>OX375873.1:42105969-42705938 GCA_947359465.1 Metellina segmentata | reverse complement strand
TTAATGTTTTCTACAAATAATCAATATTTAAAATTTGTCTAAGGGGCCATCTTAATATTAAATTTAGTGCTTGCTCCAATAATTTCAATACGAACCTCCATCTTTTAATCAGAAATTTGGATTCTGCACACAATTTCAGGCAGAAATAAAAAAAAGTTAATCAATTTTATTGGATTTTTCACCGATTTGTAAATGTTTTGAAAATTAGATCTCCTGATGTTAAATTGGCATTTCACGTTTATTGTAAAATTTCCTAAAAACATTAATTTTTCTTGGAAATTTGTGTTTTTATTCTTTGCTACCCAAAAACCCAAACACAGTCTATAAAAATTTTAATTATCAAACTTAATTTACTATTTTTTATCAATTATGAAATTAATATTCATAAAAATTATGAATAGAAACATGGGCAAATTTGGACACCGTGATTCAACTGTTGCTGAAACAGCGGAATTCCAAATTTCACCTCATTACGTGCATGATTAGTAGCACAGTGAGACTGTCTACAAAATTCAATGATTATTATCGTTATTGAGGATTGTTCACAAAGTTAAAACAAAATTTTCTGCCAACAGATACAGGGATTCTAACTTTGTCACCATCTTAATGGATTCCATACCAAGGTGCCTGCAACGGGACACTGACTGCGACCGCCACTACACGTCTTTATTAATATTTATAATGTGATTGAACACTGAGCATTTACACGATCCCTCAATGGTTTTTATGGATTATCTCGGTCAATTTTTACGCTGTTTTACATTCTTTTTTCAGCAAATCCGCCTGAAATTGTGTGTAGAATCCAAATTTGTGATAAAAGATGGGTGTTCATATTGAATTTATCAGAGCAAGCGTCCAATATAAAATGAAGACAGCCCCTTTGACAAATTTTAAATATTGATATATGTAGAAAACAATAATCCCTATCAATTTCTACCTTTCGTTTTGTTCTGCAATGTAAATTGTGCAATTGTGATTGGGTAAGTCGGGTTTTTTTTGGACGGGTGTACATAAACTTTTAATAATCAATTTAGCGCATAAATCAGTTTTATGAATGTCTCCCAAGATGGTTCTGTTGACCATTGATCTTCTTGCTGTACAAGTCAAATTTTATCAGTCATTTTTCATATTTTACAAGTTTTCAAAACGTTTTCCTCTCTTAAATTTATGCAATTACCTTAAAGGGTGATTTAATTTTTCGTTTATTACCTGGTGGAGGTGGTGGCTTTGCAATTTCAAAAAGTACTGTTCCAGTTTCCATGTCTCTTATCTTAAAACGAGTGAAATCTATATCATACACATTAGCTTCTGGTGAACAAAGATAATCTGTCAAAAATATAACATTATTAGATTTAAAAAATACATTTAAAACAAATACTAATAATCTAATTTTTAAGTAATCTAAATCAGAGATACCAATTCTTATGATTTTATGAATAAACGACAATCATAAGAAAATATTCAACTGCCCCATAACCATTAAAAATATATCTAATGACCCAAATGAATTAGGTTGTGCTTATAAAATATATCATGCAGCAAAATACCATTAAGGTGGATATAGTTATCAGATATATAATTAGATGTCTGTCTAACCAAGAGAACTGCTAACAGAAAGTCTGGGCTTCTATGTGGCTGTAGTAATGAGAGCCCATTTTTTAAAGGGGATTCTTAGTTGTTTGTTACCAGACAATATTCTTCAAACATAAAAATTTGAATAATCGAAAATTTTCTATTTAAAAACCTCATTTGGGGGAAATTTCAATCTATATATATAAAATATACTCTATACAAATCTACACTGTTTGACCAATCTACACCAAATTAGGTACACTTATATTTAAGAACACTGCAGAAAACATACAATATTTCTTTCTTGTCTTCAGATCAATCTGTAGCCATGAAAATTGGAAAACAGGTAGTCCTAAAAGTGCCCTCTTGAGGCTCTAATTTTAAAATCTAATTTTGTTTTCCTGCAATAAATGGACATGGACAAGGAAACTCGTTCTACAGGGTTTGTGTATTTGAGTTAACACATGGAATTGTCACGGTCATGTATTCTTTTTAAAATGTTGGCTTCAGAAGTACATTTTTAAACAAATGTTTTCATTTATCAATTAGAGAGTTTTTTTGCATGGAATTCTTTTATTTTGCCTTTAAGAGAAACTGAGAAATTTACATTTCTAGATTCTTGAAGTACTTGAGCCTTTTTCTCTGAGGAAGTTTGCCACCTTACTACTAACTTGCAGATTCACGCATACTATCTGTGCTAGACTTAATTGCTTATACCTATTGATGGAACAGTGTTGTTATTCAGTATTCACATCTTATTCCAATCCATTTTAATGAATATAGAATCCATATAGAAATAAATGGATTTCCAAAACTATAACATTTTATTTGAGTTATTGGTGTTAATTCTTATTTCTAATAAACTGCATGGCTGAAGACATATTTCACAAATTCAGTACCTTTCGGGCCACTGGACAATGGGACAGTTACTTATTGGGGACAGTTTCTTTGTGAACAGAATAATTTTCTATTCATTACCATAGAAATCACATTGCTTAAATAAAAGTTGTTTTTGATTACTTCCTTTATGATTTTGTTGTACTACTAATTAGTGTATTGTTTACAAAGTACAAAATCAAGAATCCTCCAGACCTCAGTCATTTCAGATTATTTGCAGTTATATTGTAGAAAAACTCCCTAATCTCACCCACGCTTTATTTACGTTCAGAACACGTTTGCAATGCCAAAATAGCAGATATATAAATAGGAATAAATTTTTAAAAGGAAAAAAAAATTATAATACAATGCAACAAATTTAATTTACAAATAGTCTTAGTTTTCTGCGTGGTATTTACTCTGAATATATCCGGTATTTTGTGTTGTTTCATCAATTTGGTACAGGTTGAACGCCTTGTTCTTTAAAAATTGTTGGAAGGGTGAAGAAGCGGGAAGACAGAAAAAGTGAGAGAAAAAACCCTGCAGGTTAGCAAAACGTCCCGATTTCAGACGTTATGCTGTATGGGTCATTCTTGCAAAATAGGCAAAATTCATGTCCCTTCAAAATTTATAGAATTCTATCAGTCTGAAGATTTTGTCAACTTTCAAGAATAGTTTAGGATCACTTTTATAATCTACAGAATTAGAAAATTAATGACATATTTTTTTATTTTATATATTTTTAAAACTTTAAAATATCATTGTCCTGGCATGTCCCTGAGTGAAATTTTACAATTTCTTCATTCATTAGGGTATTAATATTTATTTATATATTTTTGTAAATAATTTATTCTGCTTCTTTATACATTTGAAAGGTTATTAGTTACAATAATGGAAATAATATTGCAAAAATTTCCAAAAGTAACTTCAATAACTATTGTCCCAAGTAATATCATCATTTTCCTGGCATCTCAGATATCATTATGTGGGCAATTAATAGATGACAGCACTGAGTTAGAATAATTATTTTCAAGTAATCTGGGGTCGAGGTTATTTAAATAAATAACTGCCATTTTGAAAAGTTATCAACTTTTTTTTTGGTCCGCACATACAAGTTCAGAGTTCAAGGTTTATGTATATTGAAGATCATTTTCCTGGCTTTGATAAAAATTAAATGTTTGTAGTAAATTTGTAATCTTTTTTATTATCAAGTGTATAAAAGATATTTCTTAAATGTGTGTGAAATTCAAACTGAAATTTTTAAGGGTTCATCCATTAAGCCCTGAACAAGCCTATTTCATCATTATCCTGCCTTTAACATACCAAGTCAATGATGTCAAGACAGGAAAATGATGTTTTATGTTCAGTATTTTATAAATATTTAAATTATTAACTGAAGACAAATATATTCTTTATTTTTTCCTATTAACTTTTGATTATTGATTATCCATTGTAATTTTTTTAATAGTAAAATACCTTATGATGGGCTTGAAATTTTGAAACTTATTTGTTTCTTTTATTTAAAACATAACGTTTTTGTCATTGCACCTCAAAATGTCTAGGTATTACTAAATACCCTTTATCACATGCTCTTTTTTATAAGTTGTAAACAATATATGGACAGATATGAGTGGTAAAAAGAAACAAACATATGAGGAAAGGTTGTTAAAAAAAAGGTTAGCTAAAAAACGTCGTCAGGAGCATATTAAAAAAAAATTCCATAACGTTTGATACAAGATAAATTGAAGAGGCATGTGAAATATATGTTAACCAAAAGAAGAAAGGAGTGGTAAATCCTTTAGCTGAAATGAGTTCGAGGCAGAAAAGGGGAATTATAAAAATAGGAAAGAAAATTCAAAACTCTATCGCTTGAACAAGAAATTGTCATCCGATAGAATTGGCTACCCAAACCAAGTGAAAGTGGTATAGATATTCAACTTTCAGGTTCTTCAAACCCAGACACAACAAGAGATGATAATGTTAAGAAAAAAAGTTAATGAAAAACGTTAGAAGATATAGAGCAGAGACCTACATTCATATAAAGAAACTGGAAGAAAAATTTAAAAAATATACAAGGCAAATGGAAAAATACAAAAAGAAATACTACAGATCAAAAATAGCTGAGAATTGATTGCAGTAATTTAACACCACACAGCAAAACACGTAATCTGTTAAAAAAGCATAAAAGTTGCAGTAATAGCTATCCACAATGTTCCTACTTTCTAATAATACTTAAATATTTGGGAATCCATAATTTCCTGAAGTGTCATGTTCCTAGTAATTTTATTTATGTACTTAATCAGCTGAATTAAAAATACATGGTCATATGAAATGTTCAACAAGGAATTTATATATTTTTTTCTATTTTCATCATTGTCCTGGCAGGTTCGTTTTATTTTATACTGATATTTTTAATTTACTTAATGAATATGGTAGAAAATTACTAGGCCAAAAAAATAAAGTTTTAAAAACCTTCGATTGAAAAAATTTTAAGAAGCCAATTTTTCCTATTTCACAAGAATGACCCGTATATTATATGCAATTGTATAGCCAGCAAGCGTTAGTCTTTCATAAAATATAATCAGACCAGTCCGTTAATGAGACCACTTTCATGTCAAACCAAAGTGGTACGATAAAGCGGAGTGCATTGTATTAGGATTAGAATAATCAATGAGTTAAGCAGATGTATTTATTGCAAAGCTTAGAAGTACTTCAAAAGTAAAAACCCACAAAAAAATGTTTCGGAACATGTACTATTCCATTATGTGCCATAAGTATTGCAAGGATAATCCTTACAAAGGGATCCCTGGATGGATATTAATCTGGAAAAGGCAATATTAGATTTCTTTTTTTTGTCCATACTACATTTCTGTAAGAGTGTAATTTCAAATGACCAAAATATCAATTCAAGTAAACCACTGTTGGAGTGGTTTACCTTTTTGGCCACTCTTTTTAAATGTATTTAGTGAATGTAGACTAGTTTTAGAATGACTACTCAATATGGTTAGAAACTGAATTAATGCAAAGGGTTGCCCAATTCTACTAATCGATAATATAAACTATCTTCAAAACATATCAATTTTGTAAATAGAAATGAGAAAATAATGGAATAATATTGATGTCAAAAAATTCTTCATTTGTGAATTTGTAAGGAACAAATGAACTAATTGAATAGGGAGTTTTTGCTTTTTTTCCCGTCTGCAGTTGCTTAAGCCGACACTGTCATCTCCGTAGATGAGCTCCTCTTCAGCTGCAGGCTATAAGGAAATTTCATAAATTTTTACTTTACATCAACTATGTGAAATTCTGTAGGACTTTTAAATTGACTTAATTTCCACTGGTAAATTTTTATATTTTCGCAGCTTACACTATCATGAATCTAATAGGGTAAGGTTAACCTAATGTAGATACTTAAACTCAAGAGTTTCCAACTTAAACTATAATACTCTTGTTATCTAATAAATACTTAGTACAATTTAACGTAATTACAATATATAAGATTTCATTAACTGTGAACCTACATTTTTGTATCACACAATAAAACAATAAGTTGTTCAAACAAAACATACCAAAGAGCTCATTTCGGAACATGAAGTTTTCACTCATAAAACACAAAATCTAAACATGAGAACAATTTCAAAAGCTTCAAGTTCAGTTGAGAGCACATATTCCCACAGAATAAAATTATTCTCTTAATTTAAATAGTACTTTATAGTCTCCTATTAATCTAGTTGAACTAAACATGCACCAGTTACTGTAGAAAATTGTTTATAGACAGCACATAATAAATTATCATGCTTTTTAATATACACGTAAAGAATGGAGTGCAAAAGTATCATAAAATGTTTTAGAGATGGATTCACATTTAATGGATAGAATATTTAATGGATCGATAGGATCATCGCTTTAAGTAATTATATCTGATAAAAACCTCTTGGTATGTATTCCCAAAGAGATAAAATGAAATATGAGAAACTAAACAAACAATAAGAAGTATATTTAATATGTTATTGATTTACATGAAACAAAACACTACTGTTGGGGAAATAAAGCATTTTCGTGAAACTAAATCTGGTTAATAAACATGAAAATTCTAACTTGAATATTTTTCGAAATAAAATTACTTTCAGTGACTCTGTTTAACCGTAAAACGTCATCGGGTGTAATGACATCCTTTTGCAGCAAGTCGTCTTCTGTTACCGGATCTACGTCGGAGGATGGATCACGTCGGGACTTTGCTTGTCGCAAAATCCCACCACTTTTCTTTTTCGAACCAGAATTTAAAACATTAGCGTTTTTAACAACACTCATTTTCAACTCTACAACTACAATACAACGCTAATATTAATTAGAATTCATCAAAAGTTATAACATGATGGACCTTCAAAGCGCAGTGCCATACAGTTGGTTGGTAAGTGAAGTAAACAATTTGAGCTTGATTCCTATTGGCTAGATGTCACACAACGATGACGATTTCGATTTAACCTCTGGGTAGAAAACATATCAAATGTCTTAAAATAACGTAAATTTTTTCATTCGGACAGACTTTTTATACATTTGAAAACATTACATTCTATTGAGCCTTTTATAACATGCTACCAAAAGCTCAAATAGTAATTTTCAACACCAAGTTATTTATAAATGGCAACGTCTTCAGTGACCTACTGGTTGTCATAGCAACACAGAAACATGGTGCAATGCCACTGATACATTTTATCTTTTCATTTAGTAAATTCTTATTTCCAAAACTGGAGCTTTGTCTTTTCCCCTGTTCCATTTTTTTTTATAAGAAACTAGAAATTTCAAATTGCGTATTTTTCTAAAAAGAGTACAATGCACTTGAAATCTTCCTCCCAAATCCACGTATTTGACCAAAAGACAATATTAATTAATATATTTTACAATCATGATTCCAGAGAGTCGTACCTGAGGTATGAGCTCGAGCGAAGCTCAGTCAAGTTGCTCTCTCTTCGAAAAATAATTTGATTTTCTAAGAAAACATCGTTCTAGGAGCACGTAATCAGAAAATAATTGTGGATGGCCCAGTCTTCTTCCCAATTGTCGTTAATGTTTGGTGAGGATTGCGTTAAATTATGTTTCCTATATTTATTTTAGACTTGACCATACAAACGTATATTTTACCTTCGGACAACTTCGGTTTTCAATTATATAAGTAGTTCTAATATGTGGTTTTGAAAGCCTTTTAATTCCAAAATCATTTTGGGAAGGCTTCGAGTCTAGTGTGGTCTAAAAACATGATGGTTCAAAGGTCGACAACGTTGCAACCGTAAACCCCAAAACACTCAACAATCTTCAATCGTAATCCAAATGTATCCTTTTTAAAATTGCTAAATCTACAAAGACTGAATGAGTATAAAATAAATTTTTCAGAAAGTGTATTGATGAGAATGTTTATTTAAAGGTCGATTTATTATGGCGCGCCTGTCTTCCGATCGCTTTAGTTTTTTATTAAATACAAGTGCACGCCTCGTTCAACGGAATGCTAGCATTAATTAACATGCAAAGTAGTGAAAAATATAAGTGTTTTGTTCTATCGGACTGCTAAAAGTAGATCATTTTAATGGAAAGATCTTCGAAATTTTCAAACTAAAAATTTAGCATTCTTCTAAATTGGATAGATATTTTTAGGTATTTTTAATTAATATCGTACTGAGAGTAACGCAACGGGCTATTGACGACGATCCTGGATTAATCCCACCGGGAAAGATCCGAGGACAACACCACATCATATTGAACCACGGTCAGAAGACGATCCGAATTTTGAGAACTCGTGTTTATTTTATATCGAGTGTTATTTTGTGATATTATAAATCACTCGAAATTTATCAATTCCTACACGTATGGTGGGTATTTTAATTACCGTCATACTGGAGCAACACAAGTCAATTCTTATAGTATAATGTGGTTGAATGGGATGTCGTATGGAAAATCTTTTCAGAAATGATAAGGTATTGACATTGGTATTTTTTATTAACGTCTTACTGAAGCACAACGACGGTCCGGGATCAATCCCAAAGAGAAAGATTCGAGGACAACACCACTTAATTTTGAACCACGGTCAGAAGATGGCAACACCTGAGTCGGCACCACCTCTCCAAACTTTCACACCACGACAACAGAAATGAAAAGGAGCTCTTAAATATTTAAACTTTATAGGCAGACCACGTGAAAATAATTTCTCTTTCCGCTGTGTAGTTTTATACTGATGAAATAGAAACTTTACATTCGTTATAAAGTGCAAAAATATTCAATCGAATATTTTGTTAGTAAAATTCAAACTTTTAATTCGATAAAAAGAACTGAAAGAAATATAAGATGAATTTGGCTGGGTTTTTTTCTGGTTTCCTTCAAAATTATGTTTTTAAGGGGTTTTTTGTGTGGCATAAAGTATGTTGAGATTCTTCATGTTGTTTTGTGCACCCTTATTACAAAAAATGGGATTTGTCATTTTTATTTTCTCTTAAGGCGTCTTTTGTATCCTGATTATATTTTTTACTAGGCACTTCGTGGCCAGCCCGGCGTTGCCCGTGTCAGTTGCTTTTGTGGGGTTATTGTTTGCTTCGTAAACCAAATGGGAATTGGTAGCCTATTAGATATAGCCTATAACAGATGTCGGGAAATCGACCTGGTAGCATCACGGCCAGCGTTATAGCGTGAAGTAGTACGAATCCAAATGTTGTTAACTACGAAAGGAAGGATCAGCCTTGGTTCCCAATCATTTATTATCATATTCTAAGGAACACAACACAGATAAAAAGGTATATAAATTCAAACAATTAGCTGTATCTTCAACAGCACCGGACAAATACGTCCGATTCTCCTCGATTTTCCCGATTGACTCCCCCACTCCTTTCGCCTTTGGCGAAATCCTCTTATCTCGCCAACTAACACTTGGCAACCCTTTTTCCAACCGAATGTTCACGACAACAGAGTTTCCCGTGGTGTTGGTTTGCTTCGCAAACCAAATGGGAATTCGGCGTGACGTTACAATCTGTTGCGAAAATATAAGTATTTAATTGAAAAAATATTTATTAAAAGAAAATCAATTGAAAAGGTATCTATCTGGTGCTAATGTTCCGCAGATTTCAAATCCGTTGGAATTTTTACTTTGTCTTTAACGGTGTAGGAGATAGAAAAAAGAACTACATAACTTCAGTTAAAAGTTTATTATCGTCTGCTGGAAAATCATTTCTCAGCGCAAAATGAATACGAAAACGAAAAAAACCATTTAGAATCTCTGATCTTTATGTTGTTGTATTCTAAGGAAAACAGAAAAATTAAATTTCATCAAATTCATTTTAAAATGTTCTAGATTGAATTTTAAAATCCGCCACGATACAAAAATTGTAAAAAATTCGGACTACCTGTGTGCCAAATCCCATTAGTGTAAGTGCCATAGATTCTTCAGGACTTTGCGTGCAGAAAACAAACAGACAGACAGACAACCACCACTTCCTTTTATAATATAAGAGATTGGGCATTATTTAGCAGTTTTTTGGGAGCTTAAACCCCTGCCCTAATACTTAACTTAGGGTGTAAAACGTGAATATAAGCTTCGATGTTCTTTTCGATGGCACCGCTAGATCGACCTGCTGAGTGAAATTTCTTCTCATATAAAGTAAAAGTGCTTCCTGTACAATAACAAAACATCCTTAATAGCCTAAAATCATTAAAAAATTTTAATTAGGTGAAAAAAAATCGAGAAAGAAAAATTGAGATAAAAACAATGATTTAAAAAAAATTTGATTGAGACATCAGTTTGTGTTTCAGTCTCCATGGTTCTTAGCCCGAATAGCCAACCATGGATTGCTGTTGCCCCATTCTTTTAGTCTCAAATGACTTCTTACTTCCATTTGTCATGCGCAATGGTACCTTTAGCACAGACTCTTCTCTCCTTCCCCATGCATTCCACTGATGCTAGCATTCAATCTAGGTGATATGTGCTTTTCGTCCTTGCTGCATATTTTCGAAATGGTGAAAGTTTCGTGCAAAGGCCAAAAGTGAAAATGAAACAATTGTAAGAAGAGTATGCGAGGGTACATTGTTGGATGTTGTAAAAAGTTGCAATCGAATCTGAATGACAAGCTTGCTTTGAATAGTTCAAAGACTCAAAGCTTTCATAAACACTTACAGTGTATTATCATCAAAATCGTTATTCCGAGATATGTGTTGAATTAGTTTGAGCAGCCATCTTAACTTGTAAATGATGAGCAAATTCGCAATTGATCTACAGTAAAAGTTCTGAATTGAAAATAAACCTCTTATGTAGACAATGACATAGTTCAAAAGTAGTATTCTAAAACTAGACTGTAATTATAACTACAGATTATGTTTTTTCATAAACATAAGAAACATAGGATTTTGAAAGCAAGGATGAGCAGTGCAGCGAATAGGGCTAAAAGATTGATGCATGCTATGAAAACCACTTTCGTTAAAAGAGAGCAAAGCAAGAACCTGTTGGCTTGCCCGAAGGCGAGAAATTCATTTCAAAGCGATGGGGATTTCAGGATTAAGTCAAATATTTAATGGAATAAACACTCGGGTTAAAGACAGATAGTTGGCTAAGGATTATTCCCAAATATCAGCTAGTTGACAAGATAATGCCCGTTCCGCGCGGTTTGATTTTAAAAATTACTTCTACACTAAGTCCATAAATTAAGGATAATTCAGAATCACACGGAAATCGGACTCGAAAGTAAAAATTTCACCTGTAGAATTATCGCACACATCTTCAAGAATAATGTCCAAATTACAGAAAGCCATCATATGAAGCCGATAGTACGTCACAATGACGAGAGTGTAAGAGAGGTGTATATAAGGAATGGTAGCAAAGAAGTAAAATTGTTCACAAGCGTTCTGTAAGCCGCTCAGTGCCACAACCGAATAGTTATGGCACAGAGGACGCATGTCGATGGTTTTTTACGTGGTAGAATTATCGGCCGCCTGGAATGTGTACGCACTCAGACGGAAGTTTCAATGGATCTTGGAATCACCCAAAGTGTCATCTCTAGGCTTTGGCAACGATTTCAAAATGATGGAAATGTCAGTAGACGTTACAGTACAGATCACCCCCGAGTTACAACGCCGAATGACGACCGGTATTTGGCAGTAACTGCAAAAAGAAGCAGACGGAGCACAGCATCCGACCTTTCTCGTCAGCTATCTTATGCCACAGGTACGACAGTATCGGAATGAAGTCCTAGAACACACTGTGAGATTGTACCTACAGTAGTTGGGCCTTATTTCATTTTAATGGATGATAATGCACGTCCCCATTGAGCTGGCATCGTCGACGAATACCTGGAGAGTGAGGAGATTGCGCGTATGGTTTGGTCGGCGTACTCGCCCGACCGTAATCCCATTGAAAATCTTTGGGATGCCTTCGGTCGTGCCGTGTCTCCATGTTTCACACACCAAGCTACTCACACTGAATTGCAAACTGCTCTATAAGAAGAATGGCGATTACTTGACTCTGGGGTAGTTGATCACCTCATGGAAAGCATGGTCACACTCTGTAAACTTTGTATGAGGATGAGGGTGGTTACATACCCTATTGATGTCGGTTTTGTATATTTATTTTGCATTTAAACATCATTTTGTTAATGAATCCAATATGACTTCATCTTATAACTTATGAAAATTCAATATTGTTTTCATCTTTGTATTTAATCCTTTGTTTTGTTTCATGCATAACCTATTTACAACTTTCCTGTCGCATTTCGTGTCAATCAAAGGTGTACATTAGGGTGGAGCGAAAAACACGAATTTCGGAAATTGAAAACGCCTATGGTGGGAATAGTTGGGGACTACCATGCTTATTAACAGTACAAAATATGAGCTAAATCAATTAATATCTTCAGATGCCCAAATCACTTTGAAATTTCGAGAAATTTTGCCAATTTTTTCACAAAAATAATAATAACGCATTAAAAAAAAATTAAATACATCTTATTTAAAGCCATGGGTGGGCGAAATGAACTTCCCTGCTTGTAAAAAAAAGTTTTACACTTAACATTATCCCGGAAAATAAAAAATTTCCTCTTTTTTTAGAGCGCCATCACGCGCGTCTCCACTCCTCTCAATAGACTCATCATTGCGACCACGCGTTTACACGGGCGCTTCCCCTTGCAGCTCTTCGCTTTTTTTTAATTATGAAAACAACCCAGAACTTAGCACGAGGAGATGGCTGCATATCGAGTTCCACCCCCCCCCCCTAAAAATTTCAATTTAAGTTGCTAGATTACACTAAAAAATTAAGTTGAAGTTACTGGCAAGTGGTTTAGCTTAAAAGTGGTTGATATTGGCTCTTGGTTTCAAATCTGGGTAAAGCAAGTCTAGAAGCAATTCTTGACCGAATAAATCCATCTCGTGCCTCTGTACCACATACTGTACTATATGCTTCAGTTACTAATTTAACGCAACGTTCTACTACTTGTGAATGGCATGGAAAGTTAAACATGTTACTATTGGTTGGAACGTCTAGAATCTTAGACTTGAGTTGATCATCAGAAAGAGATACTGTAAGTGGTGGATCTGTAATGGAATCTGATTTCCATTCAATTAAAGTTTTGTAATCGTCTGCTTCGAAGTTTAACTTGGGAATTTTAAACTCTCAAATATTCTTTTCAATTTATTTATTATTATTATTTTTTTTTAATTTAAAATTTTTTTGAGTCTCAATTTTCTGACGTATTTTCGATCATCAGCTAACATTGCCAAAATAATATTTTCTGGATGGGCATAATAAGCATTTCTTATCTACAACAATTTTTATATCCTCAGGCTAAAATCTCAATTTATTTAAAATATGGTAAAAATTAGGAATTCCCTTACCGACATGATGACTGACTTTTAATTTTAAACCACACATATGAGTGTACCTTCACAACATACTCTGTTAATATTTTCAAGTTATGGGTTGGATCTTCTGTTGAAACATATAACCTTAAAATTATATTTGTCGTGGTCAACCATCTGGAATGATTCAATTTTCCTGGATTTTTTTTGTGACAAGCTTAATGGAATATATATATTTGATATACCTGTGCACATTTCGTAAATGTATCGTTGAACAGTGATAAGATCCTCTAGGACAATATCTGGCAAAGTTACTTATATCTTTTCAAAGTTTGTCAAAGGCAATTTTTCACAAGATTCAAACATTTTTCCAATTTTTCCGTTGTATCCTTTTAGTCCTGTGGTTTTCCCTTCTAAATGTTGCAACAAATGACGTAAAGTTAGCTGGGTATTTTGATCCTGGTTCTTGTATTAGAACGATATGTTTTTCTGTTACCGTCTTTCTAGAAATCCTTTCTCTTTCTTTAATCATTACTAAAGTTAAATCCTTTCGCTCATCGATGTATATTCCATATTCTGATAAAGAGGTAGTTTCCTCATTTTCCCTTTTCAGGTAGCTGCGAGTCTTTGTCCTTTCTCTTCTAAGTTTACTACGATCAACTATGTTTGATGAATCATCCTTGGAAATTTTTCCCATATCCTTCAAAGCAGCATTTATTAGAATTGCTGCTGGTTTATCTGAAACGCCAGTTCTGTCACAAGCCTGAGCTACATTTGGAAGTTTAGTTCTCGTTTGTGAAGTTGAAGAAGAATTATTATCAATGAATGTGTTTATAGTGGTATTAGAATTCTGAAGCAAATTAAAACTTAAAGTAGCTCCCGTAGTAGAGGGCGAGAGATTTTGGATTGTTTTCCTTTACAATCTTTGAGCTAAACGTTTTGGCTCTCTGCTTCCCTTTCTTTGCGTTGCAACCTTTTTTTCAAGCATTCTGCTGGTTTTAATGCCAACATTTCCAATGACCATTTTTCGAAATGTCCTTTGATCTGTTAAAAAAGCTCTTTCAGCAATAGGCACTTTAATTTTGAAAGTACAACTGAGAAAGATCTTACATTTACATATGCTAATATCAAATAGATTTTTTTTTCTGCTGATTCCTTGAAGGACACAACCTTTCGAGAAATATAGTTTGCCAGTATTTTTTAATAGTTTCTTAATATTTCTATATGATTTATGGTATTTTTTCAGCATATATATTATTTGTTGGTTTATTACAGTTGGAATCGAACTTTTCCCCCATAATCCTTTGAGCTCTTTAATTAAAATTGAACATCCATCAGCCACATACTAGCATCTCTTTTACAATCTTTCTGTATGTAAAGATAATACTTCATAAATCTGCATATGTTGGAAGTGTGTTAGGCTTCATTATTTCAGCCATTCCAAACACGGGACATACATCTACTGATCGTGTCCTAGGCATTTCGACTAATTCACAGAACCGTGTATCCTTAACAAACAAAACAAACCAAACCCAAACAAAACTGAATTTAAAATTAAAATTTCTATATAAAAAATATCTAAAATAAGTAAAAATAAGCAGGGGGGGGGGACTCGATATGCAGCCATCTCCTCGTGCTAAGTTCTGGGTTGTTTTAATAATTAAAAAAAAAGCGAAGAGCTGCAAGGGGAAGCGCCCGTGTAAACGCGTGGTCGCAATGATGAGTCTATTGAGAGGAGTGGAGACACGCGTGATGGCGCTCTAGAAAAAGGGGAAATTTTTTATTTTCCGGGATAATGTTAAGTGTAAAACTTTTTTTTTACAAGCAGGGAAGTTCATTTCATCCACCCATGGCTTTAAATAAGATGCATTAAATTTTTTTAAATGCGTTATTATTATTTTTGTGAAAAAATTGGCAAAATTTCGAAATTTCAAAGTGATTTGGGCACCTGAAGATATTAATTGATTTAGCTCATATTTTGTACTGTTAATAAGCATGGTAGTCCCCAACTATTCCCACCATAGGCGTTTTCAATTTCCGAAATTCGTGTTTTTCGCTCCACTCTAGTGTACATGTCGTTTTTCTCTCATTTTACCTTTCATGCTTAAATTTTGGCAGTGAGTGTAACTCAATATTATTGACAAATATGTGCGTGTCTCTATTATATCTCCTGAAATTTTCATTATTGTCTTTTGCATATTTTTGCACAGGAACATTTTTAACTAGATGTAAATTTGATTTTTCTTTATCGCAGTGATTATGAAAGTTATAACTTTCGATGATATAAAAATGTGTTATAAGAATGAAATAATTATCATTGTATGGTGCCCGCGTAAAACTTCACGTGAAATTATTTTTGGTTACCAATTTTACTTAATCCAAGAATGTTCCACCAGTTAATCAGTGTGGTAGAGCTACAGTCTGTGTTTATGAGCGGTGGCAACAGCCTTGGCGATTTTTTGGCGCACTTCTAAAGTTGTCAAGGAAATAATTATTTCAAAACTCTTTTTCTTTTAACCGTAAAGACAGATTGGTTGCCTTAATCTACCGTAACCCGCTACTAAAAGTGCGCAAAAAAAAAATATATATAATAAAAAAAAAATAGTCAAGGTCGTTGCCACCGCTCATAAACGTAGAGTGTAGCGGTACCATCAGTGTACAGTTCAGTTTGATAGATAAGTCTTTTTGTTCACATCCTTAGAAAATACAAATATTAAATACTTTTACTTTTGAATATGAAATACTTTTTTCAAATATTAGGTATTATTAGACACAGGTAAATACAATATCTAATATTGAGAACAAAAAATAATTCAAATCTCATTGCTGTAAGTGCTATAGAATCGTCAGGATTTTGCGACAAACAGACAGAAAAACACTTCCTTTTATAATTAGGCAGACTGGTAGTACGAATTTTTTTGCACTTTTTGTGCGAAGCCCGAATTTTAAAATTTATTCTAGAACTTTTTAAAATAAATTTATTGGAATTTAATTATTATTGGTTTCCTTAGAATGACAACAGCATAAAGAGATGACAGATTCTACATTTATTTTTCCGTCTCCGTTTGATTTTGCGGAGGAACGATTTCAGCTGACGCAAAAAAGAAATGAAGTTTTAACTGGAGTTATGAATTTCTTTTTCTCTCACATAGATCGTTAAAGATAGAGTAAAAATTTCAACGGATTTGAAATCTGGAAAATTTTGCATTAGATCGATACCTAAAAATATGATTTTCTTTCAATAAATAATTTTTAAATTGTAACTTTTATATTTTTCCCATACGAAATTCACCTTCGCTGTGGAGAGATTCCATTTCCTGGACTCAAACAATTCCAGCGCAGGAAAGCAAAACAAATTAAAAAAATTTTGACTTGCATTTTTTATTAGGATGGTATGTAGTATCCGATACGTTACAACTTTCGAGCGATGTGTTGCCAATTGTGGTAACCTTCCCGTTTTCGCGCTTTTTTTAGTTTTAAGGCAACCCTAGATATTTTCTTCTGACGATAATAAACGGGTCTCATGATTGGTTAAGGAAGAAAATACGCTTTTCCACTTTTATTTTTAATGTAGAACGGAATTAAAATTTAGACAGTCTTTGAAATTGTTGGGTGCATATAAATTTTGCTCTTGATTTATAAAATCGACTTGTTTTATTAATTTTCAAAATTTTTAGGATAAGTTTGGAAAGCAGATTGTAAGTTACAATTTTTTTAAATTTGTCACTTTATTTAAATTTTAATTAAAATTTTGAAAAAAAATTTGGATTAAATTTGATTTTTGAAATTGCAGATTGGAATTTAGAATTTTTTTCCCCTTTTGGTTGCTCATTTCCCCTTAGTTGATTTGATATAGCAGTGGATAGTGTTATTGAACGTTAGAAAAGTTTTTTTTTTTTTTTTTGCAAACATGTAGTAGCTTGATTGGGAAGAGGGTGAAATGTCTTTCATGTGAGAATGATATGATTTTAACATTGAGAAAGGATGCTGGTGATGGGTAGGAGTGGAAATGTAGAAAGATAGGACAAAAGTTTGGCAAAAGAAAGTATAACAGGAGTAAGAAATTGGAGGGTAAATGGGTGTTTGGAGGACTTGAACGAGGGACGGATAAATGTTTTATGGTTGAGGTGAAAAATAAGAACCAAAAAGTTTTGGCTGAGGTAATTCAGAACTGAATTTTGCAAGGAACTACAAAAATTTCTGACTATTGGAAGTCATGCTGGTATCAATACCCGAAGGACAAAGAGTTCAAGGGTTATCGATTCGAGCATATGACTGTTAACCATAGTCAGAATTTCAAGGACCCGGCTATGAGGGTAAGTTTGATTTTTGTTTAGCTTTTGGTTAGATTAGAAACACTGGACTATGCTTGGGTGGGCACCCAATACGGTGACTTATACGCATGGAAGCCAACGGTGAAAGGTCCTCGCCGGCCCCGGAAGGGCGGCGAGGTAGCCGGCAGGCGGGGATTGCGCGTTATACGCTGTGACTTATCTACAAACAAATTTTTCCCGGTATACTGGTTTAAACGCATTGAAACCTTAAGCGCAATACGCTTTGACTTCTCTAAAAAACAATTTCCTCTTGTAAAGTCGTTACAAAAAATTTTTTGTCTTGCTTTTCCATATATGGCTCTATAACCTGGAATATCCCCATTGAGTTGCTCACATAATGCTAATTGCTAGAAAAATTGTGAAAAAATATTTTTTCACACTTATAGATAGCAGAAGAATTTTTAGATTTTTTTTTTCTCATCAAAAACCTTTGTGTGGATTATGATCACAGAAAAGAACTACCTTATTAAAAAAAGATTTCTTGTTTTGAATTTTCTATGCATTGCAAAGTTTCTAATTCAAAATTGATGAAAATCCGGACGTTTTAAAAAAATCGCGGTTTTTTTTTAATTAAATTTTTTTTTAACAATTATAATTTTTTTTTTTTATTTAAATTTTTTTTTTAAGTGACAAAACTAGGATGAAATTGACGCAAAATTGCGTACATGTTCGGAGAAAACCAGACTGAAATATTAGAAAATTTTCAAGTGAAATTTATATTGCTTTTTTCTTAATTTTTAAACAAATTATTATTATTATTTATGCACTGTATGCAAAGGTTCACGTTGTATATGGCGGCCATCTTGGAATTGCTTACATCGGCCGCCATCTTGATTTGGCGTAAACAATCGCTTTGGCGGCCTAACGTATCGGATGCTACCACTCCACCATTTTCTTTTAATAAATAATTTTTCAATCAAATATTTATATTTTCGTTTGTTGTGACACCACGCCGATTGGATCTCTTAGCAATTCAAATTTGGCCACAATTGACAATGAAGAGGGCACCACGGGTAACGCCGTGATGCCTATTATCCAATAGGCTACGATTTCCCATTTGGTTTGCGAGAAATTCGTAGCAATCACCGGGGGTTACCGAGCAGTGGTCACACCTGACCCCACAAAAAGAACTGTCACATGCAACGCCGTGCTCGCCACGCAGTGGCTAGTAAGAAATCTACTAACAACAGATGCGGATGATTTTACTGAGCATGTGTTTAAGGAACAACCCGAAATCAAATTTTTTCGACGTACGGGATTTCACACTTTTGCCGACGATATAAGCCGGTGTAGGTATATCCAAATAATCGTTCGACGACGAAATCTTCAGTCGCCAGTTGGGCTTAGGATATTTCTGTGTGTTACCGATTTTGTTCTGTGGCTTTGGTCTCAAAAGGCAATCCTCTGAGCTTTTTTAACAGGTAATAGACATTAATTTTTTTCCCGCTAAAATATCGTTTTGTTCAGAGTTTTTCTTCATCTGATTGTGATCACCTATTTCGATCGAAAAATTGTCATTTTGTAATTTACCTTTGCTATTGTAAAGATGAAGGAAATGAAAATCGATTTCCAAAGTTCAGTAATAGTTTTATCTTTCTTAGCATTGTAACCGGAAAGCTTTGCTTTTAAAAACCTTTTAAATTCTATCAAAATCGATAATTTTTTTCTTTTTAGTTCAAATATGTTCAAAATCGTTTGTCAAAAAATAAAAAATTTTTAGCTTAGAAATATATAAAATATTATCGTCTACAATAAGAAGTTTTTGAGAAACAGATCTTCAAACATGCCACAATAAACCATTTCATTACTCTTCAAACTTTCAAATCCTTAAATCGCCGGGTCGTCAATGGCCGTGTTGCTACAGAGAGTATGACGTTAATTAAAATATCTAAATACCTGCCTGCCTTAAATCGCCGGGCCGGGATAGCCTAGTAGGACGGGGATTTCACTTCATGTTACTAAGGAATGATACTTCATGACTCTCACACGATACATCCATCTCGGGGTTGTCTTATACTGTATTTTAGCACCGTTTAATCTAATTAGTATTGACCGATTAACTGTCCTAAATCATTTTGGATTTCATTCTTGAGAATTTCTATACGCGACGTGCTGGAATGGTATTCGAAAACAACTCAAGCTATTTCACTTCCAGAATTATGTTTCACAACAAAATCAATATCGCCACCTACATTTGACTTGACAGAGAAAATCTCTCGAAATAAAGTTTCAGATAGGTAGGTATTTAATTCACGTCGCACTGGAGGAACACAACGGGCTATTGTATGAAGTTTCAGAGTTGAAAGTTTCAGCATGACTTGCTAATAGAGTCATTAAATGAAATAAAATGAAAAAAAAAATGATATATTGATCAATACCACTCATCCATCGCATCAACGGCTTCATACCATCAAATTCGACAGAATTAGATGTTGCTTCAGTCAACCGTGCAGAGGACTCTTTTATCTCTGTGCTATTAGCCGACCAACCGGTATAGTGGTTAAGGTGTTAGCCTCTAGATCGGAAGGTTCCTGGTTCGAATCCGGGTCCGGGCATGGATGTTTGTAAGCGTATGGTGTAGAGGCGGCTGGTGCACCTTAAATCTGTCGTGGCCGAAAGTCCTCACGTTGGGTGGTCAGATGACGAAGCAACACCTGAGCTGGCACCCCACTCTCCAAACTTCCACGCCAACCCAACGAGAGGACTTTCGGCCACGACAGATTTAAGGTGCACCAGCAGCCTCTACACCATACGCTTACAAACATTCATGCCCGGACCGGGATTCGAACCAGGGACCTTCCGATCTAGAGGTTAACACCTTAACCACTATACCAGTTGGTCGGCCAATTTTCCTAATACGAAATACAGAGAAACTTTGATTAACCGTTAGGGTTGGGACTAGGACGGTTAATTGAATAGCCGGATAATAGAAAATCTTAAAAAATAACACAAACCTTAAACAGAAAACGATAAACCAAAACCTCAATAAACAACAAATCAAAACCCCCATCCATAGTATATGAATGAATAAAAAAAGTGCACGTTTACGAACTGGAAATACACTGTGTACATACATATATTTTATTTTACAGAAACAAACACTATACAATTTACATTAAGTACACATTGTTACATGAACTTACGCTTGAGACGTATATACATATTCAAATTTTAAATTAGTCTATCATTTTCTTTTGTTTCTTTGAGGTTAGGGCTTTCTGAGTGGCAATGTTCCGTTATTACGGACTGACGGTTGATCGAAGTTTCCCGGTACCTCGTCGAGACAAAACTTGGAGGAATGAAGATCCGAGTAGGTAGGTATTTGAATTAACATCGTATTGGACCAACACAACCGGGCTATTGACGACTGTCCGGGATCAATCCCGAATAGAAGAAGATTCGAGTAGGAAAAATAAACTTCCCTTACCGAAACTGGTAACGATTTCGAAAAGATTTATGTATTAGAGGCTGGTCAGTACAGGACAGTTTCCGACACAGATAAACCACTTGGATTGTTAAATAACACATTTTTTTCTATAAATATAATTTTACATATTTATTGAACTCTCCTGGTGGTAATCGCGAAGAAGTCCCGTCATTAGCAAGTAATCACGTTATCATCTGACCAGATCTTGATGGACGAAATATCTCGTCATAAGAACTCACCAGATCTCTTAATGACAAAAAAAATCGTGAAATCTTGATGAGGTATCTTGCCCACTCCTTTATAAAACAAAGCCCCCTTTTTTTTATTTCAGTCCCCGACTGTCTCTCTGTATGACACCACTACTCACGATTGTGTTGTTTGAATTGTGCACGTCCCATAAAAACTACTCCCATTCTGTTCCTCAAAAGAGGGATTTTCAAAGCAAACCAAACAAGACGGAATGTGATGATTTTACTTCCTCTACCCAAATAATCTCGCATGATACATATCGGGGTTATTTTTAAATATAGCTCATATCTGTTTGACGATGACTATCGTATTTCTTCTTCAGAGTTCACCCTTGAATACAAAATGGCGAAATCCATAGACGTGAGAAATAAAGAGTCTGAGCATCGCTATTGAGAGGAGCTTCAAAAAGTGTAACCAACAATTTGACTAGTCTGCTCCGTGACTTGGTTGGACAATTCGACATCTTATAGCCTCGTTTGGTGATATAACATCTTGTGACATGGAAGATGTGGAAATGTGTGTTTCTATGGAGTGGTGACAAAAAGAGTGAAATCGCCAGTCTACTAAGTACAGTAAAATCATAACTATCCGGATCGCTTTAAGAAAAAAAGAAATCAGAAAAACCCGCATTTTAAAAGTTTCTTATTGGTGAATGATAAAAACGAAGAGGACGAAGTGTCAGTTGAGGACATAAGAAACATCATAGTGAAAATTCCTGGATGTTCTCAGAGTGCAGTGCAGAGGACGTAGGCAAATGCCTGGTGTGTGATTCTTCGGACCCTGGATTCCAAATTCGCTGTGACGATGAATTCATTCAGGGTGTGAGAGAACTCATTGATGACCCGAAAGATGACGACGGCATTGCTACTCAACCAGAAGCGGACCGTCAGCCTGAGTGCGTCCATCTACAGCAGTGGTGGTCAATCTTTTACATACCATGCGTCAAATGCGGCGTACAACTCAAGAACCTTTTCTACCTTTTTACATTCATGGTCCTGGCATATGCTTGACACCCATTTTAATAAAAGTATGTTAAAAGACCAAATAAACTAATTTAATTATTGTAAATAAAACAATATTCTATTACAGCACATAAATATTACTTGTCATTAATGAGCGTTTTGGATTTCGCTAGTTTTTCAATGTTTGGTGTCAAATTTATTACCGAGAGCAGCAGAGAATTCTTCAAATCTGAATCAATCATTTTCGACCTCGTTTTGCTTTTATTAAATTTCATGGATGGAAATGCTTGTTCACATCTGTATGTCGTTTTCTAAACGATGTATATACACTCTATAACAAAAAAAAATCGACGCACCAAGAAGGAATCATCCGATTGCTTTGAAATTTCGTATGCAAAAATGTTTAGACTAAATATGCAAATGATTAAAATTTGGTGTAAATGAATGAATAGTGCGACCTCCAGCACATCGGAACTGCGCATCCAGCAGATGTATATAAGGAGTTGTTCTTGAACTGTTGTTAAAAATTTCTGCTGCATTGTGATTTAGGATACCTTTCAACGACTGAAAAAATGCCTCGCCGCAGGATTCGAGCTCATTACGAGCAACTTTCAGAGTTTGAAAGAGGTCGTATCATTGGATTGAAAGAGGCAGGTTGGCCAAATCGGAGAATCGCTCGTCATGTGAGTCGAAGTGATGCGGCGATTAGAAGATGCTGTCAAGAGTGGGTGGACAATAGCAGATTTCAGCGTCATGATGGTAGCGGTCGACGTAGGGCCATAACAGATCGCGAGGACAGAGTGATTGTCAGATCAGCTCACAGCGCCTGATTGATCGCTATCAACCATCAGTCGTGCGACCCACACACGAGTGTCCACCATGACCATTCACATACGGCTGAGAGAGCGAAATCTACGCTCGTACCGATCGTTACGCCACTTGCCACTCACGCCTGCACACTGTCGAGCCAGATTACAGTGGTGCTTGGCACGATCAGGCTGGAATGATGCTGACTGGGGACGTATAGTCTTTAGCGACGAATCCCGCTTCCAACTATGTCCTGACGATCATCGAAGATGAGTCTGGAGACGCCCAGGGCAGCGTGCCGATCCCGCTTTCACTATTGCACGCCACACGGGCCCTCAACTAGGAGTTATGGTCTGGGGTGCCATTTCCCTTGATAGCCGGACCCCTTTGCTCGTCATTAGAGATACACTTACTGCACAGCGGGACGTTGACGACATTCTGAGACCTGTTTTGCTACCGTTCCTTTCGCAGTACCCTGGGCTTATTTTTCAGCAAGACAACGCCAGACCACATACGGCACGTGTTGCTATGAACTGTCTTCAAGCTTGTCAAACACTTCCTTGGCCAGCCAGATCACGAGATATCTCTCCCATCGAGCATGTCTGGGATATGATGGGAAGGCGGCTGCATCCGGTAGGGAATGTTGATGACGTAGTCCGACAATTGGAGCAAATTTCGCAAGAAATACCGCAGGAGACCATCCGGGAGCTTTATCGGTCTATGCCACGCCGTGTGGCAGCTTGAATCCAGGCTAGAGGTGGGTCAACACCTTATTGAGCTCGTTACTGTAACTCTGAAATAAATCATTCAATTGTTCTGAAATTTTAGTCATTTTCTATTCTGTACATAAATTTCCTATCCACCAATTTTTGTCTCCATCGGACAACTCCTTCTTGGTGCGTCGATTTTTTTGTTATAGAGTGTATATATTTTCCCCAAATCTTCTTAGTACTGGGAAATGTTTACAGGGTAATGAATGCCAGAAATTAATCATGTCAGAAGCATTTTGATCTGAAAAAAAAACTCATCAAATTTCATTTTCAATAAGGAATTTGTTTTTAAATCAATACGTTCCATTTGCATGTTACTAGGCATCTTCATTACGCTTTGTTCGCTAAGTGGAAATGGGTTTATAAATGCGAGCATACAGTTTTCGTCTTCCAAATCATGAAAACGACTTTCAAATGACCTTTGAAATAACTTTATTTTTTTCAATAATTTTGGTCAAATTGATATTATTTACAGCACACATGCACTCTGCTCTTTCAAGTGTGGAAAATGACTAAAATCCTGATTTTCTAACTGAGAGATGAACCGTTTTAATTTCATTTTAAATGAGTTGATGATATTTATCAAGCTAGGAAATCATTTATTCCTGCTTCGTCTTTTTGAATTTAGATTATTGAGATGGCAAGTAACATCAATCAAAATTGCCGAATCAAATAGCCAGTTGTTATCAAATAGTGTTCTTTTATCAGGTATTTCATTTTCCTATTCTAAAAAAATTATATACAGCATTTTTCAGTTTCCAAAATCTACTCAGAACCTATCCTCTAGAAAGCCAGCAAACCTCACAATGAAGGATGAAGTTCACCATATATTCCAAGTCTAAGAGTTCACAATATTCTCTGAATTCTCATCTGTTTAATACGTCTGCTCTAATTTTAGTGACACATTTCACAACCGGTAACATAACATGCTGCATTTTTAAAAGTTTTTCCACACAGTGCCTCTTGGTGTATAATGCAGTGATATTTTAGAACAGTATTATTTAAAAACTTTTCAAGCTAAGTTGTAGTGCCATTGACTTTACCTATCATTGACGGCGCTTCATCAGTTCACACACTGATGAATAATTGACACTATAATCTAATTTTTGATTGTCTAGGCATGATTTTACTTTTTCAAATATGCCTGATCCTCTCTTTTTTACCATGCAATGACTTTAAACTGGCAAGTTCTTCAAAGCCATCATAAATCCCTCTTATAAAAATGCTTATAAGAGGACTACATCACATATGTCCGTTGATTTATCCAAAGCTAGATACAAGAAAGAAAGCTCAAGAATTGACAAGGTTTTTCAGTTGCTGAGATACATCCTAAGAGAGTTCCTCGATACGTCTCGTAACTGTCTGCCTTGATATAAGTGTTTTCTAAGATGGCATGCGTATATTTGAAGACAAAGTTTTACAATTTATTCTCCTTAAAATTTTTTTTTCCCGCTAATGCTAAAGCAATTTTATATGACGCTTCTGTCCCCATCACCAAGTCTTCACAACTTACTTTAGCAAAACTATTTAGTCTTTTCATTTCTTCCTTTTTCTTAAGTCACATATTCTTTTCGTCACTCAGACCCAAGAACGAGTTTCATTTCTCCTTCTATGTTAGTTTGATGTTGTGTTTTATACTGTCTATGAAGATAATGTCTTCTATTATGTGAAAGGGTACTTTCATAAACAAGGAGAAACGGTTCTTCTGATGGATTTGCTATAAATAACTCATTTTCCCACTGTTAGTTAAATTCACGCTTAATATCACTTTCTGCACTTCTTTTGCTCATTTTCTTGTGCACTGTGATGGAATAAAAAAAAAAAAAACATAGAAAAGTATAAAAGTCTAAATGTTGAAAAAGAACAAACAGATCACAAGTACATACGTCGTATCACACAGAATACCTATTATGAACTGCTAAAAAATTGCGAATAACTGATGAGAAAAAGGCTGTATGAATTGAACTGAGAGCACTCTGCATTCTGTTACGGCGCATACTTCAAAGGAATAAGTATGCAATGCGCCACCACTTGTAATCACCCAAAGCTACACAGATTGGCCATTTCTAATCTACAGCTACTCACCGTCAAGCTTATGCGATACTTGGCTGCACGGAAACGAGTAAACACAGCGAAACAACCGACTTTGACCGATATGCTCAAGCAATAATACATTTTAATACAGTATCTTTACTATTATAAAAGGAAGTGTTTGTGGCCTGTCCTGACGAATCTATGGCGCTTACGATAATGAGATTTTTCACACACAGGTAGTCTTAAATTTTTTGCAAATTTTCTATAGAGCCCGAATTTTAAAATTCAATCTGGAACATTCTAAAGTGAATTTAATTATTGTTATTTTCTTTAGAATGGCAACAGAATAAAGATACGACAGAATCTAAATTTATTTTTTTCCGTGCTTCCGTTTCATTTTGCGAAGGAAACGATTTTTCAGCAGACAAAAAAAATAAAAATAAAGTTTCAACTGGAGTTATATCGTTCTTTTTTCTATCTCCTGGATCTTTAAAGATAGAGTAAAAAATGTGAACGTATATGAAATCTGCGGAAAATTTCACATCAGATTGATATGATTTTCTTTGAATAAATAATTTTTAAGTTGAATATCTTTTAGAATTTGAAAGAGCTTGTGACGTCACGCCAACCTTCGTGTTCGAGAAATCCATTTCCTGCGCTCATACGATTCCACCAAAGGAAAGCAACACAGATAAAAAAATGTTTGACTGGCATTGGAAAGTTCTTTTTCGTAAAATCAGGATCGTTAAAGATAAATTACAAATTTCAACGGTTTTGAAATCTGTGAAAAATTTTACACCAGTTAGATACCTTATGCATTTGATTTTCTTTTAATAAATAATTTTTCAATTAAATATTTATATTTTTGCAAGAGATTGTGCGAAGCAAACCAACACCATGGGCAACGCAGTTACGGCTGTTATCCAATAGGCTACGTATTCCCATTTGGTTTGCTTCGTAAACCAAATGGGAATTCGTAGAAATCACCGGGGGTTAGCGAGCAGTGGTCACGCCTGACCCCACGAAAAGAACTGTCACGGGCAACGCCGTGCTGGCCACGCAGTGGCTAGTGTACAATAAGTACAAAATGTAATCAAAATTGTTTTCATGGTCATTAAATTACAATACATACTTTAGTAAAATTCGTTTTTTTTTTTTTTCCAAGAATTATTCGGACGGGGTCTGGTCCCAATTGGAGTTCTACTGTACTTTGTAACGAGGATTAATCTGATGATGAATCAATGGATGTCAGTCTTCTCCAGTCCTGTGGACCAATCAGATGATGTTTGATCATTGTCTCACAGCAGACTAAAGTAATCTGAGGGTCGCGTTGTTATTTTTGGTCACTAAAAAATTACTCATTCTACTTTCATACCTTCTCTGTGGCGAAATCGTGATTATGCCAAATGACGTCGAGTACGGAATATGAAAGAAAACATGTTCCTCAGCAGAACACTACCGCCATCTACATTTAACTTGACAGAAAATGCCTCTCACAAAAACCAATCCAGACAAATTTCCAAAATGCACGTTTTTCTCTTGGAATCGAGTGGAAAATCGGTCTACTTTTCCGCTCAACTTGTTCGTTAACTGTGAACGTCGGATAGGTGATGCGTGCAGCTCACAAGAATAAATGCGCTCAACTTTCATCCGAATGCCCATTTTGCAAATACCCTCTTTTGTTTGGTTCTGCTTGCAATCACGGTCGTTAAACACACCTTCGGTGGACAGGGAATGGGCAGGCCACTGCATGAAAGTCAGGCTGCGGAAATTGCCCAATTGCATTCCAGTAGTTAAAACATAACCACGGCGTTTCGGACTAACGACGCTTAATTCTCAAGACTATTATATAAAAAATGCGTAACCGCTGATTTTAGGTTGTGTGCGCCGATTGCACGATAACAAATGCATATTGAAAGTCGTTCAACTTTCAAATCCCTGAAGAGATTTGAAAATTTCTTTCAACGGTTTTAAGTGTTCCAAATCGCATTGCGGGGTGGTATAAAAAAATTCTTGTTTTTTAAGACCGCAAGCTCTCTATGAGTGGCTTCCAAGAGTTAGGAGGTAAGCTTCACGTTAATCTCGCACGAACTTGGTTGTTTTCAGTTTTTGGTGTAATCATAAACTACCGGTGGAAGAAAATCCTCCTCCTCCGACACTAAATTATTCGTTGAGACAAAAGGACTCTGAGCAATTAGAGCTAGAATTCATGTAACAGCCATTTCCAATTTATGTATTGGGCACCTTATATCAAAAAGTAATGACTACTATTTTATTGCAAATGCATACAAAGGGCATTCCATAAAAACTGAGTGAATTTTTTACGTAGTGGCAACACCGCAAAACTAAAAAATAAAAGTGCAGGCGATTTTTGCAAACTGTTAACTGTACAATTCTAAACATTCTAACGAAGCAGACGATTTCATTTACCTAGTTTCGTGCTTGTTTAAAGAACTGTTTTTATTTGCCCTACAGAAATGGTGGTGATTCAAAGTTAAAAAACGAAATGCGTTCTGCCATAAAAGTTTGCTATCGTTTGGGCAAAACAGCTCCAGAAACAGTTAAGTTAATGAAAGAAGCTTACAAAGACAAATGTTTTGGTGAGTCTACGATTTTTAGATGGCATGGTGATTTCAAAAAAGGAAATTTGTCTAGAACTGGCTCCTAAGACTGGCCGACTAGAAAGTGTTATGAATGATCGAAATGTTAACACTGTGTAGGCAATCTTGCAAGAAAATGGGCGAACGACATGTGAGGAGACAGTGGCATCAACTAACATTTCGAAAACGGCGATATTTCGCATTCTACGCAACAATTTACAGCTTCGCCATGTTTGTTCCAGATGGGTCCCTCATCACCTTATTAAAGAACAAATGCTAACAAGAATTCACCTATGTTGCGAGTGGAAACAGGTGATTCAAAATGATCCGAATTTCCTAAAGACTGTAATAACAGGTGATGAAACTTGGGTGCATCATTTTAATCCCCTTACCAAGTCATCAACAAGTGTATGGAAACACACCGATTCTCCGCCTTCGAAAAAAATCCGACAAACCAAATCTGCTGGAAAGGTCATGATGATTATTTTCTTTGATCATAAAGGTGTAATCTATCAGCATGCTGTGTCTCCAAAAACTACTGTGAATGGTGAATATTATACTTCAGTTTTGAAAATTTTGCGACTACACATATCGAGAAAAATACATGAACTGGTAGGGAATTGGACATTGCATCACGATAATGCTAGCCCGCATGTCGCTACTTTTGTTCAGCAATATCACATAGCAAATGCAATATTAAAATCATGCCACATCCCCCTTACAGTTCATATCTCGCACCTTGCGATTTCTGGCTGTTTCCGACGTTGAAGGAGAAGTTCCGTGGTAGAAAATTTTAAAACAGATTCTGAAGTTATTTCAGCAGTGCAGGGTTCTTTGAAGCAGCTTCCAGAAAAAGGCTTCTTCACTTGTTTTGAAAATTGGGTTGAACGATGGGACCGTTGCATATCATCTGAGGGAAGGTATTTTGAAAAAGAATTATGTACTTTTTTCTTTAAATATATTTCTTGCTCTCAGTTTTTATGGAAAGCCCTTTGTACTTGCCAACTTTGAAAACTGCGCATCAGTAAAACTTTTGCGCGAACGCCCCTTGACATAAAACACAACATAAATACATGAATTAATGTGGATTAAAAATATCCGCATGTCACAATAACTACTAGTATTATTTGTATTTAAAAATGCATAAATAAAAATTCACATTTTTATCAACTGCAGAAACTTTGCAAAGCAGTAGTGTTTTAATACCAAACTGAACATGTCCACTGTAAAAAACATTCACTTTACGAGTACCTAAACATTGCATCCAAAACTCTATGTTACATACCATTTAAACTTGTGTCGTGTCAGTATTACACATCATTGGTGTTCACAAAGATAATTCACAAGTAGATGAGAAAGAGGGGGAAAAAATCAACGTTCTATTTACAGTTGTTTCATTTAGTGTTTTGTCCAGAAGAGGGTGTTGCAGAAAAATTCAATGAAGCTTTAGTAGCTTTTTTGGTCTTAAATAATTCTGCACTGAATTTCTGCTCAAAACAAGGTTTGGGTTTTTGTGTCTTCAACACAAACTTTCCCAACGTTTTCTTAGAAATGAGTGAACGGTATTCAGTTTAGTTTTTTCTGACGAGGCTGAAGATTCTCTCACACTCTACAGTGGAAAAGAGCAGAATAAAAAGCATAAATTTTGGCCTATCTATCGAATTTTAGAAGTCTATCACCCCCTCTTATTTGACCTAATTCAACCCACTGCACATCAATACGGTCATGCCCTTCTATTATCACAGATAAATCTTCCGGCTGAAGACAACAAAACTCCTTTTCCAACTAACTCATCTGTTGCTTCGTCTTAGCACTCATTAAGTCCGATAGAAAATTTTAGTGGATGATTGCAGAGAATGAAATATTTCGATTGCTCTATCGAAATATTAAAAAAGGCAGACCCAACCGTAAATCAGTAAAATTAGGTGAAAATCCGTAAAAATTACTGATAATGCGTAAAAGTTGGCAAGTATGCAATTGTGATCTTCCATAAGCGCGGAACGCTAAAATTGCATTCGAGTAGCAAGTCAAGGTTGTAACAGAAGTTACTTATTCCCACTAAACACTATAGCCATCCATGAATATATTGAGCTTTACAGAAAAATCCTTTCCATATTAACAATTCAAAGTCATCTATCCAGTATTTTTTAGTTGTGACAATATTGTTTCAAGATAGTTTGTTATTTATACTTTCTGTTTTTTACATCGATCTGTTTCCATGTATTTTTCTAATTAGCATTTCAGGAACAAATCAATAAAATGTGGTCAACGTAAATAAATTATGAGCATTAATCATATTCTTTACTGGAATATAACCTAAGTTTCACAATTTTATATCTTTAGTAATTCTTAGATATTTCGTTGTTATTCAACAAAATGTTTAGGTAATTTCTGCGTATTTATATTAAATTATTAATTATCTTTTAACTTAATATAAAGAAAATTGATAATTATTGATTTATCACTTTCCTTTGTACACAGTTTTAACTGTCGGATTAACACTACATTCATTGAAACATAACAGCTGAATACTTTACTTGCATTTATTTTTAAAATAAATGTTTAGCTATAATTAAACAATATTTATGCATAGTAAATAACTTCTCATACTGTAAAAGATTCATAGAAATATCGAAATACTAAATTCCCAATTGTTACTGTTTTATCCCAATGTAACAAAACAGTCTTCATTGGAAGTCTACTGTCTTTAATGTTAACTGTAGGTAAATTGTTTTATACAAAGTAAAGGCTTCGAGGATTTTCCAAAAAGAGGCAACAAAAACGTAGAATAATCTTTATTGGGTCTTTAGAGACCTTGGACATGAAAAAACTGATTCAATACAAACATTTCTCTTTGGCATGCTGCGGAAGAGCAGTCATTTTCACAAGGCGATTACATCTAAGAAGCGTTTTATACGTATGGCTGTGGAGTATCTCGCACAAAAATTAAGGATACCAACACATCCTGATGAGGCGGACTAGAAAACAAGAGTCAAAATTGGTTGGAATGTATACATCCCGTTCTGCTTTCTAAAGAACTGTCTCAACTTTGGCACATGGGAAAGATAAGAATTTGGCAGGCATCGATAGTCAGTATTTTATTTATTTTGGTCAGTTTTGAAGTATCAGAATGGTGAATTGTTTAGAATTCTTTAAATTCGAATATGGAAATAAAAACGCGGAAAAGGGATTAAATGTAGTTATTTTGATAAAATAAAAGCTTAAATCCTCAATACATATAGTATTTAATAATACAATCTTCCCAAAAGGTAATTAAAAATTAATATCCAGAGGTTATATTCGTACGATTGATTGCAAAATGCGGTTTGATATCTTGAAAACTTCTTAGTCTGAAAATAGTTACAAATTTTGCATTAAAAGATCCGGTCCCTGTTACAGTTCATGTACAACTACGAAAATAGCTAGTTTGATCGATATCAAGGCATCAACATTTCACTGCAGTTTCTCAATACTGATATGTATTGGAGAAAGAAATTCCCCAATCGCTCATTTAATTATAAAATAAAAACTACTTGTGGGTGATAACGGGTTTTAATTTCGATTACTTCCAACTCGAAATGCACTTAAAATATTTCCGACCAAAGGATTTTACGAATTACATTTTACTCGGCAACAGCAACACGAATAAAGGCGGAAATATGCAGCACCATCGTGTGAAAAAAAACTCTAAATACTTAACAATGACAATCTTATCCATGTGCCAAAGTGAATGCGATCTGACAAGCCGTAAGCTCGTCGCCAAAGATTGTCCAAGAAAAAAAGCGCACTCTCTGCTTCACTGTCTCATGTGCCAGTTCAAAATGGGGATCTTAGACAAAGAATTCCTCCTCATAGTCTTCGACAAGGGTCGAATCGGAGAGGAAAAGTCGTCGGCCAGCGATGAATCTGGTGAGGCTTCTCGAGCCCTGTACTCATTAATCAGTTTCTCCATGCGCTCCAGGATCTTCTCGTCCGAATCCAGCACCTCCGAATCGTTGAGGATTTCCTCCAACAAGGGTGGCACAGGCTTGACAGGCGAGGACTGGAGCGAGAGCGTCCGTCTCTTGGGGTTCCACTCTGGTGTCCTCGCAGGGGAGGACGAGGCAGTCCTGGTGGTGGAAGACGACCGCTGTCGGCCGCCCCTCCGTGCGCCCTGGGTCTGAGTCCGACCGCCCCGGTTGATGGGCGACTGGAACAGTGATGTCTCAGATCGACTCGCGGACAGGCGGCGACCCAGGGGCTCGACCCCTCGACACCGGTGCTGGGGGGACGGCGACTGGGAGGTCGGGATTCGGCTCCGGGGCGGCGAGGCCCTGCGCTGGGGGGCGGCCGTTGCCGCTGGCACTGCTTGGGGCTCCAGGGACGAGTCCTCGGCGTCCTCCGAGCACGTGTTCTCGCCGAACTTCATGACCTTCCTGGGGGAGTACCGCCTCTGCCGCCGGAGGAGTTCGGCGTTGCCCCGGCACAATTCGGCCTCCGAGATCTCGGAGGAGCTGTCCGCAGAGCTGGGGCGGCCGCTCTTTCCGCGGCCCCTGCGCAGGGCGGTGGGCGCCCAGTCGTCGCTGCTGCTGCGGGAGGAGTTCCGGTCGTCCGAGGAGCTCAGGCGGGACATGTCGAAGGACCGGCGGCGGGAGGGGGGAGACGTAGGAACGCTGGAGGAACGGGAGGAGGATGGCGTGCCGGACGACAGGGGCCTGAAAAAATTAAAAAAGAGTTAAAATATAGGTAATAGTAAATAATTAAAGATATGAACTAAAAATACGTTATTGCCTTTCAATCTTCAGAACAAGAACACTGTAACCAGGAACGTTTCCCACGAGCAATTCTCAATAGGCCATCCCTCTCAAAACCAATTGAATCCAATGAAAGTTGATTGGGTTTAATGTCACGGGCTATATTGCACCGAACGCAGGATGACGTTAAACAGTTTCAAATACATCAACCTTGGAATTTTTGTAAATCATGGAAATGCCAAAATTTTCATATAGATTATGCCAGTTATCTGCCTGTTAATTTTATTTTCGTCATCTGACCGTGGTTCAAAATTCTTCGGAATTGATTTCGGACCCTAGCTAGTAGCCCGTTGTGTTGTAATAGTGGGACGTAAATTGGAACTATACTCTGTTTCACCTTAACTTGTCAGTAGAGTAAAGGCTACGTTGACCGCATCACAGCCGTTGTCGTAGAAACTAGGGTTACAATGTCAGAAGAAGTCAGCTATAAGCGAGGAAATTCGCCCTTTTTGGCAAGGAGAGATAAAATGCACGTGGAAATTCTATACGTTTCACAGATCTTTAATTTCTAATGGCTCTTGCATTACATTTGTTAATTAAACAAAAAGCTACTCTATGTTAATATAAATGCGTTTTGATTTTTCTAAATGAGTATTATTTTTAGTTATTTAAAAATATATATATTTAAAATTTTTTTACAATAAATGTTGTTTAAAAAAACAGTCTATTTAAAGATGTGATGAACCATAAAATTCATTTTTTGAATTTACTTACCTGAAAGCTAAACACCTTGATTAATACTTCTTTTTTCAATTTTAATAATTTTATTAAAGGAAATTAATCCAATTTAATTACTCCTTTGGTCTTACATTTGGTTGGACAAGGTAGGGGAGAGTGCGTCGTCTGCTAAAATATGTGTTTTTCTTAACAGCAAAATATAGTCTCCAAATTAAATCAAATTTATTCTGATATTAAAGAAAGTAAATAACAAATAAAAATACATATAACATAGAGGATATAAAATACATTCACAATAAATAAATAGAATATAAAAAATACAAATATAGTGAATACACATACAATAATAAAAAAAATGAAACCATTTTAAAAATTAGAGTTAAAAAAAATAAACCTTATATGTGTGAAACATATTCTGAAACTCGCGGAACGGTGTCGGGTTGATTAGTAGTAAATTATTAATTTTATGAATAATTTAAAATAGTTTACAAGAAATTGTACAGAAGAAACCAATCTCTTTCATGAATAGTAGTTACAATGAGAAAACTATATTTACGTTTTACTTATTCATCACATGCATTTATACATCATCAATATATGTAAAACATAGCAAACATCATAACAAATCTATTTACATTATAATATACTTATTCATCACATGAATTTACACATCATCATCACTTAACATTTCCGAATCGCTATCAGACTCACTATTAAAAGAAATTACCAAGTTCTTACTTTCCCAAATATCATCCACAAGTCCATCTACTTCCCACATGTATTTCTCTTTTTCAGTAACATGGTTTATGCAGTTTTTCCAATTTTGTACAGAGACCTTTTCAATCCCTTGGATGACTAAATCCTTCACATCGTTCAGTTTAAAAGTCTTGTTTTCCCTGGCAACGTGTCCTTTTACTTGACTCCATATCATTTCAATGGGATTAAGCTCACAGTGATACGGGGGAAGTCTCAAAACCTTATGTCCAAATTTTTCGGCAATTTCTTCAACTCTGTATTTATCAAACATATGTTTGATTTCGCTAACTTTTTTCAACAGTTCAATCTTGATCATGTCCTGGTTCCACGTAATGTTTTTCAACGATAGCCATTCTTGAATTGCACTTTTTTTCCAAGATGTCGTCGGAATTTTTTCTTTCTTCACCGAGTGATAGGGGGCATTGTCCATCACTACAAAGCTGTTTCGTTTCAATTTAGGCATGATATCTTCAAACCACTTCTCAAAATGGTTACCATCCATTTCTTCGTGGTAGTCACCGGATTTTTTTCCTACAAAAATGTCAGCCGCATCAGGTACAAATCCTTCATCACTTCCGATATGGGTAATGATGAGTCTTCTTCCTTTTCCTTTTGGTGCAGCCAAGCCTGTTGTCAAACTTGAAGAGGAAGCTTCATTGGTGCTTTTGATGTTTTTGTCTTGCCATACTCGACTTTGTGAGTGTCCTTCATTCACCCATGTTTCATCTAAATAATAGATTGAAGCATTTTCATTCTTCAGTTCTCTAATTTTTCGTAAATAATTTCTTCGCCATAAAATTATGTCGTGTCTTTCTAAAAGCATAGCCTGCCTTTTTCGCTTTTCAAAGGAAAATCCCAAATCTTTCAGTATCCTGTACAGTGTACTTCGGCTAATGTTTGTCGAAAAAATATCCTTATCATTGTTAATTTCATTTAGAACTTTGTCCAATGTAGGAATTTCATTTCGACGAAAACAATCATGAATTTTTCGTCGGATGCACGATAAAGTAAAGTTGTCATATTTCATCATTCTTGTTCTTTTTCCAACGGCATAAGGTCGTTTTTTTCCTGGAGTACTCAAAGGACTTGTCGTCTTCTTTTCTTTTTTCAAACGAAAAACAGTTCTTTTGGAAACACCAGTTAGTTGAGACACCTTTCCGACGATTTGGTTAATGGAATCACTATGGTTTTCTTCTCGAAGTCTAGAATAAACATTCAATATGTTCCTGCGAGCTCCACTACCAATTGATTTTCCTTGCTTTGATGGCGTATACAGCTTGGATGGTGACGTTCCTTTTTCAGCCATGTTCAGAGTATCAAACACACTCCAATAAAATAGCACAAGAGAGATATGAACGTAAATACACACGCTAGCAAAGACGCAGAGCGAAATGGCGCAGACTTGGCCGGAAAGCGTATTTAGCTCGCCAGAAATGTTACCATGGAAACCGGTTTAGAATTCCGTTTCGGATATATTCATTCGCTTCGGTCAAAAAAAAATGCTTTTTACAAATAAATAACCGATTATAAAGGTTCAAAAATCACTCCTTCATTGTAGGACAATTTTTACACGTTTATATGCATTTTCTTTATTTTAAATTCCAAATCAAGTTGGAATTATTTTTCATGCGGATGAACATCATTTCTGCCTTTCCCAATACTGACAAGTTAAGGTGAAACAGAGTATACCTACTAGTTCATTTTAAATGTAATGTAGAAATGTTAATGAATCGATTTTTATTTTGAAAACATTAACAGAATCATCTTTATTTTCTGAACTTTTTTAAAAATTGGTCATTTGTTTTTTCCTTGTTTCCGTGCAAGAGTATGAACAGCATACCACTCGAAAACGGCTCTGATTGTAACCAAGGTCGTGGCCACGACAAATTTTGTGCTAAGTCACCTTCACAGGTTGTTGAAATTCTTTCGTGAGAACAGGAAACATGAATCATGGTTCCTGCTAACATACTGCTAAAATTTAAAATAATTAGTTGTGGATAGAATTTACTTGGTATATTAATTAGTAAATAACACAAATTAGATAATTTTTTTTATTAAAACTATGATGAATGATTTTTGTATTAAAACTAATATGAACCCCAAACTATAATGAATATTTTTATTAAAACTATGATGAACTTTGTTTAATTACTTAAACTTGACACATTTATAAACTTAGAGTGTGTATATTTTCTGTACAAATCTACACCGTTTGATCAAATTTTGTACACTTATACTTTACAACACTGCACAAAACTTAGGCTATTACTTTCCTGTTTTCAGACCAATCTGTAGCATTTACAGCCATGAAAATTGGCACACAGGTAGTCCTAAAAGTGCCCCTCGAAGCCTCAATTTTAAAATCTAAAGTTTGTTTTCTTGCAACAAATGAATATCGACAAGGTACACGCTCTAAAGGGTTTATGTATTTCGAGTTCATACAGGGATATGTCGCGGTCATATTTGAGTATTACAAATTTTTTTAATCATTATCGTCTATCAATATTTTTCTGTCTTTTTTCCAATTGCCCTATTTTAGCTCAGGAAGTCGAAATTCAACATTTTGCACATCTTTCAATTTCAGAATTCTGCATTTTTCATCGAAATTTCGTTTCTGTTTGTTGTATATGTCTTAAAAATTTCCATATTGCAATATATTACTCAGGAATTAAATGTATATGTATAGGCATCCGAAGTAAATTGTAAAAGCTATAAAAAAGTTAAAACGAAGTTTAAAAGTATTTTCCGTACAACTTAAATGATTGAAGTTGAAAAGTACTTTCTGCACAACTTAAAGGATTGCAGTTTTCTTATGTAAGAAAAGTGGTTATTCGAATTCATTTTTCAACTAACATTTAACCATTTCAACCCGAGCAACGGCGTTGAAATGGTTGCCGGGTTAATCAGCTAAAAATTATAGAACAGCTTTGTGGGATATGGTAAGTACTGTTCTACATTTTGTGCCTCAAACGAAAACAAATGAGCCGATCAACTGGCTAAGAAAGGTGTAACTGTTTACTGAAGACTCACAGGCCATTTCATAACTTTTACAATAGTTGTCATTAGTTTGCACAGCTATTAACTGGAGATGAAAAGGTTCTTCGAATTCTGAAATCACATTTTTGCTTAAAGGCACTTTTTAATCAAAATGAGCGTTAATCATGAAAATAACACATGCTTAAATACCTACCTGTAACCTCCCCAACACGGCCCTGGTTGGTAATAAGATAGGTCCCTTCAATTATTTTACTTCTGAGTTTGTCGCTCTCTGTTAATTTTGTTACCTTACGAGGGTAATAACACCGGGGGTCCAAGATGGATTCCGAATTAAGGGGACACATTACCCTAAAATTGACCAAAATACCGAAAAAAATTTTATTGCTTTGTTTTTAATATACAACCTTTCTGAATATGCGTACAAAATTTCATAGCTCTAGCAACATTATTTTAGGAGTTATTTATATTTTTCTCTTGGATGTACTAAACCGAAACCCAAAATTTGAGGAGCGTCATTTGCTCTTGTGCCCAAGCAGCACATAAACTACTGTCATAGCCTTGCTCTATTTCTAGATATTTTATTTTAAAGACTCGAGATATTTAAATGGGAAGTGAAGGGAAGTAATTCAATGTTTACTTTCGTACTCTGTTGCTTTTCTGCGTATTTTCGCTTGTATTTTTGTGCATTCAAAATAATTTTATAAGTATTTACAAAGGCTTTTTTCAAAGCCACTTATATTATTTCCTTTCTAAGATATTTTTACTTGTCTTTTGCAATTTTAAACTAAGTTTTTTAGTGATAAATTGTGAAAAATGCCGCGAATGAAGCGCAGTAGTATTTTGAATAAGAAGAAGTCAGATAAACGATGGTGTGGTAAAAGCAGTTCCACAAATCTGCTTGCTTCATCTGATACCTCTACAACATCAATGAATATGAAGTTTCAAAGACTGGAAACATCTGTGAAAACAGGAAATTCATCTGCTTTGGATAATCTAGCTCCTCATTATTTGATTATTGATGTGGAAATCTTGAAAGGATTAATGAAAGGCTTGTTGTGCAGTTCTTGCAAATCTGCATCAGTATCTCTGATAGTAGGTAGACAATTTGGTTTTTCTCACAAAATAAATATTTTGTGTACCAATTGTGATGCGATGCAATCTAGCGCATTTTCATCAAAAGTAATTGATCAAAAAGAAACGACTTCACAATCTTTTGATGTAAACATGCGCGTCGTGCATTCCTTTCTGAGTGTCGGGAAAGGATATTTGGCCCTACAGAGATTTTGCATGCTAATGAACATGGATCTGCCCTCGAGTCGAACCTTTAACATTTATAAAAAGAAGCTTTACTTGTCGTTGGTGAATTCTACCAACAAAAGTTTGAACGACACAAGAGCCATCATTAAAAAGACATATGATGATGTGAGTGACATGACAAACATCGATGTTACTTTTGATGGCACGTGGTTGACCCGAGGGCACACTTCGCAAATCGGTGTAGGTTGTGTAATCGACATCATGACGGGGTTTGTCGTGGACTTCGAAGTGATGTCGAAACGCTGCATCGAATGCGAGTTTGCCAAAAGGGATCTGCAGGCAAGTTCTGCGGAATTCAGTGTGTGGTACGAGGGCCATAGACCAGAATGCAATATCAATCATCTGGGATCTTCAAATTCTATGGAACAAGAGGCAGCTTTGAAGTTGTGGCGAAGGTCTGAAAGCATTGGCTTTCGTTATACAACTTTGCTGTCAGATGGAGATGCCAAGACTCATCAGCATTTGAATGCAATGGCAGTCTATGGTCCTGACACCCAAATAAAAAAAGAAGAATGTATCAACCACGTCAGTAAACGATTGGGTACAGCATTGAGGAAGGCGGTAAAAGAGTGGCGGGCTAAAGGTGTCACCTTAGGAGGAAAATCTCGTGGCAGTTTAAAGGAAGAAACCATTAAAAAACTGACGAGATACTATCAAAATGCCATTCGCTCTCATAAAGGTGACGTGGAGGGCATGAAATCGGCTATTTATGCCACGTTATACCACAGCATTTCCACGGACAAGAAACCGCAGCATTCAAAATGTCCTGTTGGGGATGATTCTTGGTGTTTTTACCAACGAGCATTAGCTCAAGGTATTGCACCAGGATCTCATCTGCAAAAAGTTAAGACTCCTGTAAATGAGCATCACCTTGAAAAAATCATGCCTATATACCAAAGACTGGCTTCCAGTGATTTGTTGGAACGCTGTGTCAGATGCATTACGCAGAACTCAAATGAAAGTCTGCACAGTGTAATTTGGAACAAATGTTCAAAAGAAATTTCTGCCACTTTTCGCAGAGTGACCATTGCAGTGTGCGAAGCAGTTTCCGAATTTAATGTTGGCACACTGCAATCAATTGATTATTTACAAAAAGAAAGTGGAATCATGATGAACAAACAGTCCAGAGCTTTGGCTGTTATGTGTGATTATCGCCGGGTGTATCACAGAAAGAGAAAGAATCTTGCTGTGCATGCCGCAGCAAGAAAAAAAATTGCGTTGGCAAAAAAGAGACAAAATGCCTCGTTACTGAAAAGAGAAGGCCCAACTTATCAGACTGGGGCATTTTAAATTAATTATTTACATTTTTGATAAAACGTAAAGTTAAGTTTATAATGCTCATCTAATTTCCTTAAAATAAACAAATTCACAATTCGTAAACACGAAAACACCAGTGAAGCATATGTTTTAGCTCTCAATGTTTATATTTTTTTTAAGGTATATATAATGATTTAGATTATCTATTTTGATTCTAAATTGCATACTATAGCTTGAAAAATGATATTTACTTCAATTAACATCATACATTATCTATTTCACATATTTCACTACCATTTAAAACTTTAAAGGGCTTTTTCTCAGCTTTCTGTTTTTGATGACTATCAAGTACTCAAAATAATAAGGCTTTTTTAAAATTTAAGTTAGAGGTTTGAAAATTTTTGTTGTTGTTTATAATAGCATGTTTGACAATTCTGTGGATGGGGAAAATATTTGAATGAAAAGTTTTTTTTTTTTTAATTGACAAACTATATTTTCTGTTTTTTTACAGTTTTCACCAGTATTGCTTAGAAAAAAAATTCTAGACGAATAAATAACCAGAATACAAGCAAACCCATCCACAGAAATGTGGAAAATAGTTTAATATGTAGAAATATGGAAAAAAAATTTAAAAAAGATAAAATTGAAAAAAGTAGTATGAATTTTAAAATTTTGAATTTTTTTCAAAAAAATTAAATTTTTGAATTATTGTTTGAGTAAAATTGAATTTTTTCCCCTGAAATATACATTTGATGGACATGCCCATATATTATACTAAAACATTTTGCTACACATTTGAAAATAAAAAAAATTGTCTAAAGGGTACCGTGTCCCCTTAATGAATACTTCCCTGCCTAGACACCGTGACTCGAACCCAGAATCTGTTAAACCAAGTGTCAGAGCGCTAGCCATTCGATTAGTCTTTGGGAGACTCAATCATGCGTAAAGACTCGTCGCCAGAGAATTGATCCTGACACCAAGTCTGGGTAGCTTGATCAAATATGGCCCTTGCAACTTTTCAGAACAGGATGGCTAGTCGCCTTAATGTGTGCAGCCCAGATGTTTAGATATGTTGTTAAAAAATTTAGGTGGAGGCGTAAAATCTCCATCGGAGTAACATTGTTTGAGATCATGGTGACCAATTTAAAAACACCTACTTCTGATTCTTACATTTACTAAGTTGTTTTGGCATCATTACCTGGACCAACTACATAAAGTAGATTTCTCCATCCTGATATTTCAGATAGGGTGTTAAGTGAACAATAGTTTGCAGACGATTTAAGTTACTACAACAAGGATACAAGGATAATGAACTAACATGAGCAACGTATTCGCGTTTGTATTAACATTAAAGTTGTGATTTCGGTTTTTTTTTTCCATCTCCCTAAAAAAAAATAACAAATAACAATAATAATAATAAAACAACTGGAATGCGAAACCATTCTTTCACTCGCGAAATGCACTGGTGTCTTTTGGAATCGAAGGGTTGGACCTCAATACGAGAGGCGGAGAAGAATAAAAAATAAATAGGGTAATTGTACCTGTGGCTATTCAGATGCACGTGTATGGAACCTGAACTGGACGGAGACACTCGGTTCACAGAGATGCGTCGACCTGAAAAATGTTTGCATTTGTTTAAAATCATCTTCCTTTACATTCAGTCAGCGAAGCCGAGAAACAACTATACACATTTTAAAGCACTTAGTTCGCTGATGCGAAAGAAATCACCTGTTAGAGTCATTTCCTCATTTATCTCTGGTCACTTCACCACCCAGAGCAACACCTTGGCAGTTTTTTCTACGAATAGTATTCAACCTGTTCGACGCGAGACCTCTGGAGTAGTACGTTATTACAAACGACTGCGATTAATTGTATTAATTAAAGTCGGGTGTTTCCAAAATTTCAACTACCATTAGGTACCAGAGTGACAGATTTTTAAAAACAAAATATATATATATAAAAAAAAACGCTAGTATTCAACGTTAATAATTTTACAAAAGAATACTAAACTAACGTTTATAAAAAATAAGTTCCTAGTCTTCATTTACTTTGCACTCACTACGCAAACAGTTATGCAGCATCTTTCACGAAATTACTAAAAAGTTTATATAATTACAGAAAGAAATTTATCATATACCATTAAAACCCGTGAGTTATAAGAGAACAAAATGTATTAAAAAAATATGCCTTTGGAAACTTCTAACCCAGGTCACACACACTATTTCCATGAGTGCTAAAGGCGAGCCAGCATTAGTTTGAAAAATGGGAAGTTGCTGAGAAAGGGGAAGGAACTAACATCCATGAAGAATCCATTTTAAGGAGAATTACTAAACATTAACAGGGAGACATTTTCCTTTTTTTCCCCTCAACAAGACTTGTAATGCAAACGAGAATTAGTTCTGGTGTTAAAAAATCCGTAGGAATTATCTTTTTATTTTTTAAAAATTATCCCGCAGTTCACACTTAGGTACAAAACTTCCTTTCTTCCAAATTTTGGTTTCCAAAGATGCCTAACATCTTCCAGGCAGTCGCCATCAAAATTCTTTATATATGATCGGTTATCTCAGGTTGGAGATCGGTGCATAACCTGGTCCCAATTCTACGAAACCAAACTTGGCTTTCTCAGACATATTATGTAATGCTTTGTCTGTGTTTTAGAACTTCACTTGTACCTTATTTTACAGACATTCTTATATTTGCTCTTTACATAGTTAAACTCTCACTAAATGTAAAAAATAATTACAATAGTAAAACACACTTAAAAGAATCTCTCACCATTCCCACTCTGAAAGTAAAACAAATTATTAAAGCCTTTTCAAGGTATATTTACTAATTTTTAAGACTACATTTAACATAGATCGAAGTAGATTAACCTGTGAATGCATAGGTGAAGAAAATTTCCTATGTGCTATGGTTAGATTTTAGAGCCAGTATAGATACTTGTCCAACGTCTAGTTTCATTGATATTGGTTTTAATGGGCTTAAGGTGAAATCTACATTAGATGGAACTTATCTAAATGACTTAATGTAGTGTGGCATTGATCTTAGGTTTTGAATAAAAGCGAAATAAAATGTGTAAAGCATTCTTATTTAAAAAATAATAATAATACTATCTTAGGGTTTGAAGTATGAAACAATTTAAAGGTCCATAAAAATCATTTTTTCACATTAGGTTGTTTAAATAGTATCGACGTTTGGATAAATAATATAGCTATTTTGAAGAATAAAACAGGTATTGTATTCGAGTAACATTAAAAAACCCAATTCTATACATATAGAGCATTTTATTAGTGAATTTATTAATATATTAAAATTTGATTTGTAGCATATTCCAAGAAAACCAGAAACTAATTATTTCGGTCGAGGCATCGTCAATGATGTAGCCTCTTGTCACATCGACGGCAAAATAGTTAACAGCAGAAATTTGAAGTTAGTTACCTGATTTGCAACGGCAGGGGTCATGCTTGTCTAAGTAATGTTCCAAGGTGTCCCAACCACCACCTACTCGGACCATGACATGATTCCTCAGAATCTATAGAGTAAAAGCCAAACACTTATCAATCACAGGAGAGGTAATGAATTCAACACAAAAATCAAAATGCAAATGTTTAATTACGTAAATAGGGAATGAAAATCGAGTTTCGGAAGCAGATTCAAAATATCAACATTAGTCATTAACTTGGATAAGATGCTTTGAAATCGTTTAAAAAATGATTTCTGCCTAGTATACGTTTCTAAGGAGAATGATCTATTGGTGTCTTAATTCCTATTGCATTATCATTGTCCTCTGTAAAAATCATCAGTATCAATAGAATGACAAATTTGTTTTTAAATAGAACAATTACATGTTTATTTGTTAAGCAAACAAATTAATTTGTTTGAATTATGAAAATAAAACATGGTATTTCCTAGAATATTGGATATTGTTGAATGTACAGTTTATGAATTTTAATACATATTTAGAGTATACGATAGAAATAAACTGTTGCTTAAATGTCAGTAAATTGTCAAACAAGATAAAATATTTTTTGTCTTCAAAATGAAATTTCTGATGTTAAGAGTGAGTATGATAGGTTTAAGAATATTAAAATTTATATTTTTAAAAAGTATTTCTTTTTAACTCTCTTTAAAAACATTATTATATGGTAATTATAAACAAAAAAGTATGGTAAAATAAAAGTACGTACTTCATTAAAATTGTTACTAAGTAGTTTCTATAAAGTTTGCTTTTACAACAATCTTGTTTAGCACAATCATCAGTAAAAGGTAGCCCATTTGGACATATCTACTATTATAAAAGGCAGTGTTCGCCTGTGCATATGTGCACGCTCCTGACGAATCTATGGCACTTACAGTAATGGTATTTGGCACACATGTAGTCCGAATTTGTTGCAGTATTTGAGTCGCGACGATTTTTAAAATTCAATCTTGGAACATTTTTAAACTCGTATTTAATTGAAAGTAAGTGAGAGGGTTGCCGAGCGGACCCTAAAACTAGCTTCTTTTTACCGGCCCCGAAGGACGTTTCACCCCGCATCATCTACTTGCCAAAGCCGTCGACGGTTTTGGCAACAGACAATGACGTCACGCCGATTGGATCTCTTCGCAATTCGAATATGGCCGCATTTGAGTTGTTATCCAATAAGCTACGAATTTCCATTTCACACACGACCTCACGAAATGAACTGCCATGGGCAACGCCGTGTTGGCCACGCAGTGGCTAGTTTAATATATAACCGAATTTTATAACGATTCTATATAAGCAATATTTCAATAATTAAATATTTAAGTATCAATTTAAAATTCATATTTTAATAAAATCCTTGGCGCTACTGGCTAATTTTGGTCGCTTATCTTTTAAGACAAAATAACTATTAGATTGTTGCTTTAAAAATCATTAATGAGTTGGCGCTCTCTGGCTTATGGTTAAGACGATGGGGGAAAATGTAATTTTATCTAAGTTGTTATTAATTAGTTATTTAATTTTTAATTTATTTACACGAATACCAATTATTACTGCTAAATATTGTTACGAAAAAAATAAAAAGGTTATAAATTCAAGTTATCTCTCAATTTAATAAATTATAAAAATTGGGTGTTTACTTGAAACCTATATATCAGGGATTTCTTATCAAACACCCCCCACCTACCACTAAATATCAAAATAACTCTGTCAACTTCAACATACTACTTCTCGTACCACAGAAATTGAATTAATTGGTCTCGTTCTTAAGGAGTTCATCTCGTAATGGCGATTGCATCCTTTAAAAGCACATTGTTTTTGTTACCGTATTTAAGTTACCAAGACCTGCTAGATAACTATTACAGAACTTAGAAGAGGTTATTTAAAAGCAATCTCGCGTGTTCCATGTTTTTATAGTGATTTTAAGTGTTTCCTCTAGTTGGTCAAGAACCACAAACAAAGAACACGATGATTACTCTACTCAGTGGAATGTTGGCCAACATTGTTTTATTTGGTTGTCAATCGACGGTCTTTTTTCTTTTGTATTTGTTGCATAATAAAGTATCAATTGCGATACCAGACCCATTGCTCTTGACGACAGAGGGCGTTTTCTGTAAGTGGACATTTTAGATTAAACATATTTTACCAGTCGAGGTTTTACTCGTTTAATTACCCAGTTATTTCCGCGAAGATTTCCTCAAATTTCGCACTCACATTTAGAAGAGGACAGAGAAATTTACCACTTTTAATTTGCATTAGCCGACAGATAAGATAGCAATTGAGTTGCGAATGATTGTCAAACTGATGGGGTTATTGTCAGTGATTGAAGAATAGCATAGTCAAGTGCTATGTGTGAGTAGGCGTTGGAGTCACGAGGCTTTGAACCAGTCCAATCAGTCCTCGATTGATTAGACCTATATGGGCAAACCCTCCGAATCACAACGGCCAAAAGTAGTTCGTTAAATTAAGTGGTGGGTAAAGAGTGAATAATCGCTTCCAACCTTGGCATACTTAACTCTCAGTCTGGCTCCTAATATCGTTCGAGCGATAGCAGTTTTCAAGTTTTTGGGTACAATAATAGCCTATGGCAATATATCGTCGACTTTGAGCAGAAACTCATACTGACATTTCTTCGGGCACATTAAATGTTTGTTTTCATAATGATGAGAAATACATTGCCATAATGTTTAATATATATATGCAAGAGCCTCGTTACAACGGACAATTAGTGAAGTGAAAGACCATTTACATTTTGTTATTCAATATGTTGAACATTCGCAAATTAAAATGTGTTTGAATATCATGAACACTTATGGCATCTCCGTCAACTATTAACTGAAGAAATAAACAGCAAACAACCCCAACAGAAAATAAATTACTTTTTCAAACCAATGAATGTTAGCAATCAACTTTACCAACAACCAACTACCTTCTTGTTCTAAAGATAAATGCAGTGTATATACGTACACATATTTTTCAATTCAGAGCAAAGCTGTTTTTTTATTTGAAACGCTTCTTATAGCGTACAACCTGTACCTTTTATTGATGTACACCTTGTTGCATAATAAAGTACACACCAATAAGAATTATTTGTTATAAACCGGACTCTTTCATTAAAACGGGCAACCTTCAGCCCCTATTATTCCGTTATAATGAGGTTCTACTGAATATGTTGTTCTATTAGATGCATAATTTTTATTATTGAACTAAAAGCTTATAGTCCTTAAACATCCATAAAGTAAAATTTTTGTTTTATCAGTTAATACGTCTCTGCTCCAAGCCGATTAGATATTTTTGTGTTTGGTTGCCATTTAATGTGGCGAAATCAGTACCATTTCACATATCGGCAAGTTCAGAGTCATCTGCTTATTTAGTCAGATCATATACGAGTTTAATGTCTCTTGAATGTTAACAGAAAATTGACTTACCCTGACGAATATAAGGAGTTGAGTCTCACCGATGCGATACTTCCCGTCGCCTACTCTTAACATGGGAAATTGAGCCGGGCACGAACATCGATTCAACAGTTCCGCTACCTGAAAGTCAAAATAGAGCATTTGAGACAAAGGAATCGAGAAAGCAACATTTCGAATTATATAACATAACCAATTTACTTAATTTAAAACGAATATATTCAACTAGGGGGCCTGCCCCCTGCTCGCCAACCCCCGGAGGATTGCTTCGCGATCCTCATTGGTTCGCTGCGCGAACCTATGCTCGCTTCGCTCGCCTCAATGAAGACATGTGTCCTAGCAGAAGGAATTGTTTACAAAATATGATGTACCAAAAACATATTTTTCAAACCTAAATATGTTGCTGTTTTTCAGAAAAGATAGTACCTCTGGAGTCAGAATTCAAATGAAAACTTTGAGCAATTTTTGACTCGAAATGTGAGCGCTGATTTGGAAATTGAATACCCAGCATGTTGTTTGTGTGTGCATTTTCCCAGCACTCAAACGACCCACACTTGTTCATTGAGTATATTGCCGAAAGTTGTAGTGCAAGCGTCTTGTTGAACTATAATTGTTGGCCCTGAAAAGGACCGTTTTTTAAATGGCCCTGAAAAGATCCTCCGCTTTCTTTGATTTCTATTATAAACTAACTGCAACAGCTCATTAAAATTTCCTTTTTTTTTCCAATAAAATTTCATCCGATAACGCTATAAATTCAATCGATGCGCGAGACTTCGCGATAAACAAACAATCGTACAGTGTTGCCAAAACGCGATTACAAATAACGTCTTTTTTGCGTGCCACGTAAGAGAATTATATATATAGATATGATAGAGCATAAAAAATCACTTAGAAATGCCATATTCTGAATGGACAGTTTTGATTCAAGAATTTTACACTCAAAAATTGTCGGTTACAGTTTTCTCTTAACATTACCGTCAAAATAAAACATAAAAGAAGATCCAAACAGATTTTGAAGCTCGTATTTAATATGAAATTAAATGCTACATAAGCAATTAATTATACCTTAATCAGGTTTCGAATCTACCTGATAAGAATGTCTTAACTACCTATTTATCTTCAAGTCTTCATTATGTTAACATGCACAGATGATTGTGTGTGACAATAGAGAAACATTTCCCCATACCTAAAATAATTATTGCGTGCTTTCACAGATTGAGAAAATTTCACAGGGAAGTCAAAAGAGGATTTTCCACCTTGACAGCATCTGATCAAATAGCGGATTAACCGATTTCTTAGTCTAACTTTTCCAGACTTTTAACATAATCGAACGTTAAATATCCAACTCGAAATTCTTAAATCAAATATATACTATTTTAATCAGAAATAAAATCACAATACTTTTTGTAATAATTGACAGAAAAACTTAAGTTTCCATCAGTTTTATCAATTAGCAGACGTAAAGTTAAGTGGTATAGAAGAAACTATCTTTTTTAATAATCAGTATTTTGAAATTTTAAGGTTGTTCAAAAACTGAATGTACTTCGAGTCAAAATTTATAATTGCTTGTTTGGTTCAAAATTTCAATGTATCAGTGGTTAGCAAGAGTACTTTTGGGGCTAAATGGATATGAGGGTGGACCTGGTCGTTCGGTCATCACGATCATCCGATTTATTATACACTAGCCACTGCGTGGCTAGCCCGTGGTGTAAGGTATTAATCTGGTGTAAAATTTTCCGCAGATTTCAAATCCGTTGAAAATATTAAAAAATTATTTATTTAAAGAAAATCATATTTTTTGGTCTGAACTGAAATTTTCCGCAGATTTCAAATCCGTTGAAATTTTTGCTCTATCTTTAACGGTCTAGGATAAAAAAATAAAAAACTTTGACTTCAGTTAAAAAATATTTATCGCCTGGCTGGGAAATCAATCGCGCAAAATCAAAGCGGAAACGAAATTTTTTTTTTATCCGCGTCTTGCGGAGGGGAGGGGGGGAAATGGCATGATTCCAAGATCACACGGGTAGAAAAAGTTCTCCGCGTTTGAAAAAGCGATGGAGAATAAAACTATTAAATTCATTTTAAAATGTTCTAGATTTCATTTTAAAATTCGCCGCTACCCAAAAATTGCAAATAATTCGGACTACCTGTGTTCCAAATCTCATTGCTGTAAATTCCATAGAATCGTCAGGATTTTGCGGCCCCAAACAGACAAAACACTTCCTTTTATAATATTAGAGATTGATGTCTTCCTATGGGAATACCTCAAAGGCATCGTGTACAAGATCCGTATTGACTCAGAAGACCTCATCTAAGAGAGTCACTGTCGTGAATGCAAGTATCCACAAAAGACCAAAGAAATGTTTTTAACCTGTGAAGCAACCCATGCGTCGATACTGTCAGGCGATCTTTATTATTGTTGGTATTCTCAACGTTAAGCACCCACAGTGAAATTATAAATGTACCACTACTGTTCAACTGTAAAATTAGGGCTAGTAAAATGTTCATATGAGGTTTAGTTTTGGGTTTCTTACCTCTTTCTTAAATTTGTAATGGAAGTTTAGAAACAACCTGTATGCCTGTACAGGGTTGGATTTATACTTCTGCAGCCTAGGGGCTACCGGTAACTTACCGCCAACCCCCTTCCTACCCTCAGCAATGATATTATTTATTGTTCTTATTGTTGTGACTTTCGGTATTTTTCCAAAAACTTTTGCCGCCCTGAATCCGCCACTGTGAGTATTTGAAAAGTGACGGGCAACAAAACAGACGCAAGTAGCTCGTATGTTCTTTGCAATGCATACAAATTCATTAAAGCGGGAAATATAGGTACCAGTGAAGGAATTAAGTGTTGCAACTACCAAGTCTTCAAAGGAACTTGCACCTTCTTTTAAAAAAGTGTTCTTTTGCACCAATACCGATCTATACACGTAACCGTTTGTTGGATGCATGTGAAACTTGACTTACACAGAAGGAATTACGCCATGAATATATTCAGTTAACACCTCAGTTTCGAAATCTCCCCAGGGTTCAAGGGAAAATCAAGCGACATTTACAGAGTGCAATCGCATCCATCTCAAGAATTCCAACTCCAATAAACAGATACTGTTTAATTTCGTTCTTTGAACTAAAAAGCAGGCAGACAAGATCTGGGTTATATGGACGAACAAAACAATCTCCGCAGTGGAAACGCATCTGAAAGCGTTTCCGATCGAAATAAAGAAAGCGAGCAACAAAAGGGAAATTCCAAGAAATTTATGCGCACTTTAATCGGCAGATAATGTGACCACGGGCCGTGGCTTTCCGCGTTGGGTCGCCAGCGAAGAAAGCCGTCTTTTCAGGTAACCGCCGACCTGGATTCTCCACAAAGAGACAGAAATAGAGCGGGCTCTGTTGACTAAGCACTCTTTTACTTAACAAATAGCAGATGTGGTCATTTTACTTAAAGAAACAGGTACATGGGGTCGTTTTTCTTAAAGAATTGGGTACATCCAGCGATACAAGATGTTTATTGGAAGAAAAGGTAACAAAAACATTGTTGGCCATAACGCTATTAAACGGGGAAAATATACCTTCTGTTGAAAACAACCAGAGAGTTGTTTGATATGTTCCCACACACACTCTTCAAGCAAAGGAATTAAGGGCCTTTTTAAGGCTTTCAGCAATAACTTGTGAAATCATCTAATGTAGAGGTGCACAACCTGGGGTCCGCGAATCATCAATTTGCGGCCCACAAACTAATTTTGACTATAAACTTCCAAGAGGATTCAAGTTAAGCAAATTGACTGACAAATATTTAGAATCAGTATTAAGAGTTTCTACTAATAGTATTGAACCTAACATACCTAAATTAGTTAGTAAAACTCAGTATCAGCCATCCCATTAGCAAGTTGTAACATAATTATTGTTTATGCTTTAGAAATTTTAATATTAAATATATTTGATGCTGTAATTTTTATTTCTAATTTTACTGATATCATTAAAAGTTCTAATACTCATCTTTATTGCTCATTGTACTATTGCTGTTGTTAAATTTAAAACCTAAAATAATTTGCTGGAGTACATATGACGTTCGTAAGACACATTCTTAAAAGTAATTCTAAATGATTGATCATTGCAAATGTTTGTTAACTTCTTTTTTTAAATTATTCACAATATCATTCATTTAGCACTGTAACAAGCTCCTAGATTTTTTAATAAAATTTTTTATTATTTCGTTACTATAAATAGTAAGTGCAATAATAGCTGTACATAATTGGGTAGTAGCACTTTCATTGTGTCTGTACTGTAACTTCATTTGCGGCCCCCCATGTCTCAATCAACGGCCCTTCTCCCAAAAAGGTTGTGCACCCCTAATCTAATAGCTTGTAACTGTGAGACTCTTTATTAATAGTTTACACTAACAAAGATACGACAGTCAACACGTAGAACGATGGATGCCACCAGCGAGTGGTGTTGTATATCTTCCTGTGTGTAGTGTATAACTGAACAATAAATGTGCGTTTTCTACTACATGGAGCCGACCAATCGGTCTGGTGGTTAAGGTGTTAGCGTCTAGATCGGAAGGTTTCCGGTTCGAATCTGGGTCAGTGCATGGACGTTTGTAAGCGTATGGTGTTAAACCGGCTGGTGCACCTTAATCTGCCGTGGCCGAAAGTCCTCACGTTGGATTGACTTGGAAGTTTGGAGAGTGGGGTACCAGCTCAGGTGTTGTCTCGTCGTCTGACTGTGATTCAACTTATTTGGCGTTGTCCTCGGATATTTCCCTTAGGGGATTGATCCCAGACTACTGTCAATAGCCCGTTGTGTGGCTCTAGTACAACGTTAATTTGAATTACCTTATCTACTACATGGAATACATTTCTCACTGGGCGTTGAGCCACAGGCTGTTTTTTATTTTTCTCATGCTACATTTTCACATCGATCGCAATAGATTACCCGAGAGTGCACAAGTGAAGAAACTTAAGTGAGTGATAGGTTTGGGTCTCACAGTTCCAGTTATTAAATAATGGCTGTTATCCAATATTCCATTTGGCTACGAATTCCATTTGGTTTGCAAAGAAATTCATAGCAATCACCTGGGGTTAGCAAGCCGTGGTCACATCTGCCCCCACGAAAAGAACTGTCATGGGCAAAGCCGTGCTGGCCACGCAGTGGCTAGTATTTAATGTGATCCAAAACAGTTTCTTCTCATGTATGCGGCTCAGGCAATGCTAAAATCCGGATGCTCCTGTTGTAAATTTCCTGTCACTTTAAACCTTGGATGCACCACTACTAGACATCTCACATTTGAAGTAAACAAATCTATCGATCCTGAATAACAAATACAATTTGTTTTGAAAAAATTAAATTCTTATCAGTTATAATTCATTAAAATTCTTTCCGCAAAACGTGGAAACGATATTTTCCTTCATGCGTTGATGCCACTACTCGTATTCATGCACTTTCGAATCGATCCGTTTTGCAGTCGAATGCATGTGGCATGAGAAAATACGGAAACGCTGCAGGAAATAGGAAGGAACTCAAGCAATCAAACAGATTCATCAAATGTTGATAACTTAATCAATATTTCTTACTCTTCCGTTGAGGAGGAGGTGTTCGTGTGGTCTTCTAATGGATGAACAAGAGAGATTAAGGACTATTAGCATGGGATCAATCGTCCACTGAAATAAATGCCGTTATTTTTAGCCTTAAACCAAACTTCGGAATGGAGTGTGTAGTGCAAAAACGGTTCTACAATCTTCAAGGGTCATCAAAAATTGATGGGAAGACATTGTTTTGAGATCCATTGGAAGAAGTGTATGTTGTATTTGCGTCGGACTTGTGGGTCTAAAGAGCCGTCGAATTGCAGTTGAAATTGCAGTTTAAAACCTTTTGTTCCTTGAACCCATTAGCGATCCAGTGCTCCACAGATGGTTGAGCAGAACCGGGAAATTTAATGGAGCTGATCGAAGGAAATGTCTCATTTTTCTCTCTCTTCCGAGATTGTCATGTTTTCTCACGAACAAGCTGTCAAAGCTTTGAAATGGAACAAGTGTTAGACAAACATTCTAACATTTTCTTACCAGCCGAGTTGGAATGAAAAGTGGAGAAAGGAGAAAAATGTTCAGGCTATGAATGGCATGATTAACACAACTGCACTTCCTTTAACGTAGTGAATGACTGGCAAGGGACAGTATAGACATATTTGCTTAAAAATGTGTAAATTATATCTTCACTTTGTTATGATGGCCGTTTATGCACTTTGAAATACATACGTGGTGATAGAAAAATTTCTGAATTTTTAACTATCTCTACTATTATAAAAGGAAGTGTTTGTGTGTGTGGACTGTCCTGACTAATCTATGGCACTTAAGTAAATGGGATTTGGCACACTGGCAGTCCGAATTTTTTGTGATTTTGTACGAAGCCCGAATTTTAAAATTCAATCTAGGACATTTTAAAATTAATTTAATGACATATTTAATTATTATTGTTTCCCTTAAAATAGCAACAACATAGATCACGAATTATAAAATTATTTTTTCCATGTTTCGCTTGCACGCTTTCAGACTAAGAACAAAACAAATAAAAAGTTTCAACTGGAGTCATGTAGTTCTTTTTCATATCTCCTAGATCGTTGAAGACAAAGTAAAAATTTCAACGGATTTGAAATCTGCAGAAAATTGTACACCATATAGATATCTTATACGTTTAATTCTTTTAATAAATAATTTTTCAATTAAATATTTATATTTTCGCAAGATATTAAGACGTCACGTCCATTGGATCTCTTTCGCAATTCGAATTTGGCCGCATTTGACAATGACGAGGTCACCACGGGCAACGCCATGATGTATGTTATCCATTAGGCTACGAATTCGCAAACCAAACCCGGGGGTTCACGAGCAGCGGTCACACCTGACCCCACGAAAAGAACTGTCACTGGCTGGTTTTACATAAAGCTATGTCATACACAAAAGCTTGCATAAGCAGTTGAAGATCCATATTAAATCTATACCTTGTTAGTAAAGGGCTAATGTCCAAATTTCCTGATTTTAAGTAAGTCTACAAATCACTTCAAGATAGAAAGCTACTAGAAAAAAACGAATGCGTATCAATGCGTAATGAAAAATAAAAGCCTAGGAACGAGAATACGAGATTAATATATCAATTAAGCGCGGAAGTTACGATTGAAAAAATGTGACACTTAGAAAATAGGGCATTAAGCAATGTGTTAAACCGTAAAGAGCCCTTTGAACAAAAAAATATGAAATGGGTCAAATTTTTGTCGTCTCGAAATATTTGTCAAAATATTATGTTACTAAATATAAACACAATAACCCCTTATATCGTGCTGCTTGCAGACAACAACAAAAAACTCGATGCGCTGAGGGGAGCGATAAAACGAGACCGAAGGAAATTTGTTTATTAGGAAAAAAATGGCAGAATTATACAATAATTAACGAGATTTTATTTGTTACATAAAACTACACACGTTAATCATAAAATAGATGGTAAACTTTTTACAACAATACTTAATAAGGAAGAATTCTAATAAATATAATTCTAAATAGGGAAGAATTCTAAAAGAAATTCTAAACAGGAAAGAATTCTAAATAGGAAATAATTCTAAAAGAAATTCTTAACAGGGAAGAATAATTTTTTATAAATTTCTTCTCGTCCAGACTTTTGCGACACCCAAAGATTCCGAGACACCTACATATTCAGTTTAATGTCACTACGAGATTTTTCCAACTCCCAATACAAAATAAATAGACGGAGATTACTCTTTAGCCTTGTAGCCACTCCCTTAAGCCATACTGCTCTCGTAACTCAAAAAAAGGATAACTTTAAATTTAAATGTTTTTTTTAATGATTATCATCAGTCATGCACATCATTTTTTGAATTACAATAACTGTGTCCCTGTTCTCCATCGTAATAGAGATGTTAAGAGTGTACAAGAATAAAATCTACACCACAATTGCTTTACAGATACTATCTTAACGTCAATTACAAAACGTGCGCCCTCTTTTATGGACCTAGCGCCATCAAATCAAACCAACCGACCAATTACTACACATTTTATGTATTTCGAGGAACATTTAAAGTTCAATTGAAAAATACACAAAGCTATCTTCTTCAACTTTAAGTTAGTTAAGAGAGATAGGTTAGCCTAGGGAAACGACTATTAGTATCGTTCCGCTTCCGCGAGGTGGCAGTAGAGTCAGGTGGTTTTGGACGAGTCTATTAGTTGAATTAGGGAACAGTGGTAACTTAAACAAATCCAAGTACCTACAGTTGGCGTCTTTAACGCAGATCGTTTTAAATTTATCGTTCGGTGACAAAAGCGATAGCAGTGAAAAAACTTCGGCAAGGTGAAAACATCCATTCTTTTTTTTAGATACGACAGTCCCTTTTACGAGCTTTCACACATATTCAAAAACCGACTGACCCAAGGTCGGCTGTCTTTTCGTCGGAGCAGCACTATAACACCAAGTTATCCACAGTGTCGCTAAAGACAGCGAACTATATTAACACACACTCATTTAGTATAAATAAAATGAGACGGCTCTCATGAATTAACAACCAAGAAGTTTCTTTAGTAAGTTATTTACATTTTATATGCATATTTTAACTATTTACAATCACCACTCAATTCAAAAACTCACAATCCAATAAAAATGCGAACAGTTCTAATTTTGTCTTATTTTCGAGCTTCCTGTTGCCACTCCTCTCACAACAAAGTATAAAAAACAGAATAAGTGGCTTATCGTTTCCATGGATATGCAACACACAGACTGTTAAAATAAATAAATGGACAAAAAGCATTTTTATTTAATTCGCAGAGCTGCATTTTGTATATACCTGTAAATAATTGTCAAGAATTATTTTATCTCATGATGATTTAAATTTATCGTGCGCTATCATTATTGTGAAGTGGCTTATGCATGAAACATTCCACGAACTGAAATGAATCGCAGTTAAAATAATTAAGAACTGTTACATGCTTCAGTGGATTTTGCTAGGTCTAAAATGATTCTCAAGTTGAGAAAGGTTACTAATGATAAGTGATATTTAATGATGGAATACCTTATTAATTTATATTTGGCAAACACTCTCGGTAACGGTATTTCCGTGGCCTCATATAATAAATGAATACGGTGCAGTTAAAAGAATTAGGAACTATTACATGCTTCGTGAAGTATTGATACGTCTAAAAGGGGTTTCGGGTTACAGTGGTACATCTTAAGAAATTATATGATTAAAATTACTTTAATTCATATTTGGCAAACACTCAGTAACGGCATTTCCTCGACCTCGTGTATTTTGGCCAACAGAAGAACGGACTAAGGTAGGAAATGTAAGTTGCCGGCATGCGGTGGACGCCTCATTGTTGTGCATAAAGAAGACTTACGCCCTTGCCCTACATGTGGTCGCTGAAAATTCGCGGTCGGCAGCGCGTGCTGCATTGTAGGGCGTCGGACCGAATCCTGGGGTGAGGTGCCGTTACGTTCAGGTCCTTGCACTTGGCGACAAAACTCATTCTTTTTTTTTCTCCTTTCTTTCTTTTAGAAGAAATGGACAAACGACATATTTGCATTGCGCAACGAATGGTCGACTGGTTTTGAACTGATGGTCCAACACTACAATGCGTGAACGTAAAGGTTTATGTTGGACACATCAATGCGTGCTTGGCTTTTGTGTACGAAGGTAACTTTCACAATTAAAAAAGTTCCTGCCATTACGTGGGAGAAGAAAATGGGCATTTTTGCATTCTAAGTTCATGTAATCGGTATTTAGGTGGGGCAAAAACTGTGTGAACCAGGCGTAACCAAAGTTTATGTGAAGAACATCAGCATTTTTTTAGTGCTGAATAGATTGTTAAACCAAAATTAAGCGATTGGTTAGGCATCAGGTCTCTTTCGGATGACTAATCGAAATTTAGCAAAATCCACAACTGATTTCAATCTATAATGTCTATCTGCATGATTATCTCTTTGCCATGATTCAGTCACCTTCTTGCTTGTATGGGGATGGTCAAGACTGATTTGAAAGTGAATCCTGTCCAAGTTATGGACTTTTTGAGGGTGTACGATCTTCTGGACTTGATCTAGTTGATCTAGGCCAAGGAGAATTAGTAACAACAACAACAACAACACAAAACTTAAAACAAATTGAAATTTGTTTCGTATGTGTTTCGATTAGTTAAGGGGACAGTGGTCTTTTGAAACTATCTTTTTCAGTTCTGTCCGATTGTACAATTTGCAGACAGTTTTTTACTAAAGAGACTATATGTAAATTTTGGTCCATAAATATCAAGTTGTACGGAAATTATAACAAAAAAAAAACGTGGTACAAATATTTGACAACTGAGCGATCACTGTAAAAATGATCAGATTGATTTCCCACGTATTCTTAATATTTTAATTTAGAATAAACAATTTGTAGATATATATGCCAAATTAACTCCATTTGGTACTCCACTCAAAGCAAAGCACTTTTTTTAACGTTCATATTGTATAATAGCAGAAAAACAACTACAAATTTGCAAAAAAGAAGCACAGATTAAGCAACATTTAGACCAAAATTTCAAAACTTGGAAACATGATGGATTTCTCATTTGCACTCAAGATATATGCAACAAATTACAAGGTTTTAACAAAAAATGTCAAGGAAATCAATTGAAACCAGATGTGCTGGGAACAAAATCGGAAAATCAAATAATTTGAATAAAAGAAAAACGCGTTTTTGTAAGTAGATTTACCAAAATGTTTGTGTAACTCCGTCAAAAAAAGAAGATTTCAATGTGAAAAATTAGTTTTGCTCAACATAATTTGATATCAATTTATTATTAATGCACATTAAAAAAAAACGACTCTTAGATTAATTTTGGGTATTGTGAAAATGCTGATGTCCTCGTTAGTAGAAAATGTCAGCCTTGTTTACTGATAACAGATTGCTCCACCAGGATTGACCAATTGGTTAGACGGCAGTTCTCCGTTTCGGATCAATTATTCAATGATGACGTAACAAAATCGTAACTCTTCACCAAAACAACGATTAAAAATATTCATAAATACTTTTCGCTGTTTCAATTAGCTAGTGCTATTTTTTGCTAGAAAACAGATTCAAAAGTTTAATAGATGCAACAAAAGGTTGAGTGAATTTCAATTCACTTCGAAAACTACTTAAGTTTTAATTAAGAAATCATACATCATATTAGTTTGTATACATGCGTGCTGACATAACAATCGAAGTAAATTACTCGTAAATTGTTTTAGTGTATGAAATAACAAACAAAAAGTTCCAAATCCAAATAAAACAGTCAAAAATAAATTATCGACACAATTCCTTAGCTCCAAAAGAACTGATTTTAAAAAACAGATATTTCTATAAGCAAAGGTTCATGCAAAATGGAATAAAAATATGAAGCATATGGTTGCTAATAAACGTACACTGTCATAATGGTTTCAGACTAATAATTTAATAACAATTGAAAATGTATATAGGTTTCAAAAATAAGCACTTCAATTAGAACATGAATTTTATGAGAAAAAATACCGAGTGGTATTGTCCTTCTACCCACGAGAACTGATCCAGACCAAACTTCTATTTTTGTCTGTTGTCATGGAAAAGGGACTTTTCCTGTTTTCCATAGGGAATGCTTGAAGAACTGTATTGGAAGTTCGTCACATTTAACACCGAGATTTTCCTTTTTTTTTTTTTTTGGGGGGGGGGGGGGAGAGACATCCCTTTCCAAGCCAACATTCGCGAAAAACAAATAAAATTAAGTTATCCCTACTGAAAATGAACGAGTCCTGTTTCTATGGCGACCGCCAGCATACAGACTTAAAGAGTCAGGAGCAGTTTTCGTGGAAGACAGACGGAACAGCTTGTAAAAAAATTGCGTTTTTTGGTATCAGGATTCCTACTTTTTTAAATGAAAAAAAAAAAAAAAAAAAAATTCTTGGAAACAACTTTTAAGAACCTCTCTTTGCTATGATGAGTTTATTTTCAAGAAACTAAGTTCAATTGACACAATAAAAAATTAAAATATTGAAATGAAGTGCAAAAATATTTTTTATTTAAAACTGAAAACTTCTTAGAAAAAAAGTAACAATAAATATTTCTTCCAGATCGCAGCAGATAGGAAAATGCATCTCCAACAATATGATAAAAAAAAAGCAGAAAACGAGTCATAAATATTACTTAATTAGTTACTTAGATTAATATTAGTTAATGAAACAACAGTATAAAAGTAATAAATCAATTGGAATGAGCAATAAAAAGGAAGAAACGACTACAGAGGGATTAAAAAAAGCTTCGTGGGCAAATTTCGTTTAAAATAAATTCTACGGTAAAATTCAAGGACTAAACAAAATGTAGCTATTTTCATCGCCTCTACCAGGATCTCTTAAAGAGTAAAATAAAATTACTTAAGTAAAAAAAAAATACTTTCTTGGACCGTTTGGGATTTTCCAAGGATAAGTTCAAAAAGCAATGAAACAACAGTATTTCTGAAAGACGAAATTGGCAGTCTGTCAAAAAATATTATAAAATAAAGGAGACCTCAAAATATGAAGTCATTAGGGCAATGTGTCATAATAGTTGGGAGGGGAAATCCTATCCATTTAACTGTAATAAATTTGGGGGAAACCCTTTCTCATAGTTACATTTTTTATTTTGTGACGAGAGACAGTATGTCTGCCGGCGATGTGGGAAAATCAATATGTCTGTAAAAATTGCGACGGTTTATTCATGGAATCATTCGTCAATAGTCATGTCTACACAGTTCAAAACCTCTTTTGCACTACGTATCAATACGGTTGTTACTTTCTCAAGGTTTCCATTATTTTATTTTATATCTCGAAGCCTCAATTTTAAAATCTAAAGTTTGCTTTCCTGCAATAACACATGGTTCTACAGGGTTTGTGTATTTGAGTTAACACAGGGAAACGTCGAGCTCATATTTAAGCTGTCGCGGTCATATTTGAAACCCGAACAACGCCGGGTAATTCAGCTAGTTTTACATGAAATGAATTAAAATACTTTCCAAGGAACTTTCAATACATTTTCTCAGTTATTTTTCAAGGCTCCCACGTTACAAATGACGAGCAGTTGTTTTCATTGGCACGTGATAAAAGTGGAAGTTAAAACTTGAAATAACAAGTTCGTTGTGCACTCACGTAATTTAAAAATGAATCAATCAATTGAAGGAATGATAGTAAAAAAAAGCAAAAGGAAGGCACGAAATGGAGAAACAAATTAGGTAGAAGTAAGTATTTTTTATTGTTTAACTTCGTACAGGTAAAATTTAAGAACTCTTCAAGAACTAATGAAATTTTGGTATTTTCCAAAGCCCACAAGTTAAAAAAACAAAATTCAAGCAATGTTTTATTGACTAAGCAAACTCTACTTCTTTCTCGCAGTAAAAAACATGTTCCCTTTTAAAGTCAGAAATGAATCTAATTCCATATACAGGTTTTGAAGAAAAAAAAATATATAGAAATATTCATGAGTGTGTGTGCGCATCAAGGATTTTACCATATTGAGTCATAGGTACAGCTTGTGGACAATAATTTCAATGCTCTAAGATTGAGTAATGAGCAATAATTTCATAAAGGAGAAATATCGCGTAAAAATCCCGCTCATCATATGGCAACAGGAGAAAAATATTACATTCTGGGACGCAATGAAGGGAGGTTCTTATCCCAAAATGAAGGGAAAACAGAAAATGTATAGGTAATATGGATAATCGAAAAGGCAGAGCGTCTCAATCTTACTCATTAGATCGTATGGCTTCTATGTCACGACACAAGGGCGCCAAATAACAATGGAATTTTTCTACCCGCAATGTATGGACGTGGTGCGGACCCTCAAAATATAAGTGAGAATACAGTGGCTTAAGACGCACGTTCACACTAGAAGTTTTTTTTTTAATTTTAAATTTTAAAAATCCATTTTTTTCACAATAGGTCATTGGTTTATGCTTAAAACCATTTCAGTGAGAAAAACATCATATTAAGCTAATATTTAATGTTCATGTAGGCTTCGGAGTTCAATTTACCAGGAACAATATGCAAAGGTCCCAAGCAATACCACGAAAAACACCCTCAAACAAGAAGTCGGATTGTATGCAAATCCGCTGGCGTCCGGTCCATTATTGTAGGGTAGTGCACTGTTACCAAGTCATATTTTTAGTGTAGTTTGAGTACTCTCTATAGATTGAAAACGGAAGCCATCTAGATCTCATAAAACGAGGGAATTTAATGCTGAAGCTCACTTAATTAGGAGCCTAAAATCAAAAGCATCTGAGCCTGATGAGCTAAGCCACATGGACAACTAACGAGTAAATTTCATGTAATTTTGAACAATATTTCAATTTTTAGGGCATTAATAATATTTTTGTCAGAGTTTATAAGGCCATCATATTTTTGTAGTATTGCGGTGGATCATGAGGCGATTAAGGTCAAGCCAGGTCCCACAATTGTACTAGGCAAGATGACGATCCCATCACGATGTACTAATATAATTAAACACACAAAACAAGTCAAAGTTTTTTTTCTCCCCCTAATGGCGGGCACATTTGACCTAAGTCATTGGCCACAACAAGGTCGGAATTGATGGCCACTTGTGAAGGAGCACTCAGTGGGAGGACTATCACTGCCCCTAACAATTTATGCTTCGTATTTTTGAACCATGTTCAGATGACAAAGCAACACCTGAGCTGGTATGCGCTTACAAACATCCATGCCCGAACCCGGATTCGAACCGGGGACCTGCCGATCTAGAGGCTAACACCTTAACCACTATACCGGTTGGTCGGCAAACAAGTCAAAGTACATAGCATAACTTTCAAAAAGCACATTTTCCCCCTCTTTTCCTTTGCACGCTTAACTGACCTGTTCGTTGATGGTTATAGTTCCTGGACTCTTCAACAGGTTCTCGGCTCGATTCCCGGTTTGGGGATTGATGTTCATATTGGTTCGAAATCCTCCTTTCGGCCTAAAGATACCCTCGAGGAACAAACAACGTTCAATCGACAAAACAATCAGCTTTAACACACTTATTGCACAGATTTATTACTTTTTCTCATTGCCAGTTTATGCATATATAAATTGAAGACCCCAGGACACCATGGGAGATGCTGTCACATCGCACCCATTACAAACTGTGGGAGGGAGACATGCCTTCCAGGAGAACGTGGGAAAAGCTCGTCTGCATTTCGTGTTATCTTGAAGAACTTTGGAAACCAGGAAACTTCAGGCAGCCAACCCGACTAGGGCACATGCTAGATTTGAACCCGTAATCAAGCGCTTCAGTCTATGAGGCTTTTAGCCGCTGGAAGGACGACTTTATTAAAATAAATGCGAAAAATATATAACTTTTAAAACTTAATAGATTACATATTATAGTACAAACACTTTTCGCGTTTACCGGGCCCTGGTACAAGCGGCCCCCTCACGCAAGGGCCCTGGATGAGTAACCACTGCGCCCAACCCTTTGGGCAGGAGAAAATGAGAAAGAACCATTCCCTTTTTATGTGATCGGTGTTCTCATTTGCTTAGCTCACGTGAATTTGTAATCGATACAGGTCGCGATTAGCGGAGCGTTGCACGTCCATTTCGGCAATCAGAACTGGCAAACCTGGGGAACCTTCCATTTTCAACTCTTTCTGCCGAAATGTGCGCACAGAATGGCCGATTTTTAACGAAACACCTGCTAACTGTGGGAAGAACGAGGCAGTTTTCGAACGATTTCGCATCTACTGGAGCGTGCGAACGGCACAGTATTCTCGAAATCGGGAAGTTTATTTTGAGACTCAGGCATTCTTTCTTGATCGTTTGTTTCATTTGGACGGACACAGAAGCGATCAGCTATTCCCAGCACGTATAATTGGGAGCTTGCACTAACCGATGTTGTTATCGCTCTCGCCCCACATACAAGAAACGCAGCCAGGGACACAAGAATCGAAAATGGGAAATAGCCGCTGAAAGACCTTAATGGTCTTGATAAGCAGTCAGAAACACCCCTAACGCCTGAGTTTGAGCTTAATGAACTTCCGTCATCTCTTTTTTTTTTTATAAAAAAGTCTCACGCCCTTCGTAAATTATTTTTTAGATTCTGATTTACTTATCAACTCCCCTGTTATTACTTAGACAAGGTCTCTCGTCATTAGCAAAACTGACAGAGATCTTGATCTCATCATCAAAATTTCGACAATATCCCTATGACGAAACATCTCGTCGAAACACTTGGGGGTGAACAAAGTATAGTTTGCAAATATGCAAAAATAAGAATTTCGTCTCTAGACCGGCCAAGTTTGAAAAGGGACACATTTTCGTCTTTTTGCTACAGGACAAGTGATTATGGTTAATTGGTTGGGCTTTGGTGGAGCTACATATCATGAGTAACTGCGCCAAAAGGTAATGGACATACACATACAAGGACAATTTTATTGACACGGAAGATAGAAATACATCCAAGGTGGAATTAAACTGGCGCCATATACAACCAGCATGTTGTTAGCACAGTGGAAAAAGAAAAAACCCACTGTGGCCCACACATGCTTGTGAAACTTGGAAACATCTATATATATATTTCTCTTACGTGGCACGCAAAAAAGACGTTATTTGTTATAGCGTTTTTGGCAACATTGTACGATTGTTTGTTTATCGCAAAGCCTCGCGCTTCAATTGAATTTATAGCGTCATCGGATGAAATTTTATTCAAAGAAAATGAATTTTAGTCGAGCTGTTGCAGTTACTAATAGAAATCAAAGAAAGCGGAGGATCTTTTCAGGGCCATTTAAAAAAAGGTCCTTTTCAGGGCCAACAATTATAATTCAACAAGACGCTTGCACTAGAACTTTTGACGACAAAATCAATGAAAATACGAGGGTGGCTCGAGTGCAGGAGTAAATGTATATACAAACAACATGTTGTGTATTCAATTTGCATATCAACGCTCACATTTCGAGTCAAAATTTGCTCAAAGTTTTCATTTGAATTCGGATTCCAGAGGTACTGTAAATATCTTTTCTAAAAAACATAAACAAATTTAGATTTGAAAAATATTTTTTTGGAATATCATATTTTGTAAACAATTCCTTCTGCTAGGACACATGTCTTCATTGATGCGAGCGAAGCGAGCATATGTTCGCGCAGCGAACCAATGAGGATTGCGGAGTAATCCTCCGAGGGTTGGCGAGCGTTAGCGAGCAGGGGGCAGGCCCCCTAGTATATTGTTATTATATTTATTACCCGCTGGCTTGCTTTGCCTTTTCATAAATGCTGCAGGTATACAAACATACCAGTATCTCAAGAGCGATGTCTCATTCGCTTGGCCACAGTAGGGCGATTAATAACATTTAAGTACATCTTAGTCATCGATTTGAAATTTAAAAAAGTTCATATCCTTTAAAACTTAAAAGCACAATCCATGATTCGACTTAATAGTTTGCTGGAGTTTATTGGATCGTTTAATTAAATAGAATAAAAATCTAGAACACTCTTTTGTCATTACCTCAAGGTGCGATTTCGGATAATTTTTTGTGGAGGTTGGTACACATTATATCTGTTGTGACCTCAAATGTTCCCACGTTGGCGTGGTGTAGACGTTTAGAGAGTGGAGTGTCAGCTGAGGTGTTAACCTCGTCATCTGGCCGTGATTCAAAAATTCGAGGTGTTCGGGATTGATCCCGGACCGTCGCTAATAGTCCGCTGAGTTGCTCCAATGCGACACTAATTAACCACCTACTAACCTATCTGTGATAGTTTTCGTGACATAAATATTGAATAAATGAATGTACCAGATAAATAAAACTGAATTCATCGGACAAAAGATTTTGCTATTCACCCAACAAATTTTACAACGAGCTCTATACGTCAGAATTCCAAGTCAAAATCTAGACGAAATTTCACATCCAAAAGTTAATTAGGATGTGACCTACTGCTTCATGTGTGAAACAAATATTACCGAGCTGAAGCTTTCATCGAAATCTCTTTGATGCTCAACAACAGTATAGTCTTAACTGTGATTGAGATGAAAATTAGATTAAACACATAAAGGAAAAGGGTAATTTAAATTAATTTTACTTTTCAAATTATTGATAGAAAAACAGAAATACAACTGAAACGAATGAATGAGCTTGAATTCACTCAATATAATATTAAATTAACAAAAGACATATACACGTATAAAAATACTATTTTGATTTTTTACGTTATTTCGAACTTTGTGGAGGTTTTACAATTACATCCTTACAAATTCGTAGATATAAAAAATTGCAAATCTCTGTAGACGGCGCAGATTTGATTCTGGTTGCTACCCTGGATGTATTTCTCTTTTTCATGTGACAGTAAAACTATCCTAGTGTACACATGGACATTTATTTCGACGTTACTATTTCACGGGCTTAAATAAATATTGTTAAGGTTCATAGAAATAAAAATGAATTTACTTAGCACTAGCACAAGAAACTAAAAGCACTATCTCACGAAAAACTAGTCATACTTTTTATAAAATAAAGAAGAAAAAAAACAGCATCCGATTCAATTCAATTTGGATTCAGGCCAATCCATAAGCTTCAATCCACGTAATAAATCCACACACAATACCATGTCTAAAATGGTAACTTTGGTCGAATCACAAGCATTAAAAGAAATCAAAGAAAAACAGACAGAAAATAAAACATTATTAGCACTGTATTTAGAAAATTTAGATTCAAGATTTCAAATTAAAATCAGGCTCAACTATTAAAAATCTATGTCAAAATTGCAAGACCCTTGCATCCTCCAAGAAAAGAAACAGTTTCAAAATCCTCTTTGGCAGAGTGTAAATAAATAAACCAGAGTTCACTCGAACCTACATTTCCCATGAAAGTGAAATGTTTCCAAAAGAATCTAAATTGATGAGACTACATGTGTGTCAACAACCGCAATCAATTCTAGAGAAGACAATTGAACAAAGTAGTCACAAGATTTCACCACAGATCATAATGCACCACACCACCACAGCAGAGAAAAGGAACTTCGCAGATAAAGGAGTTGAAGATGGGTGTTGAAGGAAAACAATAAAAATAAATAAAAGGAACGACTGATCCACGAGATGATGATTACAGGGAAGTAATATCGATCGCAGGAACGGGATCTTATCTTCGTTTATCCGTTTCCAGCTGCCTCAAAGACTACTTGTTGCAAGCGGTGAATGAAGAGGCTTTTTGTTGATGTTTGTTAAGAACAGATGACTTTTTAGCGTTCAAATAACTTACAGCTATCGTATTTCATGATTTTAATAATTTTTTCAGAAATGGTGGTGATTGATACATGTTGGTAGAGTACCACTCATTCATTTTTTACCCGGTCGTAAACAATCATCGACCTTCTAATGAAATAAACAGCTCAGTCGTAAGATCTGATAAGACCAAGTCCCGTGGGCTTACAAATCGACTTATGTCGATGGCTATCGAAGTGCGGACTTGTGTTTTAAATCACACTGGATAATCACGTTAACCAATTAACAAAATGTCCCACTTAAGGAGATCCATGCTTTTTTCATAAACAAGTAACAAACCGAGCTTCAATAGTAAGAAGTTGCTGGCACATACTACATCTGTTTTATCGGTCTGGCGGTTAAGTGTTAGCCCCTAGATCGGAAGGTTCCTGGTTCGAATCAGGGTCAGTACATGGATGTTTGTAAGTGTATGGTGCACCTTAAATCTGTCGTGACCGAAAGTTCTCACGTTGGGTTAATGTGGAAGTTTGGAGAGTGGGGTGCTCAGGTGTTTCCTCGTTATCGGACCGTGGTTCAAAATTACGGGGTGTTGTCCTCGGATGTTTCCCATAGGGGATTGATCCCGGACCGTCGTCAATAGCCCGTTGTGTTGCTTAAAAAATAAAATAAAAAAATAAAAAATAATTAAATTAAAAAAATAATAAGAAACGTTAAATAAAAAATTACCAAATTACCATCTGTTTCATTGGGAAGGTCGATCTTTATAGCTGAACTAGCCACTGCATGGCGTTGCCCGTGACAGTTCTTTTCGCACAGGTGTGTGTGTGGGGGGGGTCAGGTGTGAGTGACCACTTTTCGCTACCGCTCGCCAACCTTGGTGATTGCTACGCATTCCCATTTCATTTCGAAGAGATCCAATAGGCGTGACGTAACAATCTCTCACGAAAATATAAAAAAGATTCAATTGAGAAAAGTTATTTTTAAAAGAAAATCAAATGTATTAGGTATCGATCTAATGAAAAAATTTTCCGCAGATTTCGCATTCGTTGAAATTTATATCTATCTTTAACGAACCCGATTTCACAAAAAAGAACAAAACAATGCCAGTAATTTTTTTTATATTTGTTTTGCTTCCCTTCCTAGGAAATAAACGGAATCCGACTTCTCGATAGCAAAGGTCAAATTCGTAAGAGAAAAATATAAAAGTTACAATTTAAAAATTAATTGTTTTAAGAAACTCATTATAATTTTTGGTATCGATCTAGTGTAAAATTTTCCGCAGATTTCAAATCCGTTGAAATTTTTACTCTTATCTTTAACGATCTAGGAGATAGAAAAAAGAACTACAGAACTTCAGTTAAAACTTTTTTTGTTTTGTTTGTCGGCTGGAAATAGTTCCTCGAAAAATCAAACGGAAGCAGAACAAATAAATTTAGAATCAGTAATTTTTATACTGTGTCATCCTAAGGAAAACAATAACAATTAAATATGTCAATAAATTAATTTTTAAATGTTCTAGATTAAATTTTAAAATTTGGGGCGATAGAAAAATTGCAAAAACTTCGGACTACCTGTGTTTCAAATCGCATCATTGTAAGTGCCATAATTTCGTCAGGACAGTACATACAGATAGATGACAAGTAGAGATGACAGGCTATCTGTCATGCCACGTGTTGGAAGAACCTTAGAGTTATAATAAATAAATAACGTGACAAGATTTAAAAAAAAAAAAAAACGAATTGGAAAGTTATTTCTGACGATTTTAAATGAGTAACGTTTGTTACTTATGTTTAAGCAGTGGTCTCAAAAGCGCGACGAGGATCCAACTATCTTGTGGTCTGCATAAATGATTACAACACAAAATTAAACCACCCTCTTTTTAATAATTTTATGTAAGCATAGCAAACATACTTAAAAAAAGAAACCCGTTTTGTACGAAAAGGTACGTACTCAAGGAACTATAATAAGGTGGACTGCTTCTTTCTCACCTACTCACATGATGAACGTGTGATTATTAAACAAACTCCCAATTTTCGCTGATTAAATCGTTATTTCAGCATGTCTTTTCAGTTGCATTTTTAACATCTAACATAGTTGTAACTTTGTAGAAAAAGTGCAAACGTCTAAAATTCGTTGTCCCGGGTTGTATCTATAAATCACTTTAAGGTAATGAAAGTTACGATACAAGAAAGTGCTTATGTCCTGTCAACGCATTAAGAATCAAAATATTGTAAAGTGTTTTTTGCATGCTCTATTGAAAATAATAAAAATGACTGTCAGCTGTTGCTAAGAACTTTCTCGATTTGTCGATTGCTATGATGCTAGATGAGCAGTTTATGTTCGTATCTTCGTGACAGTTGTTGGCGCCACCCTTTTACTGGCGTAACTTTTCACACACAAACATACACTTGGCTTTTGACCACTTGCACACACCTGTTGATGTTTCCCACTCGACTTATCTATAGTAAATTTCAGCATCCCTATTTTCTACATAAGAAAATTTTCGGGCTAGGGGTTACTATTTCCTGTAAACTCGGTCTTGGATTGCATTAAGCAAAAATTGGCTTCCATCACCATAAAAATGGATGATAGCATTTTCTCTAGAGTTCAGTTCAGCACAAAAACTGGGGAAAATGTAAACCATATTTCTCATAAAACAGTTAGAAATAGCTTATTACGGCATGGTATTTGGTATTTTAAAATTAACGTCACACTGGAGCAACACAACGAGATATTGATAACAGTCCGCTATCAACCCCGAAGGAAAAGATCCGAGGACAACACCACGTAATTTAGAACCCCCGGTCAGATGACGAGGCCACACGTGAGCTCATTATGGCATGAAGAAAGGGATCCTGATTGGATGTTAGAACATAACGATGACCTGTTATTCCGATAGCGGTTTAAATAACAGTGTCATAGTAGAATAACAGTTAGCAACTGTTGTCGAAAAAAGAAAAAGAAATAGAAATTAACTTTTAGAAAATTAGACAAAAATGAAAAGTGGGGAAAATAAGAATATTTTTAATCACTTCGTGGCGAATTTAAACAGTCGACAACTGTCAAAATAAACCGTAATGTCAATTTCCCATACAAATTAGGTTGTTAACTGTTGGTATCAGTCGTTAACAGATACCAAAACTGCTAATATTGACAGTTTATAACTGTTATCGTGGAATAGCCATAACAATTAACACTGTTATCATAAAATAACAGTTTTTCCTATCTCTATCAGATAACCTTTTCACTGCACTCTGAACTGAAACCGAAACGACCAACGAAACTCAATTCAAATTACAAATCAAATAAAGATAGAGCGAGAGCATTTTCTATTTTCCGCAACACAAAACAATTCTGTTTCCCAACCGACTGAATGAAGTGAGGCTGTTAGCCGTCAAAAGCAATCAAGGAGAAAGATGCCGAAAGAGAAAGGGCTCCCACGAGTTCCAGAACTGCAGGCGATATACACTGTTTCTTTTTTAGCAATGGCTTCGTCCTGCGCTCTGATTGCGCGAACTGCAAACCACTTTTCCGAAGAAAGGCATTTCGAAGTGACGGGAGAGACCTCCAACACTGAACGAGTGCACGGGAGATAATGGAAACAAATATTGGGAAGAGTGAAGAGAACATTGAAGGGCGAATTCCGGAAAAAATACCCTTCCTCTCTGTGGTGGCGATGCGAAACGAACAACGACCTGCTTCCTGATGACCGACGGTCGATTTCGAATGTCCCGATCCAATATCAAAATAATAAAGGAGGAACCACCCGGAAGCTGCACTATATTTGGAAACAAAAGGGACATCCTGCGTCCATTTTTTATACACTGGAATGGCTACCTTTGGAATGCTTTCACATAAAATTCCATGATTGCGTTCTCAAATCAGTGAGCACAGCAGAGTTCGTATTGGGTGAAAGTGAATAAGCTTCCAAGAGAATGTAGAAACTCAATCGTCAGTATGGAATTTGACGAGATTTTAGTCAGTTTTTCTTATTTCTAGGAAGAACAAGCGGATGGGTCCAATGTAAGACAAAGTTTCGAGACTTCACGCATGCGCATTAGTTGTTTGTCTCAGAAAGAGCTCCGAACTATTACGATCATTTTTTAAATGAATTATCAACTGTACTAATGAATCGTATTACGGATATAACTTTTAAACTTGAAAAACTTGTTCGAAATAACTTCATTTGACGCTCCGTTACGAATGTTTCCATGCCAAACTGCATAATTATGTGCGTCACTGTATATTCTTGTTCCCATATTTATGCATTCCTTTAGTCGTATAACTTTGGACGAATTTAATTTTAGAAACATTTTCTTTTCTCTTTGGAAGAATGCAGATATTAGTCTTTACTTTCTCTTTTCATTATCAATTTTCAAATGATTAAATTCATGTTTATTATTTCTTTGAATACAACATGCGAACTATTTCACATTTTGGATGGCTGAAATCCTGATGTAATGATTAGAACGTGAAGCGCTATGTGGTATATTTATTCTCGAAGCGTAAAAAAATGTAACATTAATAAATGGTACAAATCAAGGGGAACGATCGAAAAGATCTATCGAAAAATTTATAGATTAGTTTATAAATGAATAATGTTGTTCAAAACAAAATACAAGCAACGGTGATATTTACTATTTCAAATGTGTCTTTAAATATTCAGTAACACTATTCGGTTCTAAATCGATATTAAAAGGTTTTAATCATATGTATAGATGATTCATAAAATTCCTTTCCTCCGTGATAGTAGTATTAAGATAAAAATAACTCAATTCCGTTCATTATTTTAAGGGGGTCACATTATTGTTAGGAAGAGCTTATCGTTCAAAAGAAAACGAGATTACTTTTATTGATCGAATGTTCCACTTTACGACGTTGTATGAGAAAGGTCACGTAATACAATTGAGTTTTCAACCTTGATAGTGAAACTAAGGGTTCGTACTGACGCGCATCAGATGTTGAACGTCAATTCTTATGAGGAAAACTGCCTGAACTAACAGAACAGTATTGACATTGAGAAACAGATGGGCCTCGACTCATCACTGTCACTAATGCACTTCGGAAATGTGGGAGTTAAGAAATTTGAATGTACGCAAGACAACAAATTTTTTTGATGTTTGACGACTCATGTTTTAAGTTTTTGAAATAACAGCATGGAAAACATGCACAAATGGAAAATTCAGAGTTCTCAAAACCGGTAAACAAATTAAGGAACAATAAAAAATTATAAAAGGAAGATGGGAATATTTTTATAAGCTACTAGCCGCTTTTTTTTTCTTCGCAATTCCGTAATTTTAAAGCAAATGGGTAATAAACGACAACAAAAAATGTTTTACAAAAAAAGTAAATACAGAAGTGAGAGATGCAAGTTCCTAACTATCATTGAACATTTTAAGTAAACGAAACGTTATCTGCTTTCGATTTAGAAAGGAAATAATTCAAAATTATAAAGCCAAAAATCCTTTATAATCCCCCTCCACCACAAGCTCGTTAGTACTCAATTACCTCATTTCCCCCGTAAATTTTCATCACAAAAATTAATACATAATTCCAAAAAACTAAAAAGTTATTCAATTATTGTAATTGCTATAAAAAGTACCAGTTAAAATACGAAAGAAATGAATTGCCTGCTAAAGTAGCAAAAAATTGAAATCTAAGGTCATAAACCGGAGGAATTGTTGGGCTTAGGTGTATACAACAATCACAAGAAAGTAAAGAAACAAAGTGCTAATTACAATTTGGTCTCACTGCTGAACCATCACGGTTCAAATCAAGGGTATACTAATAGACACGACAACAGTTTTGATTTTGTTAACAATTTTTTTTCGTCAAAGTGGTTCTTCCTGAAAATGGCTTCCTCGGCGTTTTCTATTTATTTCTTCTTTCCTTCGCACAATTCTCCTTTCTCAAATCGTAAAACGAGTCTCCAATCGTAATGAGGAAGTGGAAGTTCTTTTTTTTTTTGTGCGAAATCGTTTCAGATCTTCGAAAAATATAAAAATTTGATCACATCACAAAAGAGGAAGTTGGCCACTTTTTTCTCATCAGTTAGTTGTATGAATACAACGAACTTTTTTACACTAATACTTTTACTATGTCCACCAAACGAAGATTTAAAAAGGAAGAATAATGAACTCGAAAGCACGAAAGGAATTAAAGGCACTAATGCTTGTCATGGGCGTTCTCTAGGTCAAAGAATCCCACAGGTTATGAGGAAGAATCTAGTTCTGACGATTTTCAGCTCCTATGAGGTACGGGAAGAAAGTTCGCGAGGAAATCTGCGAAAAGAATGGGAAATCACGAAGTGTGTCATTTAATGACAGTTTCTCGAGAGTATGATGAAATGAAAATTAAAATATTTCCCTCCTACACATTAACTTAACGCTATTAATGCATCGCTATTTTAAATTGGATGCATTTTTTTCCAATTATTTTTGGATACACAGGAAAATGGAAAATATCACGTGAATTTATTTTTCTGAAACAATATGAGAACTTGAGATTAATTCATATTCATCATGATTTCGTAAAAGATATTGAAATAGGAAACAGTACAACTAATATAGTATACTAGACACTACTTTGCCCGTGACAATTCTTTTCGTGGGGTCAGGTGTGACCACTGCTCGGTGATAGCTACGAATTCGTAGCCTATTGCTTGGATAACAGCCATCACGGCGTTGTCAAATGCGGCCAAATTCGAATTGCGAAGAGATCCAATCGGCGTGACGTCCTATCTCTTGCGAAAATATAAATATTTGATTGAAAAATTATTTATTATAAGAAAATCAAATGTATAAGGTATCTATCTGATGTAAAATTTACCCCAGATTTCAAATCCGTTGACATTTTTACTTTATCTTTAACGATCTAGGAGATAGAAAAAAACTACGTAACTCAGGTTAAAACTTTTTATTTGTTTTGTTCGTCCGCTGAAAAATCGTTCATCGCAAAATGAAACAGAAACACGAAAAAAAAAATGGCCATCTCTTTAGTGTGTTGTCATTCTAAGGAAAACAATAATTAAATTCATTTAAAATGTTCTAGATTGAATTTTAAAATTCGGGCTGTACCCTTAAATCGCAAAAAAATCGGACTACCTGTGAGCCAAAGCTCATTATTGTAAGTGCCATAGATTCGTCATGGGACTGAATAGAGACACATAAACAACACTTCCTTTTATAATAGTAGATACATGCAATAATCAAAGGCCAGTTCTTCAAAGGAATATTTTTAAACTCTTAAGGGGGTCCGGGACACAAAAATCGTCAAATTTTCGAATTTTTTTTATTATTTTAAGAAATTCTCTGTGTTTTTCTGCTTAAAATGACGTTTAAATCATGTTTCTATCTTAATTAGAACTAGAGATATAATAATTTTTGTGGTGCGTTGTTTTGAAAATCTAACACTCTTGACAGTTGTTGTCATGGCAACATCATCTGTCTTTAAAACTTTAAACGCGTTTTTCTCCATGATACATTTTTTCAAGATTTCCTATATTCAAATTGCTATAAGTCGAAAACCGATAAAGTTTAAGGGTTGAAATTTGGAATATATCTTTTTCAAACATTATACTTTAATTCTGATTCAGCAAATTTAAAACAAATATTTACTTTTAAAAATATGACTTTCTAAAAAAAAAGTACCTTAAAATTTTCATTAAAATATTTTTCATTTTTTATTAAATTAATATTTTTTAAATTCCTGAATCAAAATTAAAGTTAATAAATTTGTGAATAATTTAATGCAAGAATTTTGAAAATTGATCAAGAATGTTTTGAGCCTTAGCAATTTGAAATGACCCCTCTTTTTTTCAAAAAATTTTAATTTAAAATTTTTAAAGAACTTTTGGAAAACTTGTGCTGTGATTTTGCTTATTAGTTAGATGGGTAATCAGTACAAAAAATTTCAAAATTCTAAATTAATTAATAAAAATTTGTTTTCAATGTGTCCCGGACCCCCTTAACAAATTTTTGGTCTTCAATTTTTAAAACACCGATCTTTCACGAAAGAAAACGTAAAATTTTCAACAGATCATAAAAGTTGTGAAAATGGAACTAAACGTAGCAATTTTTTGATAGGTAACGAAAACTTTTAAACTAGTTAAGTAAGAGGGTTGGAAAGAAGAAAAAACTCACATCCGTTTTATCAGTGCACAAAAGAATTTTGTAAATTGAGAGCGAAACTATGTTTGGGCAAGGCAAATATTATTCAAACGAACTAATAGCCGAAAAACATTCCGCAGAAATTCAAGAAGGTTATCTTTATGAATACATTAGCCTCGTATTTTTTCTTGCAACTAAATTACCATTGACCTCGACTCCATCTGACACTCAAGTGTCACAGCGATGAAACCAACTCATCTTCGATAGCAACCAAGAAGAAACAGTTTCACGCTACATCCGCTCGGATATCGAAACTGTCCCACAGCATCTGGTTTTGCTTAGTTTACACTCCGTATCATACACATACACGGGGAGTTCAAGGCTGTTCCTGGTTGCTCACTTCTTAATTGGCTGCTTCATCAAACACGAGAGGCGGTGTTGTGCACCCGAGCTGCTGAGGGTCCAAGACGAACCAAATCAAATATTTAATCAGAGAATCGCGAGGTCTGACAATGCAGGGCGGACCGGATCCTTGTCACGCAATGTGGATGTGGCATTGTTTTTTAATTGTTGCGACAAAAGGAAACAATGTGGAACACAGATTGCCGATTTGTTTTGACATTCGTCGTTTGTTTTTGACTGCCGTGCAAGAAATGGTTCTATTATGGCGATTACTTCAAAGTATACTAATATCCATATGGGTGTGTGTATTTATAGAAAGCGATGAGTTCGCAGGATGTTTTTGGATGTTAATTAAGGATTATATTATGTTGCTTTGTCCGTAAAGGATGGTATTGTTCGGCATTGAATACAGTAGGTTCGATCGTTTTGTAATGGTATTCAGTGGATCGATTTGCTTCCATCTCATTTGTAGGCCGGTCCGGTAGTTCTTCAAGTAGTCAAGTGGTTTACGCTCTGGCCCTTGGTTCCAATCCGGGTCTGAGCAGATTCTTAATGGTTCGGAACTATTCACTTTTTAGTCGGTAGATCCAGGTCTAAACAATCATAGACCAGTCCTTCTTTTTCTAATATTATAAAAGGAAGTGTTTGTTTGTCTCTTTGGGGCCGCAAAATCCTGACGATTCTATGGCACTTACAGCAATGAGATTTGGCACACAGGTAGTCCGAATTATTTGCAATTTTTGGGTCGCGGCGAATTTTAAAATTCAATCTAGAAGATTTTAAAATGAATTTAATAGTTTTATTCTCCATCGCTTTTTCAAACACGGAGAACTTTTTCTACCCGTGTGACCTTGCAGTAAGGGTTTGGAAACATGCCACTTTTTTTTTCCCTCCACAGAACACAAAGGAAATTTTTATTTGTTTTTTCTGCTTTGATTTTGCGCGGACGAATAAATTTCCAGCCAGACAATAAATCTTTCAACTGAAGTCAGTTCTTTTTTCTATCTCATAGACAGTTAAGATGAGTAAAAATTTCAACGGATTTGAAATCTGGGGAAAATTTTAGTTTAGATTGATACCTAAAAATATGATTTTCTTTAAATAAATAATTTTTTAATTGATTATATCTTCAACGGATTTGAAATCTGCCGAAAATTTTACACCATATTTAATACCTTACACCACGGGCACGGGCAACGCCGGGCTAGCCACGCAGTGGCTATTGTGGTATAAAATGGTTGCAGATGGCGAAAAGTCAACCCCCATCTTGGTGAACCCGAAATAAATTGCTGATGTTGTATTCGATGGAGTTGGCTATGTCTTCTTCGGAATAATGGGCAGAAATGGAATATTTTATAGCATATTTAGTAGATTTGCACCTGAAATAATTATTCCCAAAACTTGATAATGCTGGTATTCTCAGACAATCTGCCCAATCAGGGGCAAAATTTGGAATCTTTATGCATAGAAAAATAAATGTCTTGAAAACTTTTTCTTGGAAATATATTTTGAAGAGGGTGGCAGTCTAATAAAAAAAGCAGAAGACCCTACACAAAAAGAAATGATTGAAAATATTTTAGCTTTCTTTCAATTATGTATCGTCTGCACTGAACAGAAAATAACAATATAAGGCCACAATGAGGACGAAGTCTGTGAGAAACTGATTTCCTACTTTTGACAACGATATCAAATGAAAAAAATTGGAAACGCCGACTAAGTTCGTCGTTTTCAAAAACCAAAGCGCCGAGAAAAGCTTTGAAACGTATTTAAAATATCGATTTTCAACCCTCCTTCCTTCCTTTTTCTCGAAATAAAATTCCAAATGGGAAAAGAGACTATAATGGAAGGAATATGATAACGGTAGTTGTGTGTGGGAGAAAGGGAGAGAAAATACAGAGTAGGTTACAAACATGCCCGGAAAAAAAAATCGGAGAACATTCGTTTCCAGATAGTCACGCACTCGCTCTCGAGGAATTTTTAAGACTACGTATATAACACACCAAGATCGAATACCTAAAAATAAAAAGCGCAGAATAATCTCACAGAAAAAGAAGAGAAAAAAAAACCGTTGGGATACACACTGGAGTTATTAGTGGGATACGATGAAACAGGACAAAGCTGGGTGCTTTTGGTTTCGTTCAGGGATTCAATCACTTTAAAAATACAGTGTTTAGTGAAGAACGAAAATAAATATAATTCAAGCCAATAGAAAAATAAATATAATTCAAGCCAATTGAAAAATAAATACAATTCAAGTCAATAGAAAAATAAATTAATGTTCCTAAATTGTAAATTTTATTTTGGCGTGAAGTTTAATGATCTTGGAGGGGGGGGGGAATATATATAAAATAGTAATTATTTTCAAAGCGTACATTTCTCCCTTTTGTCTTAAGGCAGGATAAATCCTAATTTAATCTCTATTTTTTTATTATTAAGCATTATTATTATTATTAAGCATATGGAATGCTTCAGGCACACACGAGTCACGAATCATATTGGCATGCGAGTATAATGCAATCTTATTTTTTCAAATATAAGACCACATAAAGAGGAAAGATGACGCTTAGCCGATTTCCTTAACTAACAGCTACAAAGCGACGCTAACTTTCATTCACCCTCAAAAATCAAACCAGTTTTTTTTTTTTTTTCATATTCAACACCTGAACGCTTTTTAAGACAAAGCTCGTGCATTGAAAAGAAATCCGAAACATCGGTTAATTATGGTAATGAGAAGCCGCATGCAGATTTGTATCGTGGTGAACATTATCATTGTTCATAATACCTTCCATCATAAGAATAATAATTACATACAGCTGTATAATGAACTATATCACATATCAAGAACGAGAAAAACTGCTCCAAAGAAGAGAGTTTGAGTTTATTTGCAATCCCAAAAACCAATATGAGTATATGTGTTACAAAATAATAAACGAACCTACCGATGTTTTGTTCAGTACAGGATTTATTAATAACACACGTAATATTTGGCAGAGGTATTTGTTGGCAAAGAAAATAGAACATTTAAATAATAATGTATTTAAGTTTGAATAAATGTTTAAAACATAATTACAACACTACGCACGACAGCTCCGCAGTGCTCTATAGTCCCCCTAGCTCTCGTTTCCATATAGCTTTCTAGAGCTTCTTAGTAGATAAACATTGCTTTATAATTTTGATTTTTTTAGCCGTCACTTAATTGATAAGATAAATTAACCCCTTGGGTACAGATTTATTTTAAAAAAAAAGTAGTTCGGATTATCGTTTGCACATTAGTTACTGTTATATTTTCGTATAATAGTCAGAACACTAATTACTGTTCTATTTCAGTACTATCGCTTGCACACAAGTTACTTTTAATATTTTCATATAAATTCGTTTGATAAGAATGGCAACAGTATGAGATCGCACAGCTTCTGATCTCCGCGTTCATTCGAAAAAAGAATGTCTGATGACGCAGCCGTGCGAATATTTCTATGTATGGAGATTAAATAAAGTGTATTTTTGTAGAGAACCGATTGAATAATTTGATTCAAGGAGAGTCTCGTAACATCAATCACTCTTGCCATGAACAAGAATATACATGTTTAATTTTGTCCTAGTTTAAATGACAAATTAGACTCGTCATTAGCAAATTGGGCAAAACAAGTGCATGACGAGTCTCAGTCGTCAAATGTACCCAAGGGGGTAAGGAAGTATACATAATATAAAAAAGAGCAAAATTAGAAACTTACGTAACACAGGAACATATAAATACTCGGAATTTCGTCTCACAATCGAGGTGCTGAAAATTAAGAATTACATGCCGGAATAGACGAGCAGTAATGCTTATGTTAAAAGATGCATGGGTCAAATATGCAATCAAAACACTAAACAGAAATACGAGTATATACCATTGCAGGTGGTGAGATGGATCTTATTAAAGTGTTTTTGTACGACTGATTCAATTCAATTAAATGTCAACAAAGAAATGATCCCAACCTAATGGCCTCCATTGGATGACCACCCAAAGCATAAACAATTAAGGGATTTTTTTTTAAATCCGAATAAACTTTTCCCTATCGCTAACAGAACACTAATGCAATTGTGAGAAGTCTTGGAAAATTCGTTTAGACATACGGAATCGCGCTCTGTCACTTGTTCTATGTTTTCCCCCTCAATAAGAGGAGGTTGGGTAGATATACTGAATATTACACTACAACCCTGGTTGAGTTTATTTGGCTCAAGATAGGATAATGTCCAATGAATTGAAATGGCTCAACTCTGATTGGTAGGTAGGTATTTTAATTAACGTCGCACTGGAGCAACACAACAGGCAATGGTTCGGTATCAAACCAGAAGGGAAAGATCCGAGGACAACACCACGTAATTTTGAACCACGGTTAGATAACGGAATAACACCTGTTTCTACATCGAATAATTAATCCAAAAATTTATAAGTTCGCTGAAAGGAAGCAGAAATACAGTTAACGAAGTAAAAAAATAAGTTTTTGTTACATCCTTACTAATGCAATACATTTTTACGAACATTAACGCTTGACTAGCTTTGTCAGTCGGAAAAAAAAATTGAGCAAAATCAACGAACTGTATGTTATTCCCTACGAAATCAAAATCAATGCTTTAAAAATTAAAATGAACATTTTCAGGTGCTTCCGTAAAGTATGTGGGAAAAGCTCGAAGCCAAGTCGTGAGAAACAGATTCTAAATATAGCAAAACCCAACATGTCTTAGGGAAAATCAATACTGTCGAGTGTCTGCATCTATAAATAGACCGAAGTCGATATATTTGTGTGCTTGTAATTAAGTCCGCACGGATAATCGTATATATTGACTGATGCTATAAGAAATTAAGTTTTTCCAGCCTTTCGAACATGCTTCTTTGCTGTCCTTGAATAAAGTGGTTAGTTCTGAGATGACAATTTTAATAATTGTAACTTCAGAGATTATAACTTTTGTTTACATGCTTCAGGAATTCGAAATTGGATGTTTTAGGAGTTTTGGGGATTACGTTTTTAAAAAGTTTCCCCCCCCAACAGGTATAAGTTTTTATTTTTTTTAAACTAGGAGGCCATATAATAAATAAAATCATCGATGTATAAATTTCATTCCTCAAATGAAATAAAATTGATCACAAATGTAAAAAGCGGCATTTCGTGCTCTTGCTGATGTTGATTCTCATTTCCTACAATAAGTTATATGGCAAAAACCGCACAGTCATGTTCCCACAGTTAGCTTCTGAACGTACTCTTCAACTTGATTACATTCACTTTTCCAAGGCGATTCGGCATTTATTGACGGCTAAATTTGGACATTTGAAATTTTTTGACGTTAGTTCACATTTTCTTTCTTGAGCTGATAGCTATCTTCCAGATTTCTCATTGCTTTCTGTAATCACGCTACTGAAGAATTTCTGCTGCTGAACCAGGTTATTTTAAGAGTTTCGAGGACTTCCATGTTGGTTTCGGTATATGGTGCAGGTGGTAGCATGCTTAAAACTAAGCTGTAAAATTCGTTTACGAATCCCGTAGAGGTTGATTTTATATTGTTTATATATGTGTGTGTTGCTATTCGCCTCAATATAAATAACGTCGATTTCTATGACACGTACGTTGGTGAAAAAAGATAGCATTTTTTATCAACAAATGGAATACGTAAGTAAACAATACACAGTTATATTTTAGTTTCGAGTTTTTTTGACTGCAGTATTTATAAGCTTCAAGTAACTACTCAACAGAATTATACCTTTTTAAAATTAAATTTCAATGTTAACTTCTTTCAAAGTAGGTAATTTTAGTTCACATGGGGTAAGGTTTTACAAGTAAAACATTCGTGTAGTGGGGCTACGACGAGAACCACTGCTATCGCTTTTGGCACCAAACGATAAACTTCGTACCAGAATCCGCGTTGAGACGCCTGTAGTTGCAGGAGTAGGCATATATAATTTTAAATTTAAATACAAACACTATTAACAAATATATTAATATTTTAACCTTTCAAATGCTATGTCTCTAGACAACAATACCGTATACAAATATTTTGTGTCAATTCTAAAAACTGTTATCTCTCTAGAGCTCAAACTACATTTCAAACATACCTTATAAGTACGCAGACATTATTAATTGTACTATTATTAGTGTTAGGTTGTACAAATTGAATACTATGCAGAATCGTTCGTATTTTAAAAATAAAATATAGTTAGCCCCTTTCATTTTTCTATTATAAAAATTATAGTAGAGTATAAAATTGTAATAATTCACATCACCTACAACTGCAGGGTCATAATGGTTTTTTCATAGGACTAGGGGGCTCCGCCTCTGATCGCTTACGCTCGCAATCCCATTTGCATCCCATTCGCAATCCCATTTGGTTTGCTTCGCAAACCAACACTTCTTTCGCAGAGTGAATCTCCTGGACAGCGAAACTATCTGAATAATTCGTATTATCCTGATTTCACTTTCCGGTCCATGACGTCACAGCGAAGGCTTCGCCCCTGCTCGCCGACCCCCGGGGATTGCTACGCAATCAAGTTTGGTTTGCTTCGCAAACCAATACTTCTTTCGCAAGTGATTTCACTTTTTTTTTTACTTTGACACTTAATGCAACCTAAACTAATAGCCGCATCAGTAAAAAATCTTCTGCATCTTGTTCCCTGTACAACTTTAAGTAAACAGTGTTAATCTCCTAACTTTACGATCTGTACTTCGTACTTTCTCGGTAAACCGTCCGAGAACAGAGAGGAAAAAAGCGAGCCTTTTTCCTCGCCAGATAAAAAGAAATCGTTTTTGAGGCAATTGTTGCTACGATAAAATTGATATATGGCAAACTCGATAGTCAAAAATACAACCCACATGCTCTGCGAAATAACAAATACGAAATTTGTATGACCAACTTTTGATTGCATCGAATTTATTTATGAACCAATTTAAAAAATAATTGTAACATAAGAAAGAGTACATTCTGAGGTGTACTGCGATATTTTCAAAATTAAAAACTAATAGTAATACGATATAGATTTGACAGATTTAGTTTTGTATCGGAAATTACGATCTGAAAGTTTCGAAAATTGTATGACCAACTTCAAATTGCATCGACTTTATTTATTAAGCAATATAAAAAATAACTATACCATAAGAAAGAGTACAATGTAAGGCAGGGCTCGAAATACCCGGGTGCACTGTGCAGATGAAAATAAAATTGTGCACCTAATTTTTTCCCGCTAGGCGCACCTAATTTAAAAACTTAGGTGCACCTGTATTAAAAAATATATTTCGAGGCCTGATGTAAGGTATTCAGTGATGTTCTCAAATTTAAAAAATAATGGTATTTGCTGTAGATAAAACGGTTTTAACAAAAAGTAGCTAAAATATCCAAAGATTCCGAATTTTGTATGACCAACTTTTGATTTCATCGAAATTATTTATTTGTTAACCAATTTAAAAAATAACTATACCGTAAGAAAGAGTACATTCTGAGGTATGCTGCGATATTTTTAAAATTAAAAACTAATGGTAATAAGATATAGATATGACAGTTTAAAAAAAAGTAACGAAAATGTCCCTATTTTTCCCGAATTTCAAAAAAAATACTAACAAGAACCAATTTGAAATTTCTAAAAAAACTCCGACGAGCTGCAAAAATTTACATTGAGATGTACTACTTAAAAAAAAAACTCACGGCTTAGACAGAAAATTTGTATGTGTTTTGCTAACTTGAGGAAGAAATTTCGCTTTTCAAACTTTGACACTTAAATAAACCCTAAACTAGTAACCGCATCGGAAAAAGGTCTGTACAGTTCTCCAGGGAACACGATGAGAACAAACAATGTTAATTTCATATTCTTCGGATCCGAACTTTCTAGGGAAACCGTCTGAGAATCGAGCTAAACAGCACAGTTTTCAATCCTGCGGCGGCGGCGGTAACTTTTATTTAATATAGAGAGATGAACGCACACGATGCAACCATATGGCTTTCTAATATCTGCCTGGAGGATACTAAAATATCGATGCCAAAGAAGTACCTGCTAAGACCATTCACTTGTTTGCTGTCTGGGTGAAAGCTGTGAAGCCTGATTCTATCAAATATGAAGTTAGAAAAGCAATGAAATAAATCATGATTTTGTTCGACAGTGAAGGATAACGGTTTGAAATAACTTTTTGCAATCAAATATCTTGATGTGAATTGCTCCAACTCGGGTCAATGTCATTCTAAAGTGGAATTGGTTTATCATCGGCTATTCCTGATTCTCCATTGCGTCTATCTGGGAAGGTCTGATCGATCCTTTATTCAATTTGGTATTTTCATCTCCGTGGACATATCTTAAGAAAACTTTGATTCAGGTATGCAATCAGGGACGTTCTTGAGTGGTGTGCTGAATGTGCACTTGCACGTAGTCAGAAAAATGGCGGCTGTCATAAGACATTCGCAGTACGTCTCCACTATACTTTAAATAAACATGTAAAGTCAATAAGTTGATGGTAATTTTATACTTATTGGTTCTTTTTATTGCAATAAAAGATGCTTCTAACTGCATTATTGTGTTCTTAACGAACATTCAAAAACGTTCATCAAGGGCAAATATGTCGTAAGAGAGATTGGTCACATGGTTCGAATTCCTCGAGAAATGGTTTTGGAATGAAAAAAATATCATATACTTATACTAGTTCTGTTTTAGAGAAAATCGAAAATTGTATCGTAAAACTAGATTTGCAAGTCTGAAAAAAAGTCGAAGAAAATCAAAACACATTGCTGCTCCGTTAACGTAACGACATCTTGGGTTCGGGAGAAAGAAGACTGGGACGTTCGCGAAATTGTCTGAATATAAGCTCGATGAAGGGGGTACCTTGAGAAAATCATGTGTTTGTGAAGCGGAGACGACTTGCTGAGGTTTGCACGTGGACAGCTAATGCCTCAGGAACTACTCTATGTGTAAAAGGTACCCAGAAGTGAACCTCAGGAACGGCTATGTTAAAAGTACTTAGAAGCTGCTCTACCTCAGGAATAGCTATGTGTGTTAAGTCCTCAGAAGCACGTCTGTGAGCCTAAGAAACGGTCCGTGTAAGTTAAGTACCCAGAATCAGCTTTCCGAAATCACAGGAACAGCTTCTGTGAGCAAAGTACTCAGAAGCGGTTCTGTGAACCTCAGAAACGGATCTCGGGATGTTTAGTACTGAAGAGCAGCTATGTGAACCTCATGAACGGCTCTGTGAATAAGGTTTTCATGAGCGGCTTTGTGAACCTCAGGAACAGCTGTGTGTAAAGGTAACCGTCGAATAAGGCTCTGATTTAAAAAGGTTCAGAAATTTGGCAGAGCTCACTGAATTTCATTAAAAATAGTCTTTTAAGGTTTTATTTTAATAATTACGTTTCGATTCCTGTGAATGTGTGAGTAGGGGGTTTCAGCGCACTGCAAGTCCACAATGCAAATAAAAATGTCTTGGAGGTGACATGTAAACAAGTGAAAATTAATTCAGCTCCAGATAGAATAATTACGAACATAGAAAAGTGAAATTTTTAACACTTCATACTGTAAGGGGATGGATTCCTCACACTCATACATAATCAGAGAACGGCTGAACCTAATAATTCGAAATTTTTTATTCTCGGTTATATTGTGATTAGGATTTGGCATCTGAATTGAGTGAAAAGAAATTATGAAGTCTGCGATCCAATTTCATATGAACACGTGCATTAAGCGAATTTTAAGCACATTAATTTACAGAAGGTATTATTTCCCATTGAGTGGTACCTTTGAATGCGTTCTACTATGAATCATGCGCGAAAAGAAAGGGGTGGTTCGATGTTTTCCCTCAGCTGTTCATTGAAGAAGTAACACAAACCGATAATTTTTTTTATGGATAACAGGAAATTGAGGTTGATAACTTCAGTACAAATAATCCCCCTCCCGTTTGTGCTGGAGCGTACAAATAACATTACCCACAATTGAGTGCAGTGCATTTCCTGAGTAATTTCACTCACTCTTCAGGGTAGAAATGAAAGAAAAAATGTGTTGGTAAGTTCAATTGGTTTCATGACTACTCATTTGCATCCAAACAGTTAGCCATTAATCTTTCACATGGTTCAAAGTTAAAATTACAACCCGTGTTTGTTGACGGATCATTTAACATCTAATGATATATGAAATGTAGTAGCTGTGAACAGTAAACAGCCTTTTACGAAACTAAACTAGTTTTTTTTATATTTAAATCAAACAAATGCTTTTGGCCGGCGTTAAGGCGCAACTTTTAATATTCGTTTACACTGTCTCGTTTTTGATTGAAAAATGATTATAATGCGTCTTAGAAATAAAAAATATAATTGTTATTATTTTTCTTATTCCCGTTAAGCTTTTCTTCATTTTCCGTAGAATCGACAAATTTTTGATGCTTTCTTTGATTTGCCGAAACTAACCATACTATTCAATACAGCAGCGAAACAAACATTTAGAAATTTCTTCTCGACAAACAAAATAAGTAGCGAGACTTTTTAATTTAAATTTATTTGCAATAGGAATAAATAGAAAGTTGAAATTTAGTGAAGTCGGAAGCGAAATAGTTAAAATAAAAGTATGATTTCAATAAGAATAATACCGAATATATAGAGGGCTGCCACAATCCTATATTAGGCATTACTCTTGTGAAATAATATTACTTTGTTACCACTTGATCATTGGTTGACGAGTTATTAGTGACCTCTTGACATCGGCATTTGTGAAATATTAACATTAGTAGTTGCTTATTTCTTTCCAGTGTTTATATTACTGAGTGTTGTACATACCTAGTGTTAATACGAATGACTTCCAGTGTTTGATGAGTTATAAATCACCAATGTTATCACTCTTTCTTGCGTTTATTTTCATGGGATCCTGTGTTTACATTACTGTTTCCTGTATGTCTTATCAGTACATTTTGTCTGATGTAATCCTTTTTTTCGCATCATTCTATTTGTCTGTTGCGATGTCTCTAAAATTTATAAATGACTTCTTGGACTTAAAAGTTACTTTAATTTCAACATCACAAGACCGTAGGATAAATTCCTGAATTATTCTAATTCTAAAAAAACATATTAGCATAAAAATCCTCCTTTTAAACTCTACTTTAATCGCAATTTTAGTTTAGATGCACAATGAAACTGCTGAAACATAAGATGTCCTAATTAAGAATGAAACAGACGTTGAAGTTCTAGCCAAGAAATTTAAATTTTAAAAAGCTTAATACTTTTGCAAGGTTTCCATGATTGTGAACTCCAGATTCCGATGGGGGGTTTTCATTGTTACCTTGGCTTGGCGCCAAAACTTCGGGATTGCCAATGAATTATTTGCCAGTGCTATAACAGAAATGAATGTGCTTTCATACACTGTATTTTTTTTTAGCACATTGCTTAAGTCACTTTTCACGCTTAATAGCATGCAAATCAGAAAAGAGGTTGGCTAGTTGAATTTACTTTTCACTGCAGCAACACGACGGGTTATTGGCAACGGTCTGGGATCAATCCCGAAGGGAAAAATCCGAGGACAACAACTTCGTGTTTAAGGACTACGGTCAGATGTAAAGGACAACACCTGAATTGGCACTCTACTCTCCAAACATGTACACTACGACCGATTTAACGTGCATTCGATTGTCTTTGGTTGGATCGAGTCTCGGAACTCGCAACCCTTCGGTTGCTTATACATGACTCTATCAACTGGTCTACCGCAGCCCTAGAAATGAGGGAAGATATTAGAGATTAAAATTGTCCCCTCACAAACTTCTAGATGTTACAAAACATGGCGGAAATGGTGGGGGGTCTAACTTTATCGGTCCATGATTAAGAGCCATTAACAAAACTCGCCCTTTTGCTAATCTATGCATATCCAATAATTAATTGCAAATAATAAAATTGTGAACATTGGTTGGTATATTGCCCAATTATCTATTATCTTCATTTTAAATACAAAATTCTGTTTTGGACAGAGCCGCATCAGGCTCGTCTGCCCTAGGTCCCAAAACGTCTAGCTTCGCCTCTGAAACGAACTAAACTACTTAATACTCGTTTTTAGTCAGCTGATAAAATTTTATCAAGAAATAAAAATTATTTGGATACTTATTGTTTTTTAACAACAAAATGAAAAAGACCTGGTAATTTTTGTAATTAACGTCGTACTAGAGCAACACAACAGGTTACCAACCTTTACCTGGAATAGAAGACATGGGGAAATTTTAAGCCAGGTGATTCGTTGGTTTCAAACTGTCGACTATGACATCACTACGTGACATCATCATTAATGGCGATGCTTAACCTGGACTCTGTCATTACTCGGTAGTTTCTACTTGAACTGAAACCGGAGGCAAAACCTCTGCAACATAAATAACAAATCTATACAACAGATCCTCTGTTTCCGCCTTCTATTTTATTCAAGGTCAGAAGTGTTCTTTAAAGTTCGAAAATGGATTATTTTTTAATCATGCGTGTGGAATCTGTACTGGAATTAAAACTAAACACAAAACATTTGCTATCAAATTACGAGTACATGGCACAAGTACATGCAAAAGTACATGGCACAATTACGAGTACATGGCCGTTGAACTGTCGCTTGGTAATCATCTAAGAGCTATCGCTTTCTTTTTTATTATTATTCTATTTTCGGTCGAAGCAGTTTCAACTTTTTTTTTTCCCGCAAACGTTTCATGTAAATAGTAGTGATGGGAGTATTCGAATACAAAAGTACTCATGTATTCGATACTTAAAAGTAACCGCTGTACTCGATACTTTTATGTGAGTACCGGAAGTATTCATATGAGTACCGGAAGTACTCAAGTAGTTGTTGTATTCATCCAAAGTATCGGTTACAAAAGTACTCATATGAGTACAGGAAGTATTCATGAATACAGGAAGTACTAAAGTAGTTGTATTCATCCTAGGAGTATCGGTTACAAAAGTATTCATTTGAGTACCGGAAGTACTCTAGTAGTAGTTCCTGTACTCATACAAAGTAGTAAGTACTCATCAAAGGTATTCGCATACAAGAGTACTCATGCTGGCTGTTCAAATACCAAAAGTATGTCGCTGCGTATTCGAACACCTGAGAATTCATCGTATTCTTAAGTAGCAGAAGTGTCATATTGTAAAAGTATGGATATCTATGGTTCTCGTTAGTTTTATTTTTCTTGTCTCGATTTTGCTTTTCCCAATTTTATAAATCTTGAAAATGCACGTGATGAATGAAGCGTCGAAAAATTCCATCGATTGAGAGATTGGATTTCTTTGCAAAAGACATTGAGTTTGCCTTTTATTGTTGAAAATTGTATTTAAATTTGTCAATTTTTTTAAAATTTTAATTTTCAGGCTTTATTTCTGGTATTAAAATTATCTATACAAATAAGATACTTTTATGCTCAAAATGTTTTTCTGTTTCTTCAAGTAAAATAACGTTATTATTTCATTCTTGAGATGGATGTTACTTTCTTCAAAGTACCTGACCAGAGTAAATGGCTACAAATTCCCAATTTTTACATGCTATCTTGAAAAAATATGTGCTGCATGAAATGCTGAAAAGTTCCATCGATTAAGAAATTGGATTTAAAATTTTCTGGAAGCAATTTCCCGAATAGACAGGCTGGATTATCAGTGAAGTACACATGCTATGCCCTTTATTTTCTACAAGAACAATTTGCTGTCGGTTAGGAAAATCACTTAAGTATTATCAGTTCTATTACGTTTCTTTAATTTCTAGATTAATTCTTTTAAGTGATAGTATTAGTCTTAACAAAGTTACTTGGGGTCATTATTAAGTTTAAATGTTTCTTTCATTTCTTGTTTACTTTTTCATAAAGGTTAAAAATTATTGCTTAAAAAGTTAATTAATTCTAAAATCTAGAATATTCTGTAAAACTTTTAAATTAGTTACAAGTGCTTTATCATTTGTATGTTGGGTTCTTTCTTGCATTTGAGTAAATGTTGTGTTGCTTTCAGTTCTTATTTGTTTTCATTTATGTTTTAAATTAATGTTTCTAAAATTTAATTGATTCTAATATCTAGTATAATCCAGTAAAACTCTTGAATTAGTTGCAACTGCTTTATCATTTGTATATTGTTTTCGATATGTTTCCCTGTTTTGCATGTCATCGTGTGTATGAATCTTAAATATCTCAAGATATATTTGAGCCGATCAACCGGTATAGTGGTTAAGGTGTTAGCCTCTAGATCGGAACGTTTCTTGTTCAAATCCGGGTCTTGGCATGGATGTTTGTAAGCGTATGGTGTAGAGGCGGCTGGTGCACCTTAAATCTGTCGTGGCCCAAAGTCTTCACATTGGGTTGGTGTAGAAGTTTGGAGAGTGGGGTGCCAGCTCAGGTGTTGCTTCGTCATCTGACCGTGGTTCAAAATCATGAAGTGTTGTCCATGGATCTTTCCCTTAAGGGACTGATCCCGGACGGTCGTCAATAGCCCATTGTGTTGCTTTAATACGACGTTAACTAAAATTCCCATTACCAAGATATATTTGAAACTGAGTCATCCAGATCAGGTTTAAAAGAATAAAAACGTAAGTGTTCATATTATGACAAAGATTTCTATATGAGACAAGATAAGCATGATGTACATTAGATCGCTGAAGCAAGAAGTGATATTCAGCGCCTAAAGTGCTCATATTTATGCAGTAACGAGTGAAAGGCAATGCTCAAAGAGTGCGACACAAAGGCCTAAGGGAATCTTGGCAAAAATATGCTTTTAGCATAACATCTGCTGCTCCTACACAGTTATGGGACAGATTTCGGAAGGCAATGAGATTATATTCGATCTCCTTCGTTGAAGCAAATGGGCAACATATCTCAGAGCCTGTCGATAGTAAATGCCATTTCACATGCTTTTTCTGCAGCTCCCTGTTTTAACACCTATCCAGAGACATTTCAGCGCACAAAACATGCATAATCCCATTGCATTAATTTCCATTCTTGATCTGAACTCTCGTATAACTCAATTCAGAGAAAAAGGATTGATGTGATGCTTTAAAAAGGACCAGAAAAACTGTGCCTGTCCTGATGGCATTGTATATCTAATGATACATCTTTCCTCTGTCACTCACTTTATAACATATTACATCTGTATCATCACATATTGGAGGAACATGTCTTCCCTTTGGCTTGGATACACTCCTTTTTTATACCTTTTCAAAAACCTGTAAAGATCCAACAAATGCATATAACAATAAGCCAATCACACTCACTAGCTGCATGTGCTAACTTTTTGAAAAGATGGTTAATTCTCGTCTCACTTGAATCTTAGACACAACTTAGGCTCTTAAATTAGAAGCGAGATTAGATGTGTCCACCATCGAGGCCAAGAAGATACATGGTTTCATTTACGTCCTGACAATCAGTCATTAAATTGCTTGAAGATTGCCGATAGTGAACTGTTCTTAAACATTATATGTTTAGCAGCGTGTATCTACCAAAAGTAAAGAAGAGTTACACTGCTAGTTATATATACTAGTAAACTTAAGTTAATTTTTTTAGTGGTGGCTAAGTTCGGCACACATGTTTTTATGTTTGCTTTCTCTTTTCTTTTAGGCATTTAGAATCTGAAGAAGAGCAGTGGTTTTCCTCTCTAGCTTGATCTTTCTTGTGTTTTCCCTCCTTAAAGTTTGTAAAGTAATTTAAATGTTTGCAGTTTTCCTAATTTTAAATTTAGTTTTTCATGCATTCTATATCTAGGGTTCCTACAGGAAAAATCAGTTTACATCGTAAACTGGTTATTAAATTTAGAGGTGAGAACCTCTGCTAAAGAGGATTAGAGCTCTTGGCGATACCTCTATAAAAAAAGTGCATCATGATTCCTACCCCATGGGTGATGTGGAAATGGAATCGTTCATTTTAGGACATGTTTTAAGTTACAGAATATAATTGTAATAGCTTTTAAAACATCAAATTGGTGTATTCAGTCTGAAATATACTTATTAAAAATGTAGATGGCGTTGCCTATAAACGGTGCCCTGTTATGTAACATTAGTGAGTATTGTTAGTAGCAGAAAAATTCTCAAACAAGACAATTGTGTCCAAAGTGCCTTCCTTGGAAGAGAGAGAAATTAGACACCAGAAGAAACAGCCCCTGAACAATACTTGTTCCATTCTCGGCATTTACATTAATTAGTTGGTTATTGTACTGACACTCAGCCGTGGATGACATGTTCTTAAGATCTGTGGGTTTAACAAAAAAATACTAATTTATGGTTCTTTACACTTAAGCAAATCCAATTAAAATATATAGATTTTACAAGCTTGGGTGTTTTTATTCAATTGATTGGAATAAAAATATTTACTCAAAATTTAACACCAAATGGTATTTTAAAAATTTGAAATTAATATAGTTAAGAAACATTAAGTTCACAATAATAAGCTTTAAAGTTTCTAAAAATTTCAAATTTAATAAGAATTCAGTTTAACCACCCTAGTGGTTGCAACGAAAAACATCAAGTACAAAAAATATCTGATTACAAGATGAAGATTGGGTCAGTTTTCCTCCAGTTATGAGATATATCGTGCATCAAGATACGGTCAGTTTTGCTAATGAAACAAATCTCATCGAACATGACCACCCTGACGTTTAATGCGAACACAGCACTTGGGAGTATTACTGTGACTGATTTGAAATAATATTCAAAGAAAGCACGGAATAAAAATAAAGCCATTATGAGAACTTGTAGACGAGGACTAGAAATAAAGTACTATTTTAATTGAATTTTCAACGTCTCACCGAACAGGTTTCTGAACTATGAAATAAGTTATGAAACGATGATAAATGCCCTCCTATTTTGTCATTGTAAGAGCCCTATATTGCTCAGTATGTGAAGCAAAAATCCTGACATGATAAAAATTTAATATGTATATCGTTATTAATATTACTACCTAAATATTGGAATTACAAATTTTTACTAGTTCAGTGCAAGTGTAATATGTATTAATTTAATTGTCTGAACTTCAACAAGCAGATTTTAATCTTATTAAATGTGAATATACCATATTGAAAAAAAAATTAAGAATCGAAATAAGGGCTAAGTTTACAGAAATATTTTTAAAGTTTCAGATCCTGGTATTAAAAATAACACTCTTACATCTTTTAAAATATTTTTAGAGTTTTGTAGAAAAAGAATTTTTGTTCTTATATTTGGGGTTCCCTTCAAAATAAAAGTTTGTCTTGTTTCCTGTTGAGTGATTATTTCCTCAAATTATAGTAGAAAACCAAATCCATAAAATGCAAAAACTTAAATTAAAAAATGATTTGTAAAATCGAGATAAAAATTAAAAAATTCGGCAATTTGTAAATTGTATTTTGGTTTTGCAAAATACAGTTGTTTTTTAACAAGTTCAAAAAGAGAAATAATAGTAATTTTCATTTAAACAAAATTTTTAAAAATTTATATTAATAAATCGGAAGAAAAACAATGTTCAAACATTTAATTTAGAAAACATTCAGAGTTTTGTGAGAGAAAAAAAACCAATCCTTTTACAAAGCAAAAAAAAATCAAACTAATTTGATTTTTATTATTTTTTGTTTAAGGAAGCACAGTCCTAGATCTGGATTCGAACCGCGTTCCGTGTTACTCCAAATCCGTGCTTCTAACCACTATACCAAGTAACACGTCACATATTAAGTTTTTTTACAAATAAATAAAAGCCATATATCGTAATTCTCAGATTCTTATATCGATTAATCGTTTTTTTCGTGTATTCGAATAGTACTCGATACTTGAAAGTACTCGATTACTAAGTACTCGATACTCAAAAGTACTCGATTCTGCCCATCACTAGTAAATAGTGATACTTTTCACACATACGGAGTGCGCACTATGGGTGAGTGACGTCATAGATCTCTGAGAGAGAGCAACGAATCAGTGGGCTTAAAATTTCCCCATGTCTTCTATTCCAGGTAAAGGTTGGTAATATGCGTCCGGGAACAATCCCCTAAGGGACAACACGTAATTTTGAACCACGGTCAGATGAGAAATTGATATGTGAAATCGAATAAAAAATTAAAATTCCAAAACCTTAAAAAAAATATGTAACTAAACCACAATGTAACAAAAAGGAATATGCTCAATGCAGCGGAAACAGATGGGTTTTGTGTCGGCTGATAAAAATTTACCAAGGAATAAAAATTATTTGGACATTTTATTGTTTTTTAACATAAAAATTAAATTGACAAATGAAATCCAACAAGAAATTAAAATCCAATGCAAAAATATTGGAAGTTCAAATATGCAAATATTCCGTTTTTTAAGGAATTGTAAAAAAATATGAAACTAAACCACAATGTGACAAAAAAGAACAAGCTCAATGCAGCGGATACAGATACGAATGAGACAGAAAATTACGAATTAACTTGTTGAACTTCTTTACCACAGATAGATTTCAAACAAACGTAAAGGCTGAGCAAAATTCAAAGCTTGGTTCCTCGCTTTTCGATCATTTATTTGTAAGCGAGGGCAAATTAACCGGGACCTACGGTTTTAAGTGGATCCCGATCCACTTCCGACTATATATATATACCCAATGCACGCCGGGATTCAAACCCCGAGCCTTTTGAACCGGGGGGGCCAAGCAAAATTCAACAACTTTTCAATGATTTAACAAAATTCTGAAAATTTTCAAGGATTTTCTGACTTTGGAAATAGAAAATTGAATTTCCAGTGCTTTCAAACTTGTATCAATACATATCTCGTTTAATGTTATGTGAGACTCGTGTGTTATCTGTTGCATGAGAGGCTTTTCTTCAAAGCTAAATGTAGATGGCGCTAATGTTTTTGTGGTAGTACACGTTTATTGAATGTACTTCGCTAAGGGTAACGGAAAATATAGCTCTGGACTCCTAATTACCAATTACTTAATTCCATCTTCTATCTCATTTATTTTCCTTTCAAAGTGCATTGCCACTTGCTTTAATAATATCCCTCATGGCTACTTTCAATTTATTAAACTCTCTACAAGATGGAGGTTAGCAGTGTGAATTTTAAATATTAATTATGTTTATGTTCTTACTTCTCTAATTTCTTTTTCAAAGTGGTACAAATATGAAATATATGTTTGTAATAATATACCACAGATAACTATTACACGACGAAGAGGGCGCCCTCAGAAAATAGAAAATTATAATTCTCTTAAGGGTGCCACCACTTGGATAAGTTTGGGAACCCCTGTGTTAGCAAACTCAATAACAAATTTATATATAATTATTATAAAAACAGTGTATAGGGCCTGCAGAAATTAAAATTAAAAAAATCTGATTTAAATCATAATAATCCGATAATTGATGTTTTTTAAATCATGTTTTTTTACACCCTGCTACTGACAGAATTGGAACAATTTTACTGACAGGAAAACAATTGTAGCAATGAATAAGGTCGAAATAACGGCTAAATTAACATTTATTTACAAAAAATTATAAAATAAAAGTGCAAACTATATTTCGAAAGTATATGCACTAAATTATTTGACAGTTAGGAATTTTCATGATTTTAAAAGACTATGTGTATTTAAATGCGAGTGTATCACCAGCATTATTCATAGAAAATAACACAAGGTGGTGTGTCGAGGGCAAAATTTCAAACAATCCAAGAGACAAATTTGTAAAACAAAAATACAGGTTCTTCAATTTGATCATTCATTTCGTTTGACCGATGTCGTATACAATCTATATCTAGAACTTTAAGAATCAATACTTTGATACCAAAACCTAACGACTGTAGCAGAAAAATAAAGGTGCATTTCTACATGTTGGAATGGTATCGGCGAATTATTTATTTTGGTATGCAAAGAGAGTACGACGCCAAGGCCATCTGATTACTTTTGTTCCATTGATGGTACTTGGAAAGCGTGAATGAATCGATATCATGGAAATCGAAATCACAAAGAATGAGAACTTGGCCTATAAAAAAAAGCAATCTCTGAAGAAAAGAATGCGGATCAAAATTACGGAGAACATTGATCCAATAGTTTACCCAAAAAACAAGAGTCGTGGATGAAAGAAGTTTCATTTTTCAATACCCTTTTCTTTCATGTCTATTTTCCATTTCATTGCAAGTACGATACTGTCCTTTTGTCCCACCAATGTGGACTTTCAATCAATCTCTATTTTATTATATTTAAACCTATACCTTCAAGGTAACACTTCTCATTTATCTGTCAACTCGATATTAACAGGATGTTAACTAAGATAAAAATTAAGCTGTAAATAATTTATCTAATTCGTAAGAATTCATCGAATTGAAGGCGTAGCTCCAGTCTTAGGAATGAGCATTTATTTATTCTTCTAAACACAGGGTAAATTTTAATCAGGGTTGAAGCATTCTTTTTGGAAAAATTATTATTGTAAAATATATATGAACTTAGGAGGCAAAGCTCCTGTGATTCGGAATAACATCATGTTGTTATCTCGTTTGAAAGGGCCATATATTTGTTCCTCAGATACAAAGCTAGAATTTATCTTGTGAAGGAAAACAGATTGGGACCGCAAAGAAATTAAAAAAGGAAACTGAAAAAAGGTTTGAAAAAATAACTACAGGATGTTTGAGTTTTTTAACTTTTAAAATGCACTGCCAAGTCACGTACAAATTTACACACTTTTTTAAATCAAAGACATTTCTATTTCAACTATCATTACTGGAATTAGCTATTTACAGATTGAAGGATCCCAATGCATTTCTAAAATCAATTCCATTCTTGGAACTTTTCCAAACTACGCATATAGAAACAAAGAACGAACAACAGAAACAAGTTTCATTTGTAAATGATGCCTACAATTTACTCAAATCAGAAGTGGAGCTGATTCTGAACAGAAAATACATTTGGGGATCCACAGTTCGAGGATTGATAATTTAAAAACTACACGCAAATCATTATAAAATAAGTATCTTTGCAAAATATCAAAAAGTCAATTTTTGTATTATTTTGGAACGCGGAATTTTGAAGTCCAAATCATACTTTTCTACAAGAACAAACCATACGCACAACTTATTCCAACAGGTGTTTTGTACATGCTTCTTGAAATAGTTAAAACACCTTACAGCGGTTAGATTGGATACATGGTGATAAATCGAAAGCTGCCCAAAGGGAAAGATAAACTTACAGTGGGCACCATTTGAAAGGGAATAGGTCCTACGCTGTTCGACTCTTTGTTCAACCTTTGGTATTTTCCAAACAGCGAATTGTTTCCTCACATTTGAAAGCCTCCTGACCTTGAAACATTTTCTTGACAAAAGCATACCGCCCTACTGAAGGTCAGCTTTAAGGGGTGGGTTTAACAGGTCTTCCATCTTTCCAGGAATACCAAACTTTCCCCTCCCAACCCCAGCTATTTCTCCTACCTTTCTGATTTCTACAAAACCTTGCTAAGAAATAACAGTTAGCATAGCAGTATCGTTTTGTATGAAGTAGACAGAAACATAAAGCAAAACTTCATTGCACATGCTAAATTTAGCCCGCACAATTTTAAAGTATTCCGCAGAGGAAAATGAGCAGTAGTGTAATTTTCCTTCCACACATAGCTAAAAAAAGAAACGCTAAAATTTTCTTTCTAGTACAAATTCCACGCATTTTGGACAGTCAAAAACTGAAAAGCGAGAGTACCTGATGTTGAAAGAACAGGATTTATATTAAACTAGCAAAATACCCGACCTTACTCGGTTTGAATTCGTTTACTCTAGATTGAAGAGATAATCAAAATATATAATGACTTACGTTTTTTGTAGAATAAAAATTTATTTTAACACCTTTCGCCATCTTTATATTTTCTACAACTTACTTTGGACACAAATCCTACACATGCATATCTATTCATGTAATACATTTCACATACATCGCACAATTGCTGTATGACAAAGCTACAAAAAGACGAAAGGTGATACTAAGGTTACTACTATAAAAGACGATTTATAGGAAGATTTGAAATTCCCTTTCTTAAGTTATTTTCATGTGCAACTCAATTAATTAAAATTACGATTTAAGGCGAGTGCTCTCGCACTCATAGTCAACAAAACAATATTTTTTTACTTGTGGCACTCTTGCCTCCGGTATGCGACATTGTAAAATTTTGCAATCTTCTCCTGTCATTACTACAACGAATTTTTTAATGTAGGAAAAAGTAATAGTTTGGATTTTTAAACATTATTATTCTTTCAATAACGACATTATTCTTTAAATAACGGCATTATTGTTTAAATAACGGCATTATTCTTTAAATAACGGCATTATTCTTTCAATAATGGCATAACTACACTTAAAATTTACTGAAAATTTATACTGACTTACCTAACATTTTTAAGTCTAATACTTTGTGGTGCTGTTGCGTGTAATGAGAAGGAAAACACATTTATTAAAATAATAAATATTTAAAACAGGAAACAGCGAAGTAAAACAAAATAAAAGATGTCGCAAAAAATTGTTCTAAAGATATTAATTTGTGATTCAATTTTATCTCTTGATCTCGCACAGTTGCCACAACTTACAACTAAAAGTGTATAAAATTTAGATATGTGAAATTAATTCAGAGCGAAAGAACCAGAAAAAATATTACTGCTCGCGCGATCTTGTTCATTCTCGTTTCATTGAAAAATATCGTCTGTCCCAAATATTCGGAAATCGTTTTCATTGCGCAAAGAATAAAAATAAGACTCGAAATAAATGAAGTATCAGAGATGAAATTCCATAAAAAAAAAAAAAATTTTGAAGAATAATTACTTTTTCAGCAGTACTGGTAAAGCAATCGAAGTAATCGTAATATTCAATAGACATTCCAATTTTTCCAAAACTACCAAATTATGGTTGATTTAAGTATACTTACTCAGGTGTTTTAGCATGAAACTCAACTAAATATAACAATAAAGAAATGTTTAATATTGCATTCACTAAACTAATAGGTAATGTATAAAAGAAAATACAATTCAATCAAATATCTGGAATACAATTCATATGATGTCTACACAAACACACAGACACAAAATCGAGCATAGAACAGAAAGATGGACAGACAGACTTTCGCAACCAATGCCACTCACTAAATGAAGATAAGTACTCACTGTATGCAAATTTTCATGAAAATATCTCAAACCGCGTGGACGTGTATAGGGCACAACATACAGACAGACAGACAGACAGACAGACAGACAGACAGACACCAAACGAGAAAAAGGCGGATTCGGCATCAGAAGGGTCCAAAACGGATAGAAAACTTGAAATGGGTCGAAAATATTGAATGTACAAACAAACACTCCATTCTTATTTATATAGATACTAACATTTAGAATACGCCTCAATCAAAATTGCAGTCATCTTAAAACATAAAAAATACTCATTGTTCTGAATTTTTGAAAGAATTCTTGAAAACTACTAGAATTCTTTAACTTTATGACGATCACTTTCATGGTTGAAAGAAGTCGAATTACCAAGTAAAGTAAGGCATGAATGGAATGTGCTTGGGTTGTCTGTGTCTTTGGAATAGTTGGATAGAAATCAGTTAATGAACTTACGAAAACAGATACATTAAATTTTATATAAATAAACCACGTAACAGTTCAAAATATAAATATATACCGCGTAACTTAAGGTACTATATAGTCTGCTGCACTTATTTTCTATCTTAGCATAAAAGATTTAAATCAGATACATAATTTCAGTGTTCCAAGTAACTCGAAAGATTCATACTATACCATTCCTATCGTTAAGTTATTAACATTACACCCAATGGATATGCATATTGCAGTATAAAACGAATTCTCATTTTACTGGTATTTATACTTTTAAGGTCACACTTCCATCTACTCGTAAAAAGTGAATTAAATAAAAATTTATGAATAGTTTTTTTTTTTGTTATTTTATTCCTAAATTGATTTTTATTCAGTTAAGAATTTAGAATTGATGTAAAATATTTTTTAGTCAGTTCGTTATTCGAATCCATTGATTGAAATGATAAAACATCCATTTGGAATTTGAAGGGACATTTAGTTTTTGCTTAGTGCGTCCAAGAAACGGGCAAACATAAATATCAATCAGTTCCATTTATCTCTATTGAAATTCAACTCTTTATCCTATTAGAACGAATAACAATATAATACTCCAAACATCCAACATAAAACACGAAATAAGAACCCAAAAGGAAGTCTAGGGATTAAATTTTTTTTTTTATTTTACGAGCGAATTAAGTTTTAAATGCATGAGGATTTTAAAATTCAAAGAGGAAACTGTGGTTTTCGGTCATTGTATAGTTATACTTAACGCCAAATTGTATTACTCTACGCCTACAACTTTGCGAACTAATGCTCCATTCTGCTGACATTGCAGGAAGAGAGAAACGAAATATAACATTCCTGTTTATGGATCAGTGTAATCCACAAGACGGAAAGAAATAAAATGTGACACACTGATTTGAGCTAACGCAGGAAAAAATGAGAAGAGAGGCGATATTTTTAGGAAAACTAAGAAAAGCTGAATAATTATAGGAATTTAATCATAATAGAATTTTAAACTTCCAAAAGCCGTTCATCCACCTGCCTTGTGGTTTTGCCTTTTGAGAACTGGTGTAATTATTTTTCTCGCAATTACTTTGTATGTATCATTGTTCATAAAAATTGGAATTCTGTTCGTTTATTTCTATTGTTTAAATCAATGACAAACTTTTTCTAAAATTGATATAATTTTTCTCTGAATTCAAAAATAACACATTATTCTATTGTAATGAATAATTCTTCCACTTTTTAATATTCAAAAAGAGCTTTAACTTCTAAAAATAATACATCGTAATTTCATTTCACGGAATATATGAATATGTTTATTCTTACGAGTTATTTTAGGTCAGATGCCTATTTTGCATATCTTATCGTTCTTTTTATGCATTATTCACAATTCAACTTCTCTGAGCACAACGTGTGCATGAGCTAGCAATACGATGCGATCAGATAATTATAATGCTTAATTTCATTCTTTCGTTAGAGCGTTGCCATGTAGTATGTAGACCATGCATTTTCTCACCGGGTGCCTATGTATAAAATATTTTCACAAAGATAAATGTAATTGTTTAAGCTTTAGAAATGAAATCATGGCCTGGATAATAAATCCAGCAAAATGAAACTAAGCTTACAGCAAATGAAACTAAAACTTAAAACAGCATAAGTTAATAGATAGTCAGCTGAAAATTCCGAAAATTCCTGTTTAAAAAATTTTTTCGTTTCGTAAAATAACAATATTTTATATATAAAATTAGAAGAGGATGAATCCTTGTCTTACATTAAGACCGGATTTATGATCAACTACCAATTATTGGACGCATTTAAATTCTGTGAATTTTTGCAGTAGGATACAGTGCGCCATTATTCCCAAATAAATTGCAACCACAAAAGTTAGCGCGGTAAGTCGTATAAACTTCACTGTACTGCTCAACAAAACACTTCTTTAAAAATTTGTTTAAAAATAAATTATTATTTAAATTGAAGAAGTCATGTTTTACTCAATATTGCGAATATAAAATACATATTTCATCTATAGTTTTGGAGAGTGCCCACAGTAACATTTATATAGTATTGGATCCAAGTCCTCACATCTGCACCCCATGGGGCCACTAACGAAATAAAGATATGCAATTACTCAATGTATAACTTTCCCAACTATGTTAACTGTCCTCTTTTCCATTGGATTGATCCAGGACCGTCGTCAATAGCCCGTTGTGTTGCTCCAGTACAACGTTAATTAACATACTTGCCTACCTACCATAAAAACAATGGTTTATCAATTTCCTAGGGATAAAATACCAATTGTCCAGTTTTTGAACACTTTAATTTAGTTTATACCTTATACCTGGTCTCGAAATAGATTTTTTAATACAGGTGCACTCTGTGCACCTAAGTTTTTTAATTAGGTGCACAGGTTATATGTTAGATGCACATTAAAAAAACAAACATAATAAACGAGTATTAATGAAATGTAAACTACTGTATTCGTTGGGTACGTTTATATAGGTTCGTAGTAGATAGTAGATAAAAAATATTTAAGCATATCGAAATTCTACGGCGCACGGCTGTCGCGACAGTCGCTTTAACAGAGCCATCTGGAAAATGTTTTGATCATCGGAAAGTTCTGGTGGCAGTGACACAATAAACCTTCATCTTGTATAAAACCGTTAGGGCACACCGATTTTGTTTTCGCTTAGTTAGTATTTTAATTAAGTTCCTTTAGAGCGAGAGATGTCGGTACTAATATTTTGTTCAAGGATCAAAATAACACAAAACACGTTCCCCCTCCCCCCTTCTTTTAACGTTAGATGCACTGTGTGCACCTAGTGGGAAAAAATTAGATGCACAGTTTTATTTTCATGTGCACAGTGCACCCGGGTATTTCGAGCACTGCCTTATGCATGTCATTTCCATTAAAAATCGGTACATTTCTGAAGATTTCAAGATTCAACTATAAAAATATTTGTCCCTAGAGAGCCGAACTCTTCTCGAGTCTTGCTCCCTCCTGGTGCGGATGTTTTGTTCAAACAACTAATTTGACAACTCATTGGGGAAAAAATATTTATCCATCCCGTTTGGACGATACGGGCCCCTATAATATTGATTGAGGTGGGGGGGGGGTCGAGATTCGGACCCACCACCACCTTACGTAAGAGCCTAAGTTGTCCTCACACGAAATCTCAATCGAAAATATAAAAACATAGAATGAAGACCACGAGCAATCACATTCCTTGACAACAAAAATAACAAAACCTAAACGCAAATGTACCGAGTCACAAGACAATTATAACTCCATCTTTCCAATGACATCGAACGAAAGTACAATCATACCGCAATTATATTCAGATAGACGTTCATTTCGATCACCAATTCCGATAGCTTATCGGGGACAAACAGATTCGGGAAAATAATCTACAGAGACAATGGAACAGTCAATAAACTGGTGTCGAAAAACATTCCATTTTCGAAATTAATGCATCTCCTCCTTCAAGGCATTTATGTGGTCAATGTGTCCTGTCCCAGTGAAGAAAGATCACTTTGTTCTTGTAAGCCAATGTCTTCTCAGTCAAGCGTATCCTATTTTCCGTCAGTCGCGATCAAAAACATTTTTCAGAAACGACCTTGACATCAGAGGACGGGTGTATTTGAGAGCAAGGGGGTAACCGATATAATTACAAATTAGAGATACTCTGTTATTCCGATGAGCTAAAATAACAGCGTCGTTTCAAATTAACAATTCGAAACTGTTATCGACAATATTACAGTAAAATTTGGCTTGTTGGTTCGTCGTAAAAACGATGGAAGACTATTTCTATGGCAAAAGGGCATTTATTGAACATTACAATAACGGAACACACGAAAAATACTATACAACACGTATAAAAAGCGAAACACACGACACTACATGCTCGAAGACAAGTTCAACTTGGACTTAAAAAACATCGACTCCAAGTATTTTCACATCGGAAGTATCGACGCCAGTCAGAAAATCGTTAATTAAAACTCAAAATCAAAATAAGTTCCGAAAACACTTTATTGACCTCGTGTGGTAGTTTGGAGGGAGGAGTACCAGCTCAGGTGTTGACCTCGAAACACACGACACTACATGCTCGAAGACAAGTTCAACTCGGACTTAAAAAACATCGACTCCAAGTATTTTCACATCGGAAGTATCGACGCCAGTCAGAAAATCGTTAATTAAATCTCAAAATCAAAATAAGTTCCGAAAACACTTTATTGACCTCGTGTGGTAGTTTGGAGGGAGGAGTACCAGCTCAGGTGTTGACCTCGTCATCGAATCGAACCGTGATTCGGGGTGTTATCCTAGGATCTTTCCCTTTCAGATTGATCCTGGTCCGTCACCAATAGCCCATTGTGTTACTTCAGTGAGACTTAAATTCAATCGCCAACTACCAACCCAAAACACTAACATATATGAAGCATCAGGATGGTCAAACTTGCACCCACGCCCAAGGATTTCTCCTAAGTTGATACTGATCACAAAAATGTTAAAAACTTATTTTTAAAACGAATAAACTTCATAAAAATTAGAAAACAAAATTAAAATTTAAAACCAAAATTTTTTTAATTTTAAAGAAAATATTTTAAAGCAAAGAGTAACCGAAACATAAACTAACTTAAAAAGTAAGTACAGCAGTTTCGATTTAAATGTTGGAAAATGACGTTATTGGTCATTTTTATCAAGTGCTTGTTATCAACTGCATGATCCCCGCGCGCAGGGGGAAATGTTACAGCCCTTCGCCCTCTCCTTTAGATCAAAAGTGCCCCTTGGAAATGTTTTCACCATGAAATATGATGAAAGCGAGAATTTTCACTTTCTCTCAAAAGAAAACCATACAATTCCTTTTTCTCATCCCCATCAGTTTTGGAACTGATAACCGTTCACAAAACTGTTAATAATAACTGCCTACGAAAATTAGCAATAACAGTGAATAATGTTATCGTAAAATAACAGTCCACTTCTCTCCTAAACGGATATGAAAATTAATGGTATCAGGTAGATCTTTTCAAACAGACACGCGAGCACTCGGTGATTCTTATCAGCATTCCTCTGCGATAGAGAAGACTAGTACACACTAGGGTTTCGATCGGGCCAAGAGCATCAGCCAGGCACATGCGTGGTGCAACGGCGGGGTGTGCTGAGAAGGGTGGATGGAGCACGAAAAGAGGAGGGTGGCAGAAGATCCGTCTCTTCTGTGGGTAGACATCTGTTGGTTTGACCTTTAAGACAATTGTTTTGGGTTTTTCTTCACGACAAATTTGCTTGTTTTATGTGGGAAGAAAAGGCGTGATGGAATGTTCGTGGAAGAATAACGGGATGCAAATACTAATGACTGGCCTTTGTTAAAATGTATGGTTATGTGAGTGGTTTCTAATTGAGTTTAAAATATTTTCTTTTCGAAGGACGTGTAATATTTTCATACGCCGCATATTTAATTAAATGCATTTGGGCTCGCAGAAAACCCATCATTTTCCTTCTCTTATGTCCATGCAAAGAACATTTTCGGGATTTCAGTTATATATAACAATTACATTCGCGCACAAAAATAAGATTAAAAAATGAAAACACGGCGAAGCAGATGATTAGTGTTCAAAGATTTAATTTTTCGAAACTGAAGATATTTTCGGATTTTCTTAAATCTGGGCGTTTTTTCACGACAACATTAGAATTCATTCAACATTAGTCACATTAGAACAACTAACTGAAACACTCAATGTGTAACTTGCGCCTCTATGTACCAGTTACAAAAGAATTGCGAAAATTAAAAACTCGATCAACCTCAAAACAGTGAACTTTTCAGTAACTCAATTCAAGTACTGTCCGTGTACGAGAACTGTTTCCTCCGAAGTCTGCACCTGTAGGTCGATATAAAAAAACGGATCTTATTCAATGTTACATAGGTAGGGGATGTTTGAAGAAAGCTATTCAAGTTTTCGAAATGAGCCAATGACGAATTGTAAACTCATTTGGCACAATGTTTACTTGTTGCCGAAAAGATTCTTGTTGAATACCTTTCCACAGCAACATTAGGTCAGAGGTGCAGAATATGTTCGAACGCGCGAACAAGTTTCTGGGGAAATTCAAGCAGCAGTTGGGGAGTTCTTAATCGTCAACATGGTACTCTAATAGGCACTTAAACCAGGGTGTAAAAAAATCATGATTTTTTCAAAAAAAATCAATTAATCGGATTTATTTGATTTAAATCGGATTTATTTGATTTAAATCAAAAATCGGATTTTTTTATTTAAATTTCTGTAGGGCCTATAAATTTGTTAAATAAAAAATTGAGTTTCTGACATGACATGTAAACTAATATTTAATTAAGTAAAAAATCGGAATTTGTGATATGGTAAATTAATATTTATTTTACTAAATATCATTGTGTGTTACATGACTATACTTTAAAAAATGAATTTTCAAAACAAGAGCAAAATATAAGACATTTGTTTAACTTTAAAACACAAGTTGACATCCTCCATAGTTTTTCTTGACTAATTAACATAATCATGCTAACAAATGTATCAGTAAGTATAAGTGAGACCTAAATTAGTCTAATTAAATAAATATTTGTTATGTGTCACTACTCTTAAAGTGAAAGGTGACTCAAAGATGTTCATTGTGTTTAAACTTTCATCCTTTCAAATAGAAAGCTCAGTTGAATTTTTTATTTAATAAATTATTAATCACATTAACTGTGTTATTTTGTATTTATGTCTCAATTAAAAAAAGTAGTTACATTTTTTTTAAAAGCTCATCAGTACGAGGTGTAACCATTAGGGCTGAAATCACCATATGTGCAGAAAGTTCAAAGCATTTGACAAATTCTGTGATTTTTCTAGAGTGTATTTACTTAGTTACAAAAATGTAAGATTGGTTGTGATTTAAATCAATGATTTAAAAAAAAAATCATTTGATTAAAATCATGATTTTAATCGTTGATTTAAATCTTGACACCCTGACCTAAACTGGAATGAAAATACAAGGACGTTTTTCGGGGAAATTTCGGACAAAACAGCGTTCTGGGGAAATATTGGGCTCTGAAACATTTTCTACACCCCTGCATTAAGCACGAAAAAATTAAAATTTAGACATTCATCAAAGTCACCGTTATCCAAACTCCAGCAGTCTTGTTGCTATATCGACCGCCGCTAAGCTAACTTAATGTCGGGAGCAATTGTCATGGTATATACAAGACAGTAGTCACTTTACATTTCAAATAGAGCTTGCGTAACGAATCCTGATGGGGTTGTGATAATTGGTATAGTAAAAAAAAAAACGTTTGGTGGAATCAGGTTATTCATTTCCGTTTCGAGAATCACGATTTCAAACGAACTATTTTTTCGGCAATCCAGTTGTTTCAAATCTAATCAGCAAAACACACGAACCGCAAAACAATATTGTGTGATCGAAATACCTCAAAATTGACCATTCCAGTTTACTATATTCTTATTAGAGACAACGAACACATGCACATGCGATCCATGGAATGAAAGAAATCAAAACTATGAAGAAGCTTTAGAATATATATCATCACAAAATATAATAACTGAAAATATATACATAGCTTATGTGTTGTTTAATACGCATACACAACGCAGGATTTCGTTTATTTGAAAATGAACGAAGAGATGGAAATTGAAATTGGCTTCAGATTTTATTCTGGTAAGGGTACTTAAATGTCCTAAAAAGCGTAATGTTATTTTATGTAAGGGCATAATGTTGTGAAAAGTTGCTTAAAATGTGCATATATCATTCAAACTAGTCAAATTTTACAAGTTTTTACTAGCTACATATAAATAGTTTCTTAGCACTAAATTATTTAATTTTGGCCTTCTTCCTTTGCCTTTAGACAAATCTTTAGCCGAAATTCAACATGTGTTGACCTTTGACCTACATGACTTCCGTGTAAATACCGTTTGTTTTTCAGATTACTCCCCGATATATCCACAAAATGGCCATCTTATCTAGACAGATAAGAATTATCTTGATTCATTTCCAGTTGTTCTGCTTTGCTTACGCTGATTACATGGTTCCCACACCTTTATCCAAAAAAATTCAAGGACTTTTAAGGACTTTTCAAAACCCAAAACAAATTTTTCAAGGACCTAAAATTTTTTATAACGACCTAAAACAAGGCATACACAAAAGTTGTCAATTAAAAAGAAAAATGTGAATACAAAAAAAAAGACAATTTTTTAAAAACTACTGATAGCCAAAAAAAGAAAGTTTATCATCAATTTTGGTAAAAATTTGGACTTTCTTTTTTTATTTTGCTTTTTGTCTCAACTCAATGCTATCAGGCTACTTGCACACATATCAATTTCGGTCGTGCGATAAATTCTTTTAGTCGCACGAAGAAGAGTATGGGAGCTTGCACAGACGGTTCGAAATGCATGACACAATCTCTATTTTCCTGTCGTCCACTGCCTACAACAGACGGCTGTCATGGTTTATTTTGTTTGAGTAACAAAATAAATCAAAAGTTTTGACTGGTGTTATGGCTTCTTTATTATCTAGTCTGAGTTTCTATTTTTGTGATCGTTAAAGATAGAGGGAAAATTTCAACGGATTTGAAATCTGCAGAAAATTTTCAACAATAGAAATCTTTAATGTGATTTTCTTTAAAAATTTGTTTTTTCAATTGTAACTTTTATATTTTTGCAATAAGAATTTGGCTTCATTTCTTTGGATGCGTGACAGGTTTCCAATGACATCCTGACTGCTAAAGCTACGGTTTCCTAAGAAAGCAGTGCTGTTATCTAGCGAACATGATACGTCATTATGTGGCGGACATAACAAGATGGCTGTCTTAACGTAGACCAGAGGTGTCAACTTAGACGGACAGAATACTGTGGAAAATGGACGATCTAGACATAGCATTACTAGTATATCTTGTAGTGTCAAAGCGGGAAACATCGGTTTCATTCAGAATGACTCTCAAATGGCACACCTGCTTTGGAGGAAACTAGTCTGGACAAGTAGCAATGCAACACGAAATTACACTATTATGTACTAGTTAAAAAAAATCAAGTACTTTCAAGGACTTTTCACCAAGTTTCCTAATTTTCAAGGACTTTCAAGGGCCCCTAGTTAGGAAAAACAAATTCAAGGACTTTTAAGGACTTTTCAAGGACCGTGGGAACCCTGGATTATCCTGGTCAAGACTCAGTAAAACTAATCATTCCGAAACTATTTCCTGTTTATAAATTCTAATGACAACACAATTCTCTTTGTTCAAAAACAAATCAAATTAGAAACAAACATAACTCCTAATGACGAATGTATCCAATCAAGATGGCATTTACTGCTATTGTATTTTCTAATCAATACTAACTCGTTTTAGCAATCCATACTTCATTTGACGTCACTGTCTTTCTAATTTGTTAAAAACTGAATGCTTTCCTTAAATTCTAATGTGTTTAAGTAATGAGTTCTGTAAAGAGGATCAAAAATATATTTTCCTTTCAATAAATTTGACATTAAAATAAATCTAATTGAAGAAAAGTAACAAATGGGACCAAGAGTGGATGAACAAAAATGTACGATTTACATAAATGTTTAGGTAGGTCGTTAATTTAAGTTCGAGTAACACAAAGGGTTATTGGCAGGAATCCGGGATCAATCACACTGGGGAAAAGATCAGAGAACAAACAACACCTCGTTAATATGAACCACAGTCAGATAACCCTGAGATGGCACCCCAATCGCTAAATTTTTCACGGCATGTCAACGTGAGGACATTTGAGGCCACAGCAGATTTTACGTGCACGACGGTGTAGTTGGACCGAGTTTCGAGCTCGCAATCCTACGGTTTCTAACCCGTTGCTCTTACAACAAAGCGACCGCGGCGCGGTATTCATAGTTTATAATAAAGTTATTTTTAATAAATTATATTCACTTTACGGTTGGTAATTGGTAATTTTAGTTAACGTCGTACTAGAGCAACACAACGGGCTATTGACGACGGTCCGGAATCAGTCCCTTAAGGGAAAGATTCGAGGACAACACCTCGTAATTTTGAACCACGGTCAGATGACGAAGCAACACCTGAGCTGGCACCCCACTCTCCAAACTTCCACGCTAACCCAACGTGAGGACTTTCGGCCACGACAGATTTAAGGTGCACCAGCCGCCTCTACACCATGCGCTTACAAACATCCATGCCCGGACCCGGATTCGAACCAGGAACCTTCCGATCTAGAGGCTAACACCTTAACCACTATACCGGTTGGTCGGCCACTTTACGGTTGGTTTTTATTGCGCAAACATTACATATTAGGACAAGTTGCACCAAAAATAGCGCATACATACAATCTAAAGAAATTGACATTGTGACATCAGGAAAAAACACGATTCCAACACTCGGATCATTTTGGGCTTTCACGAGAGGAGCAGACGGCCATCCAAAAAGAAAGTGTTACAGTTCGGTGATAACTTATATCAGAAAGACATCAAATCTGTCGTGGAGTCGTCATGTCCGACTTCTTGCACTTGCCTGCCACACACATCATTTTCTCACGTTTCCGAGATCCAAAGAGGAGTTGATCACACTTGAGGAGTTGACACCCCTTAATGTTGAAGGTGTCATTGGAAAACTTCAGAATCAACATTTCGGCTGACTCCCCGGAGAATGAAAACGAGAGAAGGAAGCTACTGTGGGAAGTGGCAGAAGGAAGAGCTCTCGTGAGAACAGCTATACGGTGAAGTTAAACACCGATGACAAAGAAAAAAAACAGTAGTTCAAAAGTTGTTGTTTCTTTATGAACATTCGTCCATTGATTGTTCACTGTAAATAGCTGTAGATAATCTTCCATTTGTAAATTGAAATCTTTAAGTGTAATAAATAACTTGTAAAGATAACCAGTCGAGTCCGACTCCACTGTATTACTGTGGTGACAAAAACGCCACAACATACACACTCAAGTAAAATTTTATTGCAACTGGAATCGAAACTGCTCAGCCAATGACTCGCAGGTTCCTAATGCAGTGATCAAACCCACAGTGGAATGACTACCATACAATAATGGATCTCCCCAATAACAGCCTTCTATAATCGATTCTAAATCGAAATGATAAGTGAAAAGATAACATGTGTTCGTGTATGTTTAGAAATAGATTAGGTACATTAAACAAATTACATGCATTTGGGCCCCTTGAATAATTAAGCTGATCCAAATTTGTCAAGTCCTTTCGTGACGCATGCAAGCAGTGACTCAGTCTTTGTGTTTCAATGCGGTATTAATCATTTCGGGTATTTCTGAAAACGTTTGTCACACGTCTCCATTTGAAGTCTCTCAATCGATTCTTGAATATTTGCACCGAACAATTTTCGAAAACGTTTTGGATTTTTGGATGCACATTTCATATCGTTAGCCTGATAATAGCTATATAATAAAAAACTGACAAAAACGTTATTAAGATTTTCATGGGTGAACAGACCTGAGTTCTAAATCAGCAAATGATTTTAGCAGATACTAGGAGATAGAAAAAAGAACTACATAACTAAAGTTAAAACTGTGTTTTTTATCGTCTGCTGGAAAATCATTCCTACGAGCAAAATGAAAACGTAAAAAATAAATTTAGAAATTGTCATTATCTTTATGCTGTTGCCATTTTTAAGAAAACAATAATAATTAAATTTCTCATCAAATTCATTTAAAAATGTTCTAGATTGAATTTTACATTTGGCCCCGACCCTAAAATTGCAAAAAAATGTGCACTACCTGTGTGCCAAATCCCATTAATGTAAGTGCCAGATTCGTCAGGACTTTGAATGCAAGGAACAAATACATCCTTTTATAATATTAGATATAAAAAACCAAGACGAAATGTACAGTACATATGAAATAAAACTTACATTATTTCTTAAGCAATTATTATTTTTTAAATGTCCGAAGGGTATGTTGATGAACGGGAAGTAAGATGCGACTATGAAAACTATGAGAGAAAAACCCATGCAGAAAGCAGGTGACAAATTTTTAAGCAATAACTCAGAATCCGCGACATTTCAGGTTATTTGTACGTTAGAAATATCTATCAAATCCGAAACTTATGTAAATGATGATATTTATACCCCACTAAACCTTTTGATATTCACATACAACCCTAGAAACACGAAACAATTACTTTTTTTCACACGGTTCTTAGAGATCAGGAAACTTTTCCAGTTTAGATTCGCTAAGTTTCCTATAGCAATTTATTTTAGACGTCAAAACAGAATTTGCTGGTAACGGTCTATAAGTTTATCAAGTATACGAGGCAAAAGAGAATAGCTTTAAACAACAAAAGATTTTACTTTATCTCCGTTGCCTTATCTTGTTTCCCTTTAGTTTTAGTCAAGATGGCTGTACGAGTGTCAAAAGATATCCGCACCAGTAAGCAGGTAAATAAGGTTGTTCGCGCGTGGATTACCGGCGTAGAAAATACGATTTGAAAAACCGTTCGGAGTCTTCTTTTTTTTTACATTAAAACAGTGAAATGAAAATCATAGATGAGGACAAGTAAATCCCTAATGGTTACCTCGGTTTTCGATGTTCGATTTAGTTTATATAGTTCAATAAACAATCGGATTGGTTTTAATGCATGAAAGAGAACGAATGTTTTGACGAACCAAACTATCAACAGTGATCCGAATGGATATTACTCATAGGTTTACACTCGTAAAATTACTGATCGGTAAAATTAAAACGTGATTGTCCAATGGGAGAATTCTGTCGAACATTGGAAAAGTGAAAGTATTTTAATAACTATTTTTTCCAAATAACATCAAAAGTAAAGCAAGTGTTTCGGTAATAGATATATTATTCTTAAATTTATCAATTTACTGAATCGAAACCTGTCTTCATAAGAATGAAACAGTTCAATTAAAATGCTATGCAATTGGAAAGGAGAACTAAGTAATTAGAAAAATGAATTCATGAGACAGAAAACGATTTAGTGAAACATATTAATAGAAGATACAGACATATCAGCCTCCTAAAAATGAGAAAACAAAAAGTCTGGACCTAAGTTTAAGGAGGAAATAAGAAACAGTTTCTGGTTTTTCTTAATTACGGATAATGATATAACGCGAGTAGTAGCTCTAGCCTTGAAGGATTACGTAAGAACAGGCGTTTAGTTCCAACAAATAATTCTACTGATAACTATATGAAAGGCGTTATTTTAAAAACAGTGTCTCTCCATTTAGAAATAACGGGTTTTGAAGTTAATTAAACAGAACATTTATTTTTGCTTTCAACTATTTCAAAAACAAAGTACCTTATTTGGTTGACAAATATCTTGATTAGGTTCATGAATATGAAGTGTAAGCTTTAACATATGGGCCACAGCACTTATACAAATGGAGTTGAAAATAACGGCTTTATTTATAAGGGATACTAGAGGGTATACGAGAAATTAACATGTTCCACGTTCATCAATTAATAGAAAAATTAAATTAATTACTCAATTAGGTAAGTCGTCATCTGACCGTGGTTCAAAGTTACGTAGTGTTGTCCTCTGATCTTTCCCTTACGGGGTTGATCCCGGACCGTCGTTAATAGCCCGTTGTGTTGCTCTAGTACGACGTTAATTAAAACATTACCAATTAGGTAGGCTGCCCATGCTTACCGTTTTCGACGAGACAGTGCCGTTTATATTTCACCTTTTCTCGCAGATCCGTAGTTTAAATAAAAATGTCAAATTTTTATCGCTCTCATTACAAGCTACAAGTCTGTATAATTTTGGTCAATTATGAACTATAATTTTCCTAACCTTCTCAATGCCAGAGGTTTAAATTCCATCTTTTTAAACCATCGAGTCTCCTTGCAATGTCAAATAGATGGAACTGTAGTATTACTGATGATTTCCAAAACATATTTATCGTACTTTTTCATGATAACAGAATATCACATTTCCCCCGTCACGTTTTTGTCATTACAGAGTTATTTTTTGGTTTTAAGGAAATATATTCTGCTTAGGTTAACAGTAACTTTACAAGTGGAGTAAGATGCTAGATTATAAACGAAATAAACATATCTCACCTTGATCAACTGATACAAAAATTAAATTAACCCTCTAAGGGGTTCACACATAATTTCACCTTGCAAGCAACCTGCAATGATTTCTGCCCTACTTCTTGCCAAATTTTGATCCTTTTGACCAATGAATAAAATCTTTCCAGATGATACTATTTTAAGCAAAGGAGAAATAGATTCTTTCGAAAAGATAACATTTTTTGGGGAAAGGAAACATAGAATCTATCCAATGGGTTATATTCCCGAGAAAACAATAGAATCTTTCCAAAGGGTTATCGGTAAAGGAACAATAGAAGCATTCCAAAATATTCTATTCCAAGCATCGAAGTTTGACCTTGACCAATAAAAACTTTCCAAAGGTTTCTTTAATTAGAAAATTAACAATAAAATCTTTCCAAAGTGTTCTATTCTAAGGAAATGAGCAATAGAATCCATACAAAGGGTTCTATTCTCGAGAAAAGAACACTAGAATCTTCGTTAAAGTTGAAATACATGGATTCTCTTAAACAATGAATGTGATTATTTTGTGATTTCGTGTGTTGTGGAGTAAAAGCCATACTACACTACTCAGCAATCGCGACAAAGAAATAGAGTTTATGATTCTTGGTATGTTTTGGTGAAGGAAAATCTTCGCGTTTGGTACGTTTGTTTCTAATGGTGTAAATGTCGCTTCTCCGCTTCGTGGGAGCATGCGCTGGGCTCACTACTCGACAGGGGCTTCTACCGAAGAAGGAATCGGCAGGGCTTCTCTCCTTTCGGCGAGAGAGAGGAAACGTGACTTGGGAGAAGCGGTATTATCTCAAGAAAAAGGAAGGGAACATTGTCACTCACCCGTTCGTGCAGGGATCGGAGATCGTTGGTGACAATCTGTTGTTGCGGGCCGTGCGGTTGCCGGGGCGTCGCCAGGGGCTCGGACTCGGAATCGTCGTCCGCCTCGTGTCCCTCGTCGGAGTCGCCCCTCAGGGACAGGGATGAAGGGGGCGTCGTCCGGTTGCTGCCGTCGACGTCGGCGTCTCGCTGCGCGGCGGAGGCTGCGATCTCAGCGTCGATCTCGCGCTCCATCTGCACCAGCAGCGGCGCCGGCATGCCGAACTTGGTGCCGCGGCGTGCCACTTCCAGCAGGCACAGCACCACGTTCTTCTCGTTCTTGCGCATCACCAGGTCGTCTGTCTCGAAGAGCAGGCACTCTTTGATGCGGAGGCCGCCCCGGCAGAAGGCGATGAAGTTGTGCACGTTGTCGCGGGCGTGGAACGTGCCCGGCTGCACCTCGGGCCGGAACACCACCTCCCGGCACTCGGAGAGGGACCGTCCCCGCCGCTTGGCAACGGCGATCACGCGGTTGGCGTGCCGGCACAGGACGACCCCCGTCTCCAGGCGATCCATGAAGTCGTCGGCGGTGACCGGCAGGTCGTACAGGGCCTGCAACCACTCGGCCAAGTCTTCCTTCATTGCGTACAGATACTCCTCGTGGGTGCGGAACGGACGGAAAGGCCTAGGCCTCCGCCCGCCCTCGTCCTCTTCGAACACGGCCATCGACTAACAGAGAGAGAGAAGTTGCGGATCAATCCCGCAGCGCTTCATGCACGTGACCACTGCGCCAAGGCGACGCGAGCGGCCTCGCGCGGAGGAACCGTGAAACGAGAAAGCCGGTTTCGGTTTTTCGACGCATTCTGCGCAACTGAAGGCGGGGAGAGAGAAACTTTCAGTTTCGTTTTGAAATAAAATGGTAATTTTACTTCGAAAACATAAATATTAAAAATATTCGTAAACAGTCAGGGCCATTCTTGAGTGAAAAACTGGGCGTGCACTTTTCCACGTAGTCGAAAACTAAATTGTTTTAAAACAAGTTTAAAAAAAGAGTGAATGTAAGAATTTTGCTATGGATAGATTTTTGAACTGAATAATTCTGTCTCTGAAGTTGATATAGTTTTTAGTATTTTTAATTCGTTAGTTATATGATTCAATGAAGGGCTTTGTTTTGCTCTTCAATGAGCTTTCGTTTGAGCTCATCTAACAGCATTAATGTGTCTTTTTTTCATTTTTTTGAATCACATATTTTATGTTTGTAAATTGGTTATTTTTCAGTAGGGAAAGAACAATTAAATAAAATAGGGGTAGCCGAAAGACATAAATAGTATACCTCCAATATATTTTCACAAAAAATTTTCCGAATTTTTTTTTTATTGATTGATTTGTTCTTCGTATGTTATTGTTTCAGCTTAATAAAATGTTTCTGACTGTGCATATTTCCCCTAATTTACATCAGGGACAAGGATGTCTTAAGGGAGAAAGTGAGGCCCGAATCCTTTCGGAAATTAGTTCGGAATCAAAATGTGTCAAAGCTGAAGCCATTTATCTCAGAGAAAATCTTTTTCGTGAATCACACTTGTAAAATACGTGATTAAATACTTCAGCAGTAAAGAAACAGTCTAATAAAAAAGCCGTCCTTTAACCTAACAGCATTTGTGGAACCGGGAGAAAGAAGACTGGGTCATCAAATTATTTTCTATTTCTGACCAAGGACGTTCTTTTGGACAAAGGTTTTAGCGATGAAGGAACAACTTGTTAAAGGTTGCACATATGCAGCTAACATGTAAGGAATGGACAATGGACAGTTTTGTTGGAGTATGCGAGTTCGAAAGCGCGATTAGTTTCATTTTAATTTATTTCTTTAATTTTTATTGCACGTGCAACTTTTCAAATTCGTGTTTTTCGGTACTTTTATTTTCACCTTAACCGTACTTTGGAATTCCGACGAATTAAAAAATGAGTATTTGAGTGGAATTCGAATAAAATGGCCTTTTTGTTTTCTGATGTGTGCCAAGTTCCGTATTGGTAAAATTTATTGGATCTCGGCTCCTATATCCACTCGCATTGGATACGGATTAAAAGACTTGTTTGATACACATAGTATAGTATTTGTATTTCATATGTGTGATGTAAACTATCAGTTGTGTGTTATATCTTCTAACTGTCTTACGGACGGGTGTATAATGCTGATACGTTGTTTTTAAAGTTTAAAAAATATTGTAAGCAACGTTTAGAACATATTATGTACTGATTGAACTAAAACGGCTTTGGAATCGGATATTTTACTTCGAATTAAGTAATTTTCGATTTATGGAAAGAATTCTAAAAAGATTCCATTGGTCAAGTTCAAAACGTGTTAGAAATCTTGCAGGGAAACTGCAGGTTGCAGAACACACACACATACGATAATTACCAATAGAAATGGTAGGTAGTTGTATTAACGTCGCACTGGAGCAACACAACGGGCGATGGTCCGGGATTAATACTGTAAGGAAAGATCCGAGGACAACACCTCGTACTTTTTAACCACGGTAAGATGACGTTCACTTAAAGCAAAATTTTTTTATAAAAAATGATTATCAATTAACTTCTTATCTGAGCCTGCACCTTCGATTATCATTTTGAAACATTTCATATTTGTACTCATAGGCGTAAAAATATTGCATCTCTTCTGAAGACAGGTTTTTTATACTTGCTATACTGCATTTACTATACTTATTTATTTTGGTTAGAAATCGTGTATATTAATCTATCACTATGCAAGCATTCATTTACTGCTTTTGTTTTGAGAGTTTCATTTCTAACAAATCAATGTCAATAAATCTTTTATATTAATGTGTAAAAGTGGTATTCCATTCAAACATGCTTCAAAAAACAACAACACCAATTTATGGGAAGTCTTTTGTTATGATTTATTATATTTTTGTGCTTGTGCAAGATGCTATTAGCATTGTAATAACTGTTAAATTTATTTTATACTTACTAGGGGGCCCGCCGCCTGCTCGCTGACGCTCGCCAACCCCCGGAGGATTGCTTCGCAAGCATTATTGGCGCATATGCTCGCTTCGCTCGCCTCAATGAAGACACGTGTCCTAGCAGAAGGGATTGTTTACAAAATATCATATTCCAAAAAAATGTTTTTCAAATCTAAATTTGGTGTATTACAGAATAGATGTATACACACACACACACACAGTACCTCTAAAATCAGAATTCTAATGAAAACCTTGAGAAAATTTTGACTCGAAATGTGAGCACTGCTTTGTTGAACTATAGTTGTTGGCCCAGAAAAGGACCGTTTTTTAAATGGCCCTGAAAAGATCCTCCGCCTTCTTTGATTTTTTTAAAACTGCTTTTTTTTTTTTTTTTTTCAATAAAATTTCATTCGATAACGCTATAAATTCAATTGATGCGCGAGACTTCGTGGTAAACAAACAATCGTACAGTGTTGCCAAAACGCGTAAAACAAATAACGTCTTTTTTGCGTGCCACGTAAGAGAATTATATATATAGATGAAACTATTTTAATTTATTTCTTTAATTTTTATTGCACGTGCCACTTTTCAAACTCGTGTTTTTCGGTACTTTTATTTTCATCTTAACCGTACTTTGGAATTCCGACGAATTAAAAAATGAGTATTTGAGTGGAATTCGAATAAAATGGCCTTTTTGTTTTCTGATGTGTGCCAAGTTCCGTATTGGTAAAATTTATTGGATTTCGGCTCCTATATCCACTCGCATTGGATACGGATTAAAAGACTTGTTTGATACACATAGTATAAGTATTTGTATTTCATGTGTGTAATGTAAACTGTCAGTTGTGTGTTATATCTTCTAACTGTCTTACGGATGGGTGTATAATGCTGATACGTTGTTTTTAAAGTTTAAAAAATATTGTAAGCAACGTTTAGAACATATTATGTACTGATTGAACTAAACCGGCTTTGGAATCGGATATTTTACTTCGAATTAAGTAATTTTATTTGTATTCATCATGATAAATTGTGTTGTTTATTTTCACCAAGCATTAAATATATCGAATTTTATTCAAAACGGGATTGGTCTTTAGAGAATTAACCAACATCAACCTTTTTTATCGCGCATACCGTGGTTCAAAATTACGAGGCGTTGTGCTCGGATCTTTCCATTCGAGAATGATTCCGGACAGTTACCAATAGCACGTTGTGTTGCTCCAGTGCGACGTAAATTCAAATACCTATCGTGCAATCATAATATCGACACAGTATATTTTTAATTGTCCGACGTGCTTAGAAGGCTTTAATTTCCGAATTCGTGTTCACAGAGCTAATTCCGAGTTCCTTTAATTTTTTTAATGGACAAAGTATGTGGAATTTGCTTGATAATAATAAACTCCTAAAGTCGTAAAAATTACTTTTTTCAATTTAATGATAAAATATTTTCAATATAACGGTAATAAAATGAGTAACATTTCTTCCCAATTCGAACTTGGCCGCATTTCAATGACGTATGCAACGCTGTGATAGCTGTTATCCAATAGGCTTCGCAAACCAAATGGGAATTCATAGCAATCACCGGGGGTTAGAGACGAAAAGAACTGTCACGGTCAACGCCGTGCTGGCTACGCAGTGGCTAGTAAATAATAATTCCGATCATGACGGCACAACACAATTGTTCAACGAAGAGCATGACGATAACTATCACACAATCGAAGTTTATTGGGAGATACAGTGCATACACGTCAAACATATTTATACACTAGCAACAACAGTTCGGCAGAAAATCAATGACGTCATAAATAGAATAAATTTATACAGAGCAGGTCCATATTAACCATGATGAAATAAAGAAGAACAAAATCCCCAACAGAATTACCCACTAAAAAACGTCATGTAGTCATGGATTACATTTTTATGTATGCCATTCTCGTATATTTGACCTATATCAGATCACGAAGGTATAAGTCAATACAATCTTCCTATATCGGAATTAAATGCCCTCTTCGGCTTGTAAAAGAAATCCAACCCATTCGACTAGTAATTATGGTGCATGGAAGTGTCGATCCTTCTCTACTATTATGAAAGGAAGTGTTGTTTGTTTCACTGTCGCAAAATCCTGACGATCTATGGCACTTACAGCAATGAGATTTGGCATACAGGTAGTCCAAATTTTTTGCAATTTTTGGGTCGCGGCGAATTTTTAAAATTCAATCTAGAAGATTTTTATAAATGAATTTAATAGTTTTATTCTCTTCCTGGTTCTTCAACGCCTTTCTTCCGCGGAAGAAGAATAACCCTAATCTTGACTTTTCTACCCACGTGACCTTGCAGTCCTTGTAACCATGGCAAGGTTTTTTAGAAGCGGCTCAATCCCATGATAGTACTTTACGCAAGTCCAACTTGATTGGCTAGTTTCACGGGCTTGGCTTCACTTGGATATCTCGCCAATCTAATTGTTGCAGTAACCATTTGATTTTGAATATGCGCGTTGTTTCGTAGAAATACAATACATACACTAGCGCCTCAGCGTACAGCGTAAGTGTTCGACAAGTTGACTCTGATTTGCTCCTCATTTTTATATTGTATGGTTGTTGTTAGTAGTATTTCTTGCCAACTTATATATTAAGGGTAGTTATACTTTAAAGAGCTTCTTTTCGTGAAGCAACAATGGTCTAACGGCTAAAGTCACCCACCTTCAGTTTAGCGTCGGCAGCTGAGGATGACTTCCAGAGTTCGAACCCAGCTGTCGGAAAATTTTTTAGATCCTCCAAATTATTTAAAAAAAATTCCAATTTAATTCCTTTTTATTCTAATTTACTTTTCCTAATTTTTAATACCCTTTTCATATTTTTCCATGCTTCCGTTGATTTTACATAAATAATCTAAGAACCACTCCTGAACTCACTACCAGCTGATATTTTTCCGCCCCTCTGCCGTCCCCTTTGCTTTAGGATGATGGTGTCGTATCCACCGCTGGCTTAGGACCATTCTGATGTAACAAAAAGCATACATAAAACACTAACTTATATAATTATTAACTTATATAATAAAAGGATACAATTTTCGGCTTCCACCTCTACCCACCCATAGCCATGGATCTGAAAAGAAAAGAAGAAAGCAGAAAGGAAGAGATAAATCGCCAACAACTATAAACCTTGATGACATACGTATCTAGGTCATGTGATCCGATTAGCCAATCACGTTGGACTTGCGTAAAGTACTATCATGGGATTGAGGCGCATGTAGGTTTTTTCATCGCTCAGAAAATTATTTTTACCCGTTTCCGCTTTCATTTTGCACGCGGTGGAAATTATTTTTTTCATTTCCGCTTTCATTTTGCGTGGAGGAAAGTTTTTCCATCCAGACGATAAATCTTTCAACTATAGTCACAGTTCTTTTTTCTATCTCCTAGACCGTTAAATATAGATTAAAAATCTGAGGAAAATTTCAGTTTAGATCGACACCTAAAAATACTCTTTTCTTTAAATAAATAATTTTTAAATTAAATATATCTTCAACGGATGTGAAATCTACGGAAAATTTTACACCAGATTAATACCTTACACCACGGACACGGGCAACGCCGAGCTAGTATTTAAAATAAATGCTACATTTCTAGTTTTCATGTGCCAAATTGGATTTCTAAACTACAAAACTTACCTCTCCTTTACAAAGATTAAGGGGTCCGGGACAGATCAGAATTTTTTTTTATTAATTAATTTAGAATTTTTTTTTATTTTTTTTGTACTGATTACCCATCTAACTAATAAGCAAAATCACAACACAAAAATGTTCCAAATTTTTTTTTTAATTTAAAATTAAAATGTTTTGAAAAAAAGAAGGGTCATTTCAAATTGCTAAAATTCAAAATATTCTAGAGTAAATTTTCAAAATTCTTGCAGTAAATTATTCACAAATTTATAACTTTTAATTCTGATTCAGCAAGTTTAAAAATATTAATTCAATAAAAAATAAAAAATATTTGAATGAAAACTTCTAAACATTTTAAGGTACTTTTTTTTTAAAGTTATATTTTTAAAAGTAAATATTTGTTTTAAAATTGCTGAATCAAAATTAAAGTATAATGTTTGAAAAAGATGTATTCCAAATTTCAACCCTTAAACTTTATCGGTTCTGGACTTGTAACAATTTGAATACAGGACATCTTGAAAAAATGCATCATGGTGAAAAACGCATTTAAAGTTTTAAAGACTAATTTACAATTAATAAAATGTTTAAATACCCTTTAAGAGCATCCAGATGAGTATCTAACTCCTTCTTTCCTCTTAAATCTTTGGTTTAGTTTGATTTTTGCAAGTTCTATCTTTTTTCTGCATAGTTTAAAGGTCTCCGTAGACTTAAATAACGTCTTTCACAGATGTTGTTGCCATGACAACAACTGTCTGAGTGTTAGATTTTCAAAACAACGAACCACAAAATTAATTCTATCTCTCGTTCTAATTAAGATAGAAACGTGATTCAGACGACATTTTAAGTAGAAAGACACAGAGAATTATTTAAAATATAATTTTTTTTTTCGAAAATTTGATGATTTTTGTGTCCCGGACCCCCTTAATCCTAAATATAAATTAGAGCAGGGCTCGAAATACCCGGGTGCACAGGTGCACCGTGCACATGAAAATATAATTGTGCACCTAATTTTTTTCCACTAGTTAGTAGTAAATATTTTGTGTACCTAATTTAAAAACTTAGGTGCACAAGGTGCACCTGTATTAAAAAATCTATTTCGAGGCCTGAATTAGAGTAATATTGTTTTAAGAGTAGTGCGTAGTTGTTCCAAATATAAGCCAAGTGACGTCACGTTCGAAATACATTTGGTAAACACCGTTTCTCTGTAGAAACATTGCTGTCACCTACATTTAGCTCGACAGAAAATGTCTCTATTTGACGAAGGAAACACAATGTTACAAGAATGTTGCAATAAGGCTATGAGCGCGTGTGCAAGCGATCCGAAAATTTAATTTTTGCTGCACGCGTACAAATGATACGATAATTAAATTTTTATTGCGCGCGGCAAGCGATCCGATAATTATTATAATATTACATATATTATGTTATCCAAACGATTATATTGTAAACTGTAACCATGATTGGAAAGTGATAAAAAAGAATTTGGAATTGAGAGGAATTAGAGATGGAATATATAAAAAAAGAGTGTGGATGGGGTTGTTTTTTATAATTTTGTATCGTATTTTTTAATAAATGTTAATTTTTTAGATGGAAAGGACCCGGACCAGAAAAAGCAATACTTTTTTTAATGCAATTGTTTTTAATTTTTGGACTTGCATCCACGATGACTGGAAGCTCCTCAGATCCATCAAAGTAAATACACGATATGAACAAAAGTATTTGGACACTGCATGTTTTTCAGAAAAAGTACTTCATTATTCTATTTAATAACGGGTAGGCCCTCCTTTTGCTTGTATTAAAGCTTCAACATTAGCAGACTTACCACAATGGCTCTGTAAGTTCGTGCAGAAATAGCTCACCATGCTTCTTGCAAGGCTAGGAGAAGAGATTGTTGAGAAGATGGGCGTGCGTGGCGGTGTCGTACTCGTTGATCCAGTTTGTCCCACAAGTGCTCGATCGGATTAAGATCGGGGGTCTAAAGCGACCAGTCAAGCAAATGCACCTCATTTTCAGGAAACCAGTCCAGTACACGTTTTGCAGTATGTCATGGAGCTCGATCCTGTTGGAAGAAACAACCATCATCGCCGTAGTATTGCCATAGTGTAGGCAAGGCCGAATTATCCAGGACGTCGAGGAACACGTCAGCGTTCATGGTACCAGGTACATAAGGCAATGGGCTGTTTTAACCACGAAAAACAACCTCGAACTAAAATGGATCCTCCTCCGAATTTCTGCAGTGTCCAAATAATTTTGTCCATATAATGTGTATATCCTTATTTAAGTTATTAAACTGTTCTTAAATTACGACTTCCGCCACATTCTTACGGCCGTATTCACAAGTCCGAGTTAACTCGAGGATCAACGATAATCCGCGAGTTATCGAAAAAACCGTATTCACAAGTCCTGATCCGTGGTTTAAACTGCCAAGGCTAAACTTGATCGTAACCGTAGGTTGTACAGGCTGAATCATTACCCAAAAGATCAAAAGAGCCGACGTAACTGAAAGTTTCCAACTCTTACCGCTTGAGAGCGCTGTCACCCTACCAAGAAAAGCAGGTTGTTTACCATTGGATTGCATAGAAATCGTGTTCTGTATTCGCAGTATTTTCGATTTAGTGATTATTTTAAAGCCTTAAATCAGTAAAAACTTGATAGAGACAATGGTGAACTGTTGTGTGCCGTTTTGTACGTCTTATCATACTCGTAGTAAGAAGTTTCAAGAGCAAGTAGGGGAATATGTATCATACCATGAGTTCCCCAGCGACTCGACCCTTCGAGCACAGTGGTTGGAAACAATCTCTAGATATAACAAAGAAATTATTCATGAAAAGACACAATATTTACATTTTCTAAAAGCAGATATTATATTTAAAAATTTGTCTTCACAGTTTTTTTAATACATGCATATTAAAAATTTTTTAATTAAAAATGATCATTTTTTGAATTTATAATTTATAAAAACACTTATATTTTATAACATATCAATAATTTTTAAAATAGCTGAATACAAATTCTTTAGAAGAATATACATACCAAATTTCATGCAATTATCTTGAATAGATTTTGAGTTATATCATTTTAAAGTTGGGAAAAGTGTGAAAAATCCATCATGGAGAAAAATCACCTTAAAAGTTTCATTAATGAAAATCATTTACAAAAGTGTTGATTACTCCGAGTACGTAAGTAAATGCGTTAATGTCTTCAGATCTTTGGTTAAGGTTTATTTTGGCTAATGGTACCTTTTTACGGTACAATTTGCATGCAATTGTACTTTTGTTAGCAGTTTTTCGTATAAGTCGACATATTTTTCGTTTCAAAACTTTGACAGCTATCAAAACGTTCTTTTGTTTATAACTTCGGTTCTACTTAAGATATCATAAAATTGGTGTCAAACAAAAGAATCAAATTTCAAATTTTTTGAGAATATAAAACAAAAAAGGACTTTTTGAAGGATTTTTTGTGTTTCAGCCCCCCACCCCCACCCCCTCTTAAATAAATCTATCTTAAAACTTTATAGTAAATGCTTCATTTTAAGTATCCCAAATTTCACTCTGAACATTGCTTATAGGCAGAATAAATAAAAAAATTTATATGAATACTCATTTACTTGAATTAACATTACATGTTGTCTGAGATTTTGTTTATGATCAATTTTATGAATAATGTATCATTAATTAGTGTGGCTAACTAATGGTAGTAAATAATACTGTAATATTTTAAATTATTCATTCCCCCCCTCCCTCAAGTCCTAAAATTGTTTTTAATCTACTAAGGATTCTTGTACCTGATAGCTAATATATGCTATAAGAAATTTTTTTGTTTAGTCTAAGAAGGGTGACAAAAATTCTTTTTGAAAAGAAATATTAAAACATATTTGTAATCAATTTTCTAAAAACCGAAAAAACTACCAAGAGTGGAATGTTTTTAGGATTTGATAACTTTTCACATATTTTATTTTCAATAAAATCTAGCTTTCTCCCTGTTAAAAAACATGCGAATCCCCGCGATCCGTTTTCAAGATTGCTTCCACTAGATGGCGCTGGCAACCTACCGTTCTAGTGTTACATCCCGAATAGCGCAATGAACAAGCCTGATCAGACACGGAATCCAGTTAAGCCTTGAAACTGCCGTTTCGGTGTTACATTTTGATCCTCCGAAATCGGCGAGTTAACTCGCGAGTTACATTTAACGCATGCGCAGTACCATCTTTTTGGAAAAGCAAAATGGAGGACACATTTCATTCTATGCTCAATTACAGTATTCTTTCGACGACTGGACTGGATCTGTCATTACGGAGCACCTGCTAAATAGCAGCTCATCTCATCATCAGAATATTGCTTAAATAGAAAAATTTAAACATATTTTTATTGAAATTCAAAAGAAAAATGAAAATAAAGGTAGCTGCGTAAATCTTAAACAAGCAGCTTAGCGAAAAGATAGATGGCGCCACCTCTGTCCTATAAGTCGGAGAGAGCGAACGGTAGAAAACGACCATGGCAGATACAAAAATTCGTCGTAGAATAAAAATTATTCTGTTGATTTATTACGAATGAAAGAAAATTGACAATGCAAGTTACTTTTCACGACACCAACACACACCCATACTGACAAGTATAAAGATAATCAGATTACATACATCTGTCAAGACATTGTGTACAATTCTTTCTTGCCAAATTTAGGTTTCCATAAAAATCCAATTTGAAATTAAATACCTTTGCATTTCTTTTCCCAAACCCATATTAAAATGCTGTGCGAGTCCTATTTATTCACAATTTGGAATCAATTCTACGGTGAAGTACGTGCTTGATCAGTATGAATGCATATTGGGGCGTCGTAACCAATGTAAACAATACCACGTGATCGTGAGGTAGCCAATCACAGCGAGCGTCTCATTTTAATCCCCGGATCACTTAACACGCCGTTTGAGAATATCGTTTTTGATAATCCTCGAGTTAACTCTTACGGCCATATTCACAAGTCTCGAGTTAACTCGAGGATCAGTTGATCCGCGAGTAAGAGTTAACTCGAGGATTATCAAAAACGGTATTCTCAAACGGCGTGTTAAGTGATCCGGGGATTAAAATGAGACGCTCGCTATGATTGGCTCCTCACGATCACATGATATTTGTTTACATTGGTTAGGACGCCCGAATCTGCATTCATACTGATCAAGTCCGTAGAATTGATTCCAAATTGTGAATAAATAGGACTCGCACAGCATTTTAATATGGGTTTGGGAAAAGAGATGCAAAGGTATTTAATCTCAAATTGGAATTTTATGGAAACCTAAATTTGGCAAGAAAGAATTGTACACAATGTCTTGACAGATGTATGTAATCTGATTATATTTGTACTTGTCAGTATGGGTGTGTGTTGGTGTCGTGACAAGTAACTTGCATTATCAATTTTCTTTCATTCGTAGTAACTCAACAGAATAATTTTAATTCTACGACGAATTTGTATCTGCCATGGTCGTTTTCTACCGTTCGCTCTCTTCGGCTTAGAGGACAGAGGTGGCGCCATCTATCTTTTCGCTAAGCTGCTTGGTTAAGATTACGCAGCTATTTTTATTTTCATTTTTCTTTTGAATTTCAATAAAAATATGTTTAAATTTTTCCATTTAAGCAATTTTATTATGAGGAGATTAGCTGCTATGAAGTAGGTGCTCCGTAATGACAGATCCAGTTCAGTCGTCGCAAGAATTCTGTAATTGAGCATAGAATGAAATGTGTCCCATTTTCTTTTTCCAAAAAGATGGTACTGCGCATGCGTTAAATGTAACTCGCGAGTTAACTCGCCGATTTCGGAGGATCAAAATGTAACACCGAAACGGCAGTTTAAACCACGGATCAGGACTTGTGAATACGGTTTTTTCGATAACTCGCGGATTATCGTTGATCCTCGAGTTAACTCGGACTTGTGAATACGGCCGTTACTCGCGGATCAACTGATTCTCGAGTTAACTCGAGACTTGTGAATATGGCCGTTAGACTCTCACTGATTGAAAGTTTATGTCAGTTATTCATTGAGCATTGACAGAAAGTTAAGGAAGTAATTATATGATGGGCAACCAATGGGATATACCAATGGATACCCGGCAGAGTCAGCTTTTGAGAGAATAGAAAGAAATATCATTCGTAAGAGGAATGTCTTAAAAGGCGATTCTTCTTTGAGTCATGTTTATTTACCAGCGATACCTTCTCAGGATCGAGTATATTAAGGCTCCCGGGAGAAGGCAGTTGATTCACGGGATTTTGGACGAGTCTATTAGTTAAATTGGGGATTGGTTGTTTCATAAACCTTCTTACAAAACATAAACTTCTTTAAACAAATACCTTCCATGGTGTTATTAGCTCTGATTCGAGTTCTAAGTTTATCATCATTCGGTGACAAACGCGACAGGCAATGAAAACGAAATGACGGGGGAAAATATCCATGTCGATCGCCATTCGTGCTTTTGTGTATGGCGGCGTTCTCCTAACGTGTTTTCACACCTATCCAGAAATCAACTCTCCCAAGGTAAACTGTCTTTTTCCATGAGTCCACTATAGTGTTAAGAAAAGAAGATCAAGTGAGGAAAAGTCTTAATCACCTGATGAATAATGACACAAAGTATTATACCAGTATTTCAGATTTCTATTGTGTTGATGGTCACTGTAATTTAACTGACGGGTGAAAAGTTGCTACTCTTTGGTAAAAATGTGCATCGAAAAGGAGAATATGATCTAGTAATTTTTATCAGAATTACTACGTTTGGGACCTTATATTACGATCAGAGAAAATAACTTCATCAGTGTACATCATAGTGGGAGAGTCAAAGGATTTCACTCCACTCGAAAATAGGGATTATCCCAGCTCTGATTCACTAGTACTATTGGAATTCTTAGGTTTTAAGCTACTTAGTTCTGTGAACTGTTTTAAAAATGTTAGCTTATTTTTGTAATTTGGGAACTCCTGAATGAAATATGTTATATAATCAGTTACTCTAATATCACCTGGGAATTTCATTGTATTTCCTAATTACACTCTTTTCTTTGCAGATTGATTTTTACGGTTTAAAAAAGATCACCTATGGCAGTGAACTCAGATCAAAGATAAAAGTTTTATGAACAATGGAAAAATCACAATGTAATCTCATGATTGCTCAAAAAGAACTAAGGAGTAGAATGGGATACATTTTTATTAGTTGCCTTTATATAGTCATAATTTTGAATTTATTCTTAGAGGTAACTATTGCAACTATTTTAGATTACTTTATCACAAACTGATTTAAGATAATATTGAAAATGGCGTTGTGTGTACGTAAGTATTAATCCCAGTTCGTTCAGTTTCAGTACCGAAGTTATAGAATATATTTTAAAACTATAATTATATTTTTAATGTTTTGGCACACGGTTTTTTGTCATGCAATTTCTGAATTTTTCTCCTGACGAATTATTGAATAAATATTTTCGTCCTTTGGTTATAAACTTTTTAAAAAATAGTTAAGCAAAATTTGTTTCATCAAGTAAGGCGGTTCGTATACTGAAGTGTATGATATTTGTTCTCTAAGTGATTATTACCATCGGTTCAATTTGAACCACATTTTTCAGAAAGTACCGTAAAAGGCACACTACAAATAAAATTATATTCGACTTGCCAACCCCCTTGCAATCCCATTTGATTTGCTTCGCAAACCAACACTCCTTTCGCAGAAGTTTTTTAAGTAATAACATTACAATGAATGTAAAAACTGCTGCAAAGTAAGGCTACTGAAACTATTCACATACTTTCATTTCTTGACTTTGGAGTAACTTGTTGCACTTTACGAGTGGCGCATGTTAACATGCTATACTATAACTTAGTGAATAGTCTAATTCTATTTTCCCTACCTCTTCTTAAAGTTATACAGGAAACTTTGAAACACAATACATAAATATTTAACTGGTGAGTATGGACATATTATCAATATAAGGACAACTTTTGTTATTGCGGTAATTTTGTGTCTCACTTTATTAAAAATACGAAATTAGACTTTATACACAAACTAGTATAGTGACTTCTAAATGTGTACTTAAGAAATTTTCGGTATTTGAAAAGCTTTTGCTAAGGGCAAGAGAAGATATTCTATTAAAATGACTTAATTTCGCGGCTGCTTTCCAACACTTTTAATTGAGTTTCAAGCACTGGTAAAGGTGACTACACTGGTGAAATATTGAAAGAAGCTAAGAGATTAGTGGTGGACTTATCATACCGTGTTTGGGAAGCTAAAAGTGCATTCTCGTCGAAAGAAGGGGAATTTGTTAACCAATTAAGAGATTTTCTCCCTATGACTGACAACTGGAAAGAAAATCTAAAATCACGAGCTCTAAAATTACACAAGATTGACAGTTGAAAATGAAAAAACTGAAAAATGTGCTAGGCCTACAACTGAAAGGTATTAGGTCCCAAATCTGTGCTCATTAAGAACTTTGAAGGGAACGGCTCGTTAACGTTTACAGCAAGGTAGGCATAACCTTTCAGCTTTCAGACTACCCAGACACCACTTACAGAAGTCTTCTCTGAATGTCTTCAGGGGCGGACCGATTTCCCAAACTCTTCGTCAAAAATTCTTTAACAGTTCACCCAATCGGTGTGGTGGGTAGAAAATCACACTACGCGCCAAATAAACAAGGTCTTAGTTTATGCGGGCTCCAAAAATAAAAACTTCAATTTTCATAGAAACGTAAAAAAAAAAGTATAACGCGTTAAAAAATTAATAATTTCCTCCTGACACTTGCCATCTCTTCTATGTTGCCGTCTTTCCAAATTTAGGGAATATCTTGTTCGCAGGGATAACTTTCAAACCTGACCCAAGGTGAATGTCAGCAATTCTGGATCTGACAGGAGACTCTTATTTCCTTTCTTAAGTGAAAGTAATTGCATGCACAGATAACTACTTCCAAACATACACAGTCCAGTCACATTAATGTGACCACCACCTACTTTCGACGTCAACGTGAAATAACCAATCACAAAAGGCAGGTGGCAGCACATTGCAGTGGAGTGTATATAAAGGATGTCCTAGGGCATCGGAAAGCATTTCAATCGTTGGCGTCATGCAGAAACGTAGCGATTTATCCGACGTCCAAAAGGGCATGATTATTGGCTTTCGGGCCAAGGGTGGAAGCATTTCGGAAACGGCTAATTTTGTGAATTGTTCGCGTGCCGCCGTGGTAAAAGTATACCGTGCATGGCAAAATGGCACTATCCAAAATCAGCGGCACATGTGGTGCACCACGGGCTATATAGATGACAGATGCGAACGAAGGGAGATGCGTTCGGGCGAATAGACGTGCAACTGTTGAGCAACTGACCACCCAGATGAACCAAGGGGCTACCAAGAGTGTATCCTCAACAACGGTTCAGCGAACATTGATGCGCATGGGCCTCCGCAGCAGACGCCTGGTTAATGCACCTATGCTGACTGCTGCTCATCGGCGACGAAGGCTGGAATTTGCACGCCAGTATCGCAACTGGATGTCCACAGAGTGGCGACAGGTGGCTTTTTCCGATGAATCACGTTTTATGCTCCATCGGACAGATGGACGTTGGCGTATGCGGCGTGAAACGTCTGAAAGCAAACACCCTGCAACAGTTGCCGGAAGGATCCAGTCTGGAGGAGGGAGCATTATGGTTTGGGGAATGTTTTCCTGGCATTCACTGGGTGCACTCATCATTGTGGAAGGCATAATGGATCAGCACAAGTACGCATTTGTCCTTGCGGACCATGTCCACTCCTACATGCGAAATTTTTTTCCTCAGAATGATGGCATCTACCAGCAGGACAATGCGAGGTGTCATACAGCTCGCAGCGTATGTGCGTGGTTCGAAGAGCACCAGGATGAGTTTACCGTATTCCTCTGGCCAGCAAACTCACCGGATTTAAACCCTATCGAGAATATGTGAGACCACCTCGATCGGGTTGTTCGCGCCATGGATCCTCAACTGCGTAATCTAGCGTAGCTGGCCACGGCACTGGAGTCGGCATGGCTCAACATCCCAGTGAACACCTTCAGAAACCTAATTGACTCTTTTCCTGCACGTCTCGCAGCGGTCCACTCTGCCAAAGGTGGTTATTCTGGCTTTTGACAGGAGGTCATATTAATGTGACTAGACTGTGTATATATAATCTCATATGCAAATTTTCGAGTGTTTTCATATTTGGCTGCAAATATTTGTAAAATTTAGACGCAAGGTTGGTTGATTGGGTTGGGTTGTTTGGTGCAAGGGTCATATTTGGGCAGCTGTGATAAAACAACGTCAAATAAATGGTAACTGGTAATTTTTAATTAACGTCGTACTAGAGCAACTCAACGCGCTATTGACGACGGTTAGGGATCAGTCCCCTAAGGTAAAGATCCGAGGACTGTAAAACTTTTTTCCTTAGAATGCAACAGCATAAAAGATCACAGATTCTTTTTAATTCCGTTTTAATCGCGTAGGAATGATTTTCCAGCAGACGATAAAAAAAAAATGTTTTAACTTTAGTTATGTAGTCCTTTTTTTATATCATAGACCGTACTGTTGAGAATAGGAATGTACCACATGGGTGTTGTTGAGAGTGGAGCTTCTTGCTGACACTCTCGGCGAGACCACGTGATCGTTCGTAAAGTAATGTGATTCAAAACAATTTAAAAGACTTCCTGAATGGCACGGCTTCGGGTGTGAGCTTTCTTGATGAGCTCCCTCCTTTTTCTTGAAACTTGAATTTATGTATCTCAGCGTAATATTATCGTTTGTTGTGTTGTTGTACCGTTTGTACTGTTTGTTTGATGTCCGAAAATAAATCACAAAAAGACATTCTTGGACTCGATGATTCTTGGACTCGATGAATCTTTACACGTACCGTTATATATAGAGTAAAAATTCCAACGGATTTGAAATCTTCGGAAAATTTCACATTCGATCAATACCTAAAAATATCAATTTCTTCAAATAAATAAATTTTTTTATTTAATATATTTTATATGTGGCGTCACGTCAAAGTTCGCGTTAAAAAAAATAAACAGATAACATTTCCTGTGCTCTTACGATTTCAGCGAAGGAAAGCAAAAATAATAAAATTCACTTTGGCTGGCATTGTAATGTTCTTTTTTGTAAAATCAAGATCGTTAAAGATAGATTGAAAATTTCAACAGATTTGAAACCTGGGGAAAATTTGACACCAGATAGATACCTTATACATTTGATTTTCTTTTAATAAATAATTTTCCAGTTAATTATTTATATTTTCCCAAGAAATTGTGACGTCACGCCGAATTCCCTTTGGTTTGTGAAGGAAACCATCACCACGGACAACTCCGTTATGGCTGTTATCCAAGAGGCTACGAATTCCCATTTGGTTTGCGAAGCAAACTAATAATCCCACAAAAGCAACTGGCACGGGAAACGCCGGGCTCGCCACGAAGCGGCTAGTATGACTAATGAAGATTAAAAACGTGAAAATGTCGTCAATGGCCATTTCCTTCCATCAGGACAGAAGTCACTTCTATCCTGATGATGGTGGATGTTTTTCTCCACCAAAATGGTTATTCATGGTGCCGGACCCGTCATCTAATCCAATAGTATTCTTTTCATAGTGAAAATGGATATCCAATCTGGTTCTGGGCCAGTTGTGCAGATGGTGGGGATCCTGATTTCAGACGTACTCAACAATAACTTACTAATCAGAGCAAGAATATATCACGAATACGAATATTTACACTATTCGTTGACGTTCGTTTTATTTGAAAACAAGCAGAACCCGCACGGCCTTGCCCATGACGAAGTCATGCTTTTAAAAAGTCAACCTGACTTATTCTGACGAAACCAAATTAAACAGCAGTAATGAACAAAAAATTGCCTAAATAATAAAATTTTAACATAGCTATACTTTCAAAAAGTCTTAAAGCTAAAGAAAAAAAGTAAGAAACAATACAACCTGAAGCGACTGCACTGGACCGTGACTTAAAACAAATAGAACGTTAATTCTTCCAATTTGCATAAAGTGGAAACAAATTCAGTTAAGATAATGAAAGGAAAAAATAAAAAAATAATAATATAATCAAAGGAAAATCAATTGCACCGCGGCAGAGAGTGGAAGAAGAACCGCGTGGGGAAAAAAGAAGAAAATTGTGCTTTGGGTCACCATTGGACCAGTGACGTCATCGCGGCAGAGGGTGAAAACTTGGCACGCGTCTAAAAGAAGAAGCAGTGTGGGATGAAAAAAGCTAATAAATTAATTAAAATATGTTCAAGATTAATTTTTAAAATTTGAGCTTCTAGGTGCATTCAGTCACCTTTAGAATCACCTGTGTGCCAAATTTCATGGCTGTAAGTGCGATAGATTCGTCTGGACATCTCAGACATCCCACACACTTCCTTTTATAATATGTAGTAGAGATGTTCTGCATTAGACACACACACATATATATTACTACCTTCTGTAGCTTGAAATTCGCATACACATTTGCTTTTATATGTTTAATCTAATTATGTAACCGCCATTTTCCAAGCTATCCTTTCATTTGTGTATCCATAGATAAATCTTAACTTTGTATAAATGGAGGTTAATTGCATAGTTTTAAAAAATAACGTTTCGCAGAGAAGCTTATTTTAGATAACATTTTTGCATGGTATTGATATTTTATTGTTCAGTAAGCTTCTGTGGACACATAAAGCTTGTTTTAAGGACTGTTGGAGATTACGGCGAAAGTTGTAAATGTCCCTCACTAAAAGTCGTACGTTTACTCAAAGATGCATGACTACTTTTCGCATTAAAGTGCTTGACTTTTCTTCAATTAGCTTGATTCAAAACGAATATTACTTTTGTCCATAAAAGAGTTTTCTCACACTACCAGTTTCACAGTTTATGCTAGGCTGCTTTTCTGATGCCATCCGTCGAAAGTTATTTTTGCTACAAATTTGATTGGAACCAAAGACCCATAGAGGCGTCCAGTTTTTCTCACGTTCTCATTGTTAGCCTAAGGATAGAACCGAAACCTTTCCTCATATTGCTGGACGAAATAACTTTTTTTCTCTGTCATTGATTTTTACCGAATTTGCCTGGAGGTATGGATTGGATGTCGTTAGAGCACGGCATCGATGCGAAACGTAAAATGTTTATCTCTTTTTTTCATTTCTTCGACTCCTTTTTTCACAATTAAATAAAGCTGCCGCTTCGTTGACTTTCGTGTGGACCATGTGGACATTCTTAATCGATCCTCAGCTGTTAAAAAACGGCTACTCACTCAAATGCTTAAATTGTTTTTGGATTTTTTTTACGGAAACCATTTCCCCAAGAGGGAAGCGTTTTTCTTAAGCTTCCAATACCCATCTAGAGAAAAGTAATTACGTTAATGATCAATTCACCTTGAGGCTAAGAAGTTATCCTGTTATCTCAAGTAACATAAATGACAATTATCAGCGTCGAGTCAATATTTGAGATTTTGTCACTGTTGGTCTTAAAATAACTTTTCCGTCTGCATTTGTACCAACTAATGTCTGACGATATTTTTGTAGCTGCAAATGTTTGTGTAATTTTAACTTTTGATCCATTACTGTGCTAAGTATTTCTCTTCCTCGAAGGTGTAGGATACAATGTTGCAAAATTTTTATTTTTCAGGAGAGTAGTTTAAAGTGACTTTTTTCTACTGTGTTGCATACGGTTGGAAAATGCACAAAAGTTGGACGATTATTGTAAAAAGTCTATTTAAAGAAAAAACCCGGACAATGTGTCATATGCCCCCAGATTTATAAAAACACCGAAACATTATGGAATGAAGAAGAGGGCCCGGTTCCAACAAATTTATTCGTAGATATCTATCCAACTTTTTTAAAGTTCGTACGTTAACAAAAGTAATAAAGACAGACTGCCCTGATCTTCAATATCAGGGGGAAATTTTTCTTCGTACTTCTCTGCTGATTTGTCACTGACATTTGCTACATGTATGTTATTTAGGCGTTCTGAGTTTCGATGCATTCAAATATTATTCGCCTCAGACTCAGAATATTACCACTATAAAATGTTTATTCATAAAAACGCTTAAAAAACAAAACAAAAAGGACCAATTACAGAATAATCTCTCTGGCCCTGTACAATTTATGTCATGTCCCTTTACTGGGCTGCGACCTGGCAGTTAAGAAATATGGTTCTACTGGACAATGGAAATTTATACCGTTGCAGTCATAGCAGGATTCGACTATATCACCCCATTGCGGTAATTTTTAATGTGCTTTTAACATACAGCTTTTAAGGATGCAATGCAATTTATAAAGTTAGTTCCTTTTTTTTTTAGTTACATTTTTACTGTTTTTAAAATAACATCGTTATAAAGAAGAAATAATTTTCGTATAGCAATGTAAGCCTCTTTTGATCCGGGGGCCTGCATCATAATTGTTTCAATATCTTAGTGTCTCTCCGCTCAATAAGGTTAGGGACTCCTGAATAAGTTATCATACAAGGGCTGTTCAATAAAGAATGATCATAAATTAATAAAAAATTATTTCCTGTACAAATCCTCCAAATTTTTATGGTCTTTCTCAAAATACTCTCCATTACATGCAATGCACTTTTCCAGTCTTCAAACACATGCTGGAAGCCATTTTTTGACAGGTCCTTCAAAATCGAATTCGCAACTTTTACCACTGCCTGTGATGATGAAAACCGCTTTTCCCGGAGGTGATTCTTCAAATTCGGGAAAAGAAAAAAAATCGCATGAATCAGGACTATATGGAGGATGGACAACACACATGACATTGGTTTTTGAAAGATCTGACGATTTTTTAAGGCGAAAACAAAATTTCAATGCAGTGTATTGCACTTCGCGTGTCATCCCTTTTTGCCGTAGACGAAAGTATAACTAGGCGTTCTTGGCCGGCTGCCAAGGCCTCAGCAATGACGTCATGACTGTGAAACTTGCACTATCTATTCTCCACTTATCCCGCTACACATTCAATATGAATTTTATTTATTTTTTATTTTTTAATCACCCTTAAAAAATTATGATCATTCTTTATTGAACAACCGTCGTATTTAACAATTCGACGAACTAGTTTGACTAATTTCCCCAACATGACTTAAAATTAGGAAACTTTTCTTAATTTTAGTATATCAGTCTTTAGAAATTAAATTTTAAATGATTTTTTATGTTACAGTTGGTAATAATGGCGAGACTATACGTTGTTAGACCAGGGCAAATGATATTGATGTTCACCTTTTGTCCCAAACAAAGTTTATCAACTTATAAATGAAAACTGTAAATATATTAAAAATCATCTAATAATTAGTTAATCTATCGTATAAATTGTAACTCAATCAGTACTTTATTTTCATCCTGCTAATTCACTTCACGATTAACCTGGATACCTTAAATCAATTGTTTTAGATTTAGTTTCAACAGTAGGAACATTTAGATCGAATTCTTCTTTGCAGTAAAATCTTATTTCAATAGCAGGTGGTCTTCTACGAATGTGATTCGAGCCTCCCACTCCATGAAGTCATTCCCACCGTTAAGGAGAGTCCAAAGACTGAAGGATACTCCAATTTTTGACCAGGTCATGGTTCATTTATAATCTACTAGCAGGCCAGCATGACGTTGCCCGTGATAGTTCATTTGGTGTCATTACTGATACTGAAAACATTAAAAAGAAGAAAAAAACACAATAATTTTAAGTATGAGTTCCACCTCCACCCAACATGACATGGGTTACAATTGAAAAATTATTTATTTAAAGAAATCACATTTAAGGCCGATCTGGTGTAAAACTTTCCGCAGATTTCAAATCCGTTGACATTTTTATTCTATCTTTAACGATCGTAAAGGTAGAAAATCTCAAATAGTCCTTGCCCGTGACAAAGTTAAAATAGCTAGCAAGAAAGTTTTGCTAATCAACAACGTTTATAAAAATAAAGCTTTCTTCAATTGAGGAGCTGCGACGTCAGATCTGCGAGTTACGTCATAACTTGGCACAGTTCCAAAAGACGAAAAGTGCAAAATTCTTTGCTTTCTTCAATCGAGGAGCTGGGACGTCAGCTCCGCAAGTGAAGAAACGACGGGGGAAAAAATTAATGAATTAAGAAATGTTCTAGATTAAATTTGAAAATTCTGGCTTCGAGGTGCATTCAGTTACCTGTGTACCAATTTTTGAACTCAGTAAGTGGTATAGATTCGTCTAAAGGCACCATACACATACACTTTTTATAATAATAGATACTATCAGGCCAGCACAACGTTACCCGTGACTGTTCTTTTTGGGTACACGAAATTCGCATAAAATTTGGACTACCTGAGTATCGATCTGGTGTAAAAGTTTAATCAGATTTCAAATCCGTTTAAATTTTCACTCTATCTTCAACCATCAATAAAATGGAAAACCTCAAAAAGTTCTTTTTGTTTTCATAATGAATATATTCGTCAAAAGTACAATTGAAAGATTATTTACTTAAATAAAATCACATTTTTAAGGTATATCAATCTTGGGTAAAATTTTACGCAGATTTCAAATCCGTTGAAATTTCACTCGATCTCTGACGATCGCGAAGATAGAAACTTGACTACAGAATAAAATAGAAATAAACGCCAGTCAAAAATTTCTATTTGTTTTGTTTCGCTGGAATCGTTTGCGCTCAGGAAACGAAAATAATAAATTTAGAATCTGTGATCTATTCACATTGTTGCTATTCTTAGGAAAACAAATAATAAATAAATGCTAATAATTTAATTAAAAAATGTCATAGGTAAATTTTAAAATTAAGGCTTTGCACAAAGTTTACATAAAATTATTCCTACCTGTGTTCCAAATTTCACTGCTGTAAGTCTTATGGATTCGTTTGGACACCTCAAGCAGACATTTCCTTTTATAATAGTAGAGATTGGGTAAATGTCACCCAATAACGAATGGCGAAGAAATACATCCCACCATAGAGGTGGTTGGAACTCGATATCCAAATTGCTGGATTTCATAGGAGATCACGATGAAGAACTGGAAACGGTGTTCCAGAATCTTGACACTGAAGATCCTAGAAACTTTTTCGCTTATGATCTTTAAAATTTATCCTCCTAAGGATGCCCATCTAGCATAGGAATCCTTTCTAGAGGACAAATACAGGGGCTTCCTTGGTGGTATGTATGCCAATCATGTGTCGAATGAAACTGTGTGTATCAATACATTTCTCGATAACACTACATAAATAAAATTACTACAAAAATAAACTACCACTAATTGTTTAACCATTCTGTGAAAATTCAGAAGAGAAGACAGGAAGCATTTTTTCAAAGAAATACCTACAAGATTAACAAATATTTCTGAAACACGGATCATTTATTCATAGGCGCCTCTTACCGTTGATCCTGTCGTACTCCTAAATTCGCCTTCTGGTTTGATCCCGGACACATATTAATAACCTTTACCTGGAATAGAAGACATGGAGAAATTTTAAGCCCGCTGATTCTTTGGTTTCAAATTGTCGACTATGACGTCACATCATTAATGGCGATGCTTCACGTGGACTCTGTCACTCATTACGCGGTAGTTTCTTCTTGAACTGAAAGCCGGTGGCAATAATAATTGAATATACGTTTATTATTCATTTGTTGAACCTTAAATGTTATATCACAAGAGAATACCTAACACACAGAGCCCAACGTTACCAAAAATTTAGTTAAAAGGACAAAAACCGTTTGTGTTAATGAATTAAGGAGGAAAATAATATTTCAGCGAAAGTTAAATGTTTGATGAAAATGATTTATTTAACTTATTCATGAAATAATATCCTATTCCAATATAATTTATCCTTGATTCATGAAATAATAACCTTTAAACACTCTTGGAAAGATTCGTCGGATGCGTATTCGTAAGATTAAGTATGAATCGATATTTTTCAAGTACAGAAGCAGATGAAATCGGTAAAAACATCTGTCTGTAGAAAGAGCAGTGAAAAACGCATGGACGCATTGATTTGTATCATGACTTCCTTGACCTAAAAACCATGTCCAATCAATGAAAGACTTTTATATTATTTACACTATTCGTAGGGTAAGTTGAAAAAATCGAAATCAAATGAAAGCTATAATACACGTGTATATTCAGACTCATCTATGGAACAATTCTCTTGTTTGTACGAAAACATTATTATATACGTATTCAAATAGTTCGAATGTTATTGCTATTCTGAAAAAGTACTTAAACTTTCATTAATAGCTGTAATTTTACAGGTGGCAATTTAAAATCGCATTATTTTGATGAAACTAAAATTACGTGTAAAACTGAAGCTAAACCACTATCGTTTTCTTGCTATTACATACCAGCTAACTTGTACGGTTTGACAGCCCAATTTAAAGAAAAGCCTCGTTCAAAACCACGTGACTCAAATGTCTACTTTCCGGCTAGGTAGGTAGTTGAATTTGCATCGCAGTGTAGCAATGCAACGGGTTATTGAAGACTGTTCGTGATCCCAAGGAAAAAAAATCACCACGTTATTCTGTACCGCTTTCGGATGATGAGGTCAACACTTAAGCTGGTCAGCCAGATTATAGTTTCTGCGAGAAAACATTCTATTCTACGGACTACGAAAAAGGCAAATTCTAAAGAAAAGTATTCTCCACTCTCAAGAGTTTATTTTCAATCTCGTTTTTTTATGTAATTACATTTACTTGTGTTTTGCCAGTTGACAGCAACTAATATTAAACACAATTAAATCTTCAAGACTAAACAAGATAAAATTACAGTTAGGTGGAATTCTCAAGTTGTTTACAATTTTCAGTATAAACAAACCACCTAAGACAAGGATTTTACTTCATGTTCCTCTCATAAAGAATAGACCAGGTAATAGAAGTGAACAAATATTCAGGAAATTAAACACAAAATATGAATGTTAAAATCCGATTCATGCTCTGGTCCCCAAATTTCCCCCCAAACCCTTCTTTTTTGAAAATGGTTCAATGCCTCATTATAAAACTAAAATTGCAGTAAAACCCTAAAAGTCTATATAAATGGGTTTCTGAACATGTAAATAAACATTTCGCGAGCTAATTTTGAAAAAAAAAGGAAAAATATTTTAAGAAATTTTGAAGCTAGTGTGTGAGCACATCTTGCATAGATAAAATTCAATTAGATTTTTGAATTTAGTCTTGGTTAATCTTCACAAAGTTAAATCATTGTATCACTTTCTTTTCCCGTTATCATCTTTTAAAAAGGATTCGTCTGCCACTCTGATGGGTCTGGGTTCGAATCCCGGTTAAGTCATGGTCGTAAAACTGTGCTGTTCTTTGTTAGGGGTGCTGATGGTATTCCCACTGGATGGTCCTTCACAAGAGGCCATCGCTTCCGGCATTGTGGTGGCCAATGATTAATATCATAGTGCCCGCCATTGGGGAAAAAAACTTTTTAAAAGGCGATCAAATAAATTTTAAAAAAATGGTATTTAAGATTACATACGGTTTGAATTGGTAAATATTTTAATTCTTTCCTAAAGTCCGCAGTGTCTATATCAGTCATTCCATTGCATCTTTCCAATTTGAGAAATGCTGCTACGAGGTCATTGACAAGTTAAAAGACCAATGACAATCACAAGACATGTTTGTGTTTTCTAATCCGTACACTCAGTGCATTATACATTCTTTCCGAAATCAGAAACGGGATCGCCATTGAGATGTCTCTAGTTCCGCGTATCTCAGGAAGAATCCGTCGAATCTAAAAAAAAAAAAGGAACCTAAGAAAAGCGTGGGTTTACATTCTATAAAACCGTCGTTACAAGGAAAATACAAAAGGACAAAGAAAAAGTATGCAAATGATAGAGAGAGAGAGAGAGTTATTGGCAATGGGCAGGTGATTGGAGAAACAAGAAGAGCTAAACTGATTTTGAAGGCTGAGGAGCTTGTAGGGTGAAATAGGATTATGCGAACGGGTAGTTTTTTCGTGAACCAGTATCGTACGAAGCCAAATGAGTGCAAAAGAAGGTGGTAGCGAAATAGAGCGGATGATTGCGTATTTGGTAATTGAAGAACATTGGATTAGCATCACGTTCGCGCAAATGCCTTTCGAGACTGCAAAATAAAGAGAATGACATCAGTTGGAAAGGAGGGATACGTTCACAAATAACACAAGATGATCTGCAAGTAAAATTATAATTCCAATTTCAAAAAATTAATAAAAACAATTGGAGTTTTTGTACGAACGAATATTATTTCTAGACGGTATTGGTAATAGTGAATCAGCTACGAAAAGGTTTTCGTTTTGTTTTCAATAAAAGTGAACAAGAAATTATTTGACTTTAAAAAAGGTCTGTGATATAAGCATCCAACTTGCTCTTGTGAGAGGTGAGCCTGGTCCAGTTTTCCAATCCTCAAACTACTGTTTCTCAACATTTTTTTCTGATAGAGTCAACCTACTCTCTTTTTCAACATTCCTACTTTTCTCATTTTGTAGATATACTACATAGAGGAAATGAAGTCTATGATATACTATTCGTCATCCGCTTGTGCTATTCTGTACATTTGTTATTTTAATCTGCACTGATATTGCCACGCAGACGATAATAGCAAAGTATGTAGACCTCTGTGATGTAGATTATAAAGAACAGAAAGAGTTCCAGGTACAAAAATGACATTTAACCTTAGTTGCAGGGGAGATATTGTTTCTTAATTATTTTTTCATTTAAATTTAAACATTTTATTTTATACAGTTGCTAATGGCATAGAAGTTTCTGGAAGCGTAGAAGCCTAGAAGTAATTTTTTGTTACTTTTTGATTGTTGATTTGCCAAAAAAGTTTTACTATGCTTTCAATATATTTTATGTGGTTTTGTTAAGAACAAGTTTTATAGATATTATTAAAAAATTCCCAATGCGTGAAATATTAATTGTTATCAATAGATAGGGCAGTATTTCATTGAAATTCGTAAACGTACGAACACTTTTCACTTTTGGGAGTGACTGTTTTTTTTTAAAGATATTAATGTGGCTTTACGTTCGTATCAAAATAAATCGAATAAATATTAATTACTCATAAACAATTATGTATGTATATGGGTCATTCCATGTGAAACCACACAGAAAAAAGTCACTTTCGACCCGACTCCAATCCGATTTTTTTTAACTCGGCTAACTTGTTTCCCAGCAATATACTAACTACTGTGTGTGATCAAAAAGTTTCGGGAATAGGGATGTGATATCGACAACAAAACATCGATATTTAAAATAAAAACATCGATGTTAATAATACATCGCCCATTAAAAAATCGTTATATTTAAACTTTTTTTCTTCCATTTTATAAAACTGATTTAGGCCCGGTGCACACATCCGGTTTTTCAACGTGCGGCGCCGCTGCCGCAACGCAAGTGCGGTCTGAGATACATTAGATCCAATGGAGCAGTGCACACATGCCTCCAGCGCCACTGGGGCGACGCACGTCCAACTTGCGTGCAATTTGTACCGCAGTTCCCCACGGCGCCGCAGCTCGCCGCACATGAGTCTTCCTTCTGAAGTGCCTTGTTTTCATAAACAAATGAAATATAAATAATAATTAATAAATGGTTGTATTCAGTAACGTCTGTTTTGTTGCAAAATATACTTTTTTACACCAATACAAATACAAATATTAACGACCAGCTACAGGCTCAAGCCCAACAAGGCTGGTCCTTTGTTTATGAATTCCCCAATTCCCACTGACTATCCAATTGTATCTTAAATTCGTACACTCCCTTTGAATTAACTATATTTTCTGGCAACGCGTTCCATTTGTCTATAACCCTATTAAAATAGTAGTTTTTCCTTAAATCCCGATTAAAATGTGTCTTATTCAATTTATACCCATGGCCCCTTGTTCTGTTATCCCTACTGAATACGCCGTCCAACCGGTATAGTGGTTAAGGTGTTAGCCTCTAGATCGGAAGGTTCCTGGTTCGAATCCGGGTACGGGCATGGATGTTTGTAAGCGTAGGGTGTAGAGGCGGCTGGTGCACCTTAAATCTGTCGTGGCCGAAAGTCCTCACGTTGGGTTGGCGTGGAAGTTTGGAGAGTGGGGTGCAGCTCAGGTGTTGCTTCGTCATCTGACCGTGGTTCAAAATTACGAGGTGTTGTCCTCGGATCTTTCCCTCAAGGGACTGATCCCGGACCGTCGTCAATAGCCCGTTGTGTTGCTCTAGTACGACGTTAACTAAAATTACCATTACCATTACCATTACCCTACTGAATACGAACGAATTCTGTTATCCAATAGTTGGGCTTCGGTGCCGCAGTGGCGCCGCACGTTGAAAAACCAGATGTGTGCACCGGGGCTTTATAACCTCTAACATTATTGTTTGAACAGGAGAAGGAAAATATTTAATTTATCAGTTCCCGTGTTTATTATTTTATAACCAAGATTTTTTTTAAATGTCAAAACAAAGTAACAAAATTAATAAGAACAATTACAAATCTTTTGTTTTCAAATTGAATAATACAAACGAAAATATTTACAATATTTTGAAATAAGTGCTACTAACTATAAGTATATAAGTAGATAACAAATAATTATTTTTAGTTATTATTAATTATTTATCAATTTATAAGGGGAACATAAATTTATATTTTATATCCTGCAAATAAAAAATATTGGGGCCTATGATTATTATATGCTCCAATATTTGTTATTTGCAGTTTGTAAAAAAAAAAGTTTGTTAACTTTCTCCTCCTTAAGCCAACTCCTTTTTTCACAAACTGTCCCACCAGTTAGGGAAAAAGCTCTTTCTGATGGGACGGATGACGTCATCACTGACAAATACTTAGTTGCACGATTAGTTAAAAAAATTTTACCAATGGTACTTCTTTCATTCAAAACCAAAACATCGACAGCGTAAAAACATCTATGTTTCACAAACATCGGTGTTTTTTACAAAACATCGATTTTTTAAAACATTGACATTGATTTCGCATCCCTATCCTCGTCCTTTTTAGACCCTTAATCCTTGTCCATTTTGGTCTAAAAGTATGTTCTATTTACTGGTTATGAAAATTATGCTACTTGATTATTTTGTTTAATTTTTATAATAGTACTTTTTTATTTAAAAATAAAACATCGACAAGCATAAACATCGATGTAAAGAAACATCGGCTCCAAAATATCGATGTTAAAAAACATCGGCTCCAAAACCTCTATGGTAAATACATCGACGTTTTTTTATAAAACATCGATGTATTTTATAAAAAAAACATCGATGTTTTGAAAACAACGACATTGCTGTCGTATCCCTAATCCGGAATACTTTCTTTAAAATACATATATAGCGGATATCGTCTGCAAACTTTTATCAGATATTTTTACGATTTGTATAAACAAGTGGTAACAATCAGGGATTTATTTAATCTGATCGTCTGAAAATCAATTTGTTTTTAATTAGGAAAGAATTTTCACTTCTTCGATTTTGCAAAATAGCGAATGTAACTGAGCTAAGAACGTGCATTAAATTTTGTTTCCGCAATCCAATTTCTGCTACAAACACATTTGAAATGTTACGAAAAGCTTTTACAGACGACTGTTTTGATTGACAACACTATTGATTGGTATAAAAAGTTTAAAGAACGTAGAGAATTCGTCGTAGATGATTCACGATCTCGTAGACCATCCACTTGTACTAATGATCAACATGTCAATCAGGTCAGAGAATTGGTGCTTAGTGATCTTCGTTTAACAATAAGTGATATAAGTGAACAAGTTCCTCTATAATTTGGTTCCTGTCAAGCAATTTTGAAAGATCATTTAAGTTTGCGATGCGTCGCTTCTCGAGTTGTTCCAAAAACAACGTATTATAATGTCCTGAGAGATGTTTTCTCAAGGCAATTCCTTTTTAAAACGCATTATTACCGATGATGAAACTTGGATCTATACTTTTGATACAGAAACAGATCAACAATCAAGAGAATGGCGTCTGAAAGGTGATGAAAGATCGAAAAGACCTCGTCAAAGTTGCACAAAAATCAAGGTAATGTTGACTGTTCTCTTTGATTGTCGTGGGTGTTCTGCATTATGAATTTCTACCAACTGGCCAGACGGTTAATAAAGATTATTATTTGAGTGTTTTGCGCCGTTTGCGTGAAGCAATTCGTCGAAAACGACCTGAATTGTGGCATAATAACAAGGGTTTTGCATCACGATAATGCGCCTTTTCACAGTGCCATTATTATTCATGATTTTTGGACAAAGCATTCAACAAATGCGGCTCCATTAGCTCCACATTCACCTGATATGACACCGTGTGACTTTTTCTTACTTCCACGGGTGAAACTCCCTCTTCGAGGTCACAACTTTGAGTCCATTGATGCAATAAAAGAAAATTTGACACTAACCCTGCCTTCAGCAGCCGAGTGTGAGTGCCTCTGTTAAGTGAAGGCGGAGCAGCAATGAACGGAGTGAAGCCGTGATAGTAAGTTAGCAGTATGCTATCACAGAGCCCCAGGTGGTTGTTGAAAGTGATTAGCATCGCATTGGCAATTCAACTATCCTCGTGGACCATCTATCGAAGTTATAATTGTTTGCGTATTCAAATCACGTCCGTCAGTCACCAATTTAGCAAACCGGAACGAAACAGTGCAATTTTTTCTACCAAAAAGTACTTCATGGTAGAGTTGGCTTACACTGTTATACACTGCTGTTTGTAAAAAATGCAACACCATGAAGGAATCATCCGAATGAAATGAAATTTTCAAAACATGTCAATTATAGGATGTTATGCAAAGTTTCAGAGCCACCGCGCATGCGTGGTGTGAGCAGCGTCCTTTGAACTGATGCTAAAAGCGTGTAAATTGAGGACTGTAGCGGGACGTTTAAAATAGTACATGGTTATTTTTTAGTGGCGAACGTTCAGTGAGACTAAGTATACCTCCACGACGAAATAGGGTGAAATTTCAACAACTTACGGAATTTGAATCATCGGCCTTCGTGAAGGAGGATTTTCCTATCGCGCAATAGCACACAATAGTTCCACAGTGATACGAGTTTGGAAGCAGTGGACCAACGAGCACAGGACAACTCGAAAAACTGGGAGTGGACGACGGGAGGTGAAATCAGCGCGCGATGACAGACACCTGGTCCACATGATGGTGAATGACCGTACAGCTTCCTACAGGCAGTTGGCAGCACTTTGGTCTACTGCTACAGGTGTACTAATGTCGACTTCGTCAATTCATCGAACACTGTCGTTACGCAGACTGCGTGCAAGGATTCCCTTATACAGGATCCCCCTCACGCCAAACCATCGACGGCTGCGTCTGTAATGGGCTCAAGAGTACAGAACCTGTCGGGTTGATTGGAAAAAAATTGTCTTTTCTGACGAATCCCGCTTTAATTAGTGGAACCATGATGGCCGAATTCGTGTTTGGCGCTATGCCGGTGAACGATGCCTTCCAGAGTGCGTTATCGAGCGTCATAGTGGCCGAACACCCGGAGTTATGGTCTGGGGTGCTATTTCATATCATGGGTCGATTATCTAAGTGTTGACGGGTAGAAAGCTCAAACCTGAGCTGTTAGTCCGTTGTATTGTAACGGACGTACGTGCTCATCCGAGCACAGGAAAAGGGCGAGCCTAAGCCTGCGAGAGTCACGACTGCTGTTCGTTGACTCTGATAAATTCCCGACTCGGGAGTACGTCGACCAAGACGTTGAGAAGCTCAAACCTGAGCTGTTGCTCCTGCTCATTTGGAGCTGACGTGAATTTTGGAATAGCTCAACCGAGCGGTCATCAAATTTTCGAGGTTAACTAAGCTACGGACCTTACTCGTTTGAAGAGTTGTTGAAGAAGGGCTCAACCCGAGCCGGATAATCAGCCTCGAGTGTTCTGGAGAGACCCTATGGAGTCTCAAGACTAAGGACCCTACCTGTACAATATTACGAACTCAAACTCTACTCCAACAACTCTTTAATCGAGTAAGGTCCGTAGCTCAGGTGAGCCCGAAAATTTGATGACCGCTCGGTTGAGCAAGTCCGTCCGTTCCAATGCAACGGACTAACAGCTCAAGTTTGAGCTTTCTACCCGTCGAAAGTTAGACAGGTCGGCTGGCGGCGAGTACAAAGGTCTCTGCGGTCTCACAACGGCTTTCGGTATCTCCTCTGATCCTCGAAGCGGCGGAAATGAAATTCTGACCTGCGATTCGTTATCTGCGTCCGTCGCGGCGGTCGGCATAAACAAAAACATCTCACTTTCCCCCCGCAGCGGAAACCAACTATTGACAGGCGGTCGTTAACTGCGCCGGTCCTGAGGCTGTGTTCATGTACCGGCGTGACCCCAAAGGCATCTCGTCTTCAGTCCCTTCAACTTCACCGCCTAGCGCTTGCTTGGGTAGAAAGCTCAAACCTGAGCTGTTAGTTCGGTGCATTGGAACGGACGTACGTGCTCATCCGAGCACTGGAAAAATGCGAGCCTAAGCCTGTGAGAGTCACGACTGCTGTTCGTTGACTCTGATAAATTCCCGACTCGGGAGTACGTCGACCAAGACGTAGAGAAGCTCAAACCTGAGCTGTTGTTCCTGCTGATTTGGAGCTGACGTGAATTTTGGAAAAGCTCAACCGAGCGGTCATCCAATTTTCGAGCTCACCTGGGCTACTAACCTTACTCGATTGAAGAGTTGTTGGAGAAGGGCTCAACCCGAGCCGGATAATCAGCCTCGAGTGTTCTGGAGAGACCCTATGGAGTCTCAAGACTAAGGACCCTACCTGTACAATATTACGAACTCGAACTCTATCATACAATTTCAAATATTATTCAATAAAATATTTAGTCCAGAACCACCTGCGAGTTGTTTCTTTCGATCTTTTTTTATGACGCTAAACTTATTTTCGCTCGTATTTCCCTTCCTGCACTGATTTTCATCTTCCAAATTTTTCATTGCTTTCTGTATTGAGACTTCTGAAGAATTTATTATAAAAGAATGATTATCCGGCTAGGGTCGAGCCCTTCTCCAACAACTTTTTAATCGAGTAAGGTCCGTAGCTCAGGTGAGCCCGAAAATTTGATGACCGCTCGGTTGAGCAAGTCCGTCCGTTCCAATGCAACGGACTAACAGCTCAAGTTTGAGCTTTCTACCCGTCGAAAGTTAGACAGGTCGGCTGGCGGCGAGTACAAAGGTCTCTGCGGTCTCACAACGGCTTTCGGTATCTCCTCTGATCCTCGAAGCGGCGGAAATGAAATTTTGACCTGCGATTCGTTATCTGCGTCCGTCGCGGCGGTCGGCATAAACAAAAACATCTCACTTCCCCCCCGCAGCGGAAACCAACTATTGACAGGCGGTCGTTAACTGCGCCGGTCCTGCGGCTGTGTTCATGTACCGGCGTGACCCCAAAGGCATCTCGTCTTCAGTCCCTTCAACTTCACCGCCTAGCGCTTGCTTGGGTAGAAAGCTCAAACCTGAGCTGTTAGTTCGGTGCATTGGAACGGACGTACGTGCTCATCCGAGCACTGGAAAAATGCGAGCCTAAGCCTGTGAGAGTCACGACTGCTGTTCGTTGACTCTGATAAATTCCCGACTCGGGAGTACGTCGACCAAGACGTAGAGAAGCTCAAACCTGAGCTGTTGTTCCTGCTGATTTGGAGCTGACGTGAATTTTGGAAAAGCTCAACCGAGCGGTCATCCAATTTTCGAGCTCACCTGGGCTACTAACCTTACTCGATTGAAGAGTTGTTAGAGAAGGGCTCAACCCGAGCCGGATAATCAGCCTCGAGTGTTCTGGAGAGACCCTATGGAGTCTCAAGACTAAGGACCCTACCTGTACAATATTACGAACTCGAACTCTATCATACAATTTCAAATATTATTCAATAAAATATTTAGTCCAGAACCACCTGCGAGTTGTTTCTTTCGATCTTTTTTTATGACGCTAAACTTATTTTCGCTCGTATTTCCTTTCCTGCACTGATTTTCATCTTCCAAATTTTTCATTGCTTTGTGTATTGAGACTTCTAAAGAATTTCATTTGGAGTGTCATATTCCTAACATTATTCCGCTCCATAGTTCAAAACAATCATGTTTCGACTAAGCGTAAATTTGTGGAACGAATTCCGCAAAGATCGATTTCATTTTGTTTATATAAGTTTGTTGTCACATTTGCCACTATACAATTATGCTGATATCTGTGTCACGTACAGTCGCGCAAAAAAAAAAAAAACGAACCACCTTCTTTATTTCGAGCACTATTCATACTAGAGCAAATTCAAAGGTATCATTTAATAGAGAATAACGTCCTTCACAAATTTAAATCCAAAGCAATTTCATAAGGGGACTTTTCATATCAAATTTTGCACACGTAATAAATATATTTACTATGCAAGTGTAAACAATTCGAGAACTAGTATCCGAGGTTTGTTCAAACGTTATATAAACTTTTGGTTCGTCCTAAAATCGCAATAATTTGGAAAATTTAATATAGCACAAAAACTAACTATCAGAATGAGCTGAAATTTTGCATGACAATATTACAAGTCTTTCTGAATAGTTTCCTATAAATATATTATAAGGTTGTAATTCATAATATTTTATGTTCATACTTTTGCGAGTGATGGGAAAGGCTGCTGATCTAAGCGAATTTGATAGAGGGCAGATCGTAATGGCCCGAAGACTCGGAACGAGTATCACCGAAACTGCATGACTGGTAGGTTGTTCACGATCTGTCGTTGTTAGTAATTATGCAAAGTGGATAAATGACGGTGACACCAGCAGTAGACGCTAAAGTGTTGGTCATCAAAGAAAAAGGAAGTCGGAGACCGTCCCGTTTGGTAAAGTAAAATCGGCGCGAGACAGTGGCTCAGCAGACAGCCCAATACAATGCAGGGTCCAAGTACTAGTTTTTTTGAAAAACACAGTTCAGCGGACACTGTTGGATATGGGACTGTGCAGCAGACGTCCCACTCGTGTGCCTCCGTTGACCAAGCGTCGTACACCTACAAAGGGGCCGGAAACATCGAGACTGGACCATGGATGAGTGGAAGAGTTGCCTAATCAGATGAATCCTGATTTCTCATTCATCACGTCGATGGTTGTGTCAGGGTATGCCGTCTGCCAGGTGAACAGTTGCTCCCCTCTTGTACAGCAGGTCATACACAGGCTGGTGGTGGCATTATTATGCTTTGGGAGACGTTCTCATGGGCGACTCTGGTAGAACAGACCATGTTGTGGTAGAACAGACCATGAACGCTGCGAACTATCTGAACATCATTGCGGATCAGTTGCACCCTTACATGGCATCTGTCTTCCCAACTCGAAATGGAATCTTCCAGCAGGACAACGCACCATGTCACCAGGCTCGGATTGTGTTGGACTGGTTTGTGGAGCATAGTGAGGAATTTCACTTAATGTCCTGGCCACCTAACTCGCCGGATCTTATTCCGATAGAGCACATTTGGGGTGTCATGAAAGGTCACTCAGAGCTCAAACACCACCATGTCCGAATATTTCGACTTTGCGTGACCGCTGCTTAGACATTTGGTACAACCTGTCTCCAGTCATGTACCAAGAACTTGTTGCATCTATGTCCAGGTGAGATGCAGCTGATTTTCAGGCCAAAGGGGGCGAAACGTGTTATTGAGTAGGTGGATATAATGCTTTGGCTTTTCAGTGTATACCTTTTGGCATATCTTTTCAAGCTCAAACGAAATATATTATACTAGCCACTGCGTTGCCAAACCAACACCACGGGCAACACCGTGATAGAGGATATTATACTGTGAAAAAGTTTCCGCAGATTTCAAATCCGTTGAAATTTTTAATTTATCTTTAACGAATCCGCTATTACGAAAAAGAACTAAACAATGCCTCTCAAAATGTTTTTTATTTTTTGCTCTCCGCTGAAAGAGGCAGGAAATGTAATCTGTTTAATTATTCATCCGCGCACCGGAAACGAAAACAATAAATTTAGAATCTGTGATCTCTTCTATGCTGTAGCATTCAATAATGATTAAATTTCATTAAATTCATTTTAAAATGTTCTAGATTGAATTTATAATTCGCCGAGACCCAAAAATTGCAAAAAATTCGGTCTACCTGTGTGCCAAATCTCATTGCCATAGAATCGTTAGGATTTTGCGTCAAGAAACAGACAGACAGAGAAACAAACAGACAAACACTTCCTTTTATAATAGTAGAGAATATGTAGTATGCCACCACTCTTATCAATGCTTTGGACATTTTAATGGATTGTCTATGGCACAGAAAATTGGACGTGTCCAGTAAATTAAGAAGCACTTTTCTCATTGTAAAGAAATGTATTCCTCCAGAGGGCGTTGCACCTCCTCAACTATTTTTGTTCGTTGGCAAGAAGCCAATTCTGATTCATGAACTAGAACTGAGTTGTCGATTTCCTGTTCATCCTGCTATCTTGTAATGTTCTCAAAAAATGTTTTGTTGAATTTTTGTTTTGTTTCTGTTGATTTTATTATAAATGTCGAAAACTGAATCACCAATTGGTGTGTGAATTGTGCCATTGACTTTCCGTTTCTTTTCTCTAATTATTTAATTTGTATAGTTCAGAAAGAACACTTTTCTATCGATGTGTAAGAAATCATAAAAAAAAAATTTATTTTGCTTTGAACACTCTCAATTAATTGTAAATACGCAACTTATAAAATACACACAAAAATCGCATTCCAAATTTCGCTACGCTCTGATTGATTAAACAAACAGTTGATAATAGAATCGGGAACTGATTGACGGATGTAAAATCGTTTACGAAGATAGCGCGACGAAGATCAAAGGAACAATCAATGAAACCCCGCAGAATTATCAAAAACTGAAATCCTCGCCAAGTTGCCTCAAAACGTACGTCGCGTCGGTTCGAAACGTGGATATTTTTCGATGTTAACCACTTTTATTATATTTGATAAATATACTTTTTAAGTTAAACAAAATATCAAAATTTTATTGCATTGTTTTGGAGAACATTTCGGAAAACTTATACATATTTAAAGTGTTCAGTACATATTTGAAAAATTGTAGTGATTATCGTCCGTTTTCGCTATCGCTGACTGATGCGTTGAGAAGTTTCGCTGGGATCTATTACACTGTAAGTAGCCGCTTATTGTAATTCACTATTTCATGCAAACTTCAAACATTTTAAAGTGATAATATAACAAGTCAGAACTTTTTTTAATCTGAAAAAAAGTGAATTTCTGTTGTTGACCTTAACGAATAGCATAATACCAGGTCAGAACAATTCTTCGCACCCCAGCAAGAAAAGTGACACGTCAAAAAATAAAAATTTCGATATTATGTCATTGAAAAATATGTATGAGGTGCCACAGAGTGTTGTATTACTATTCTATAGAATACAATAGAAGTTACCACGATAAATACTTACCTAAAATTTAAAAGAAGCTCACACTATTTCAGTATAAGTTTTATAGTACTACCCTTTAAGTTGATGTTTCTCAAATTCTGACATTTTGAGTTGTGTCACTTTTCTTGCCGGGGAGAGATATAATCAATTCATACATTTTTTATTTGATTTACGTCGATCAAGTGTTCTTTCGTGATTCAAAACCGACCAACCGGTATAGTGGTTAAGGTGTTAGCCTCTAGATCGGAAGGTTCCTGGTTCGAATCCGGGTCCGGGCATGGATGTTTGTAAGCGTATGGTGTAGAGGCGGCTGGTGCACCTTAAATCTGTCGTGGCCAAAAGTCCTCACTTTGGTTTGGTGTGGAAGTTTGGAGAGTGGGGTGCAGCTCAGGTGTTGCTTCGTCATCTGACCGTGGTTCAAAATTACGAGGTGTAGTCCTCGGATCTTTCCCTTAAGCGACTGATCCTGGACCGTCGTCAATAGCCCGTTGTGTTGCTCTAGTACGACGTTAACTAAAATTACCAATTCGTGATTCAATTGGCATGATTTATTTACACTGGCGAAACAAATTCAAAATAGTTACTCCTTACATTTCAGCTATTTCAGTGCGAACCAACAATCCCAGACGGAAGACAAGAAACTTAAATTCCTGTGTTTTAAATGCTTTCGCATAACATGTCGAAGTTACCATAAATTGCAGTTTATCATTGTTTGGCACTAAATCTAATTGGCATTGACCAATTTACTTTCATGTGTCAATTCAGAATTTATTCTTTGGAATTTCTATTTGCGATAGAATTTTAATTGATGTAAAAATTTGAAATATTAAACTCACACACACATATGATAATAATTCCGTCTTTTCAAAAACAAAAGTGGGACTTTCTGAATATCTTGCATTAAAACCAAAACGCACTTGAAAAACAATGCGGTTCCGACGAGCAGGCAGTCGACCTTGGGTTAGTCGATTTTTGAATAGGTATAGAAGTGCGTTTGTGGAGAAGGCTGCCATATGCAAAAGTGGGCGTGGTAATAGCCGTGGACGTTTCTCCCCATGCCAGCTCGTTATCGTTTTTGGCGCCGAACAGAGACCTAGTAAACTATAAAAAAAAAAGGGAAAGATTTACCGCTTCTTAAATGCTCTCGCAGGACACATATCGGGATTACCTATTTGGATGTAGTTTATTGCCTTTTGACGACGTTTGGGATTTGATCCAATTCGAAAAACAAGTCAAGTTTGGTCACATTGGAGCAGTAAACACGTTCCGCAGCAGAATGACAGAAATTTATGAAAAGAAAAGTGAATGTCTAGCATAAATTAACGGATAACGGTAAGCAATGTTATGAAAACTATTGGATAAAATCACACGGAAAAAATGTGCTCCTGGTTTGTATATGACAGATACCTACAATATCTACATGACATTTGCAGGGATTTTTTACAAAGCTTAATGCAGTGTTTTAGTAATCTGTTTCCTAACTCATGGCGTAAGTTCGCTTGCTACTCGGTGTAATTTCAGCTTAGCGTAACTAGGATTGCATATCGGAGAGGGCCAAAAGTTAGGAACAGTTTTTACGCCAAATGACGATCCGAACCCTTACATGAATTTTAAAAAGTTTCACTCAAAAAAAAAAGTCACGTTTTTAGATTAATTTATTAGTAATATACCTCGTAAGCATAAATAGTAAGCCATCTCAGTGGATCCGAGTGTGCGGAAATCATCTTAAAAAATAGGTGTATATTCACTACAAATTAGTATATTATTTCTTGAATACACTTTTTCTCTGACCTTTTTAAAGCACTGATACCATATGTAGGAACATGAATATAAGAATTGTAAGAAACTAAGTAATCATGATAAGAGTTTTCTTGAAGATGCGGATCAATTCAATGAACTATTAATTCTATGCTCAGATGGCAAAATGTTATGTCACTTTTCTCAAACAATTGAGTAAGTCCCATCCTGGAGTCTGGTTTGTTAATGTTTAGGAGGTGGCAAAATGTCGTAAGTCTTTCTCTTTCAGTGTATGAGAAAACAAAGGTGGAAAATTATAATAAGTCAAAAACCACAGAACCACATGTTGAATATTGAATCTTAAAATTGCTGTCACGAAAAATTAAAAAAAGTGACTTATAACATTTTGCCATCTGAGCACAGAAATAATCTCATGACTGTTATTGCACACTTTAACAAAAATGAAAGGTGAATTTTTTTTACCTCATTTGTAAAAATATATCGAAATAAGAAATCAACACTTTTGAGGGTACTTTCACTCCCCATCAATAATTAACGCCAAGTATCGGCACATAAAAATTAGTTTTAAATAGGAAGTATTTTTTTCTTCGATAATTTTTTTAGCTTACACACTTAAACGAAGGACATTGGATTAGTGTACAAAATGGGCAAAAAGAACTCGATAAATCAAAAGTGGAAAAATAATATTTGTTCCGTGCGATTTATCGAACCCGTTATTAAAAATCAATTCCACACATAGATGCGATTAGACGATTGAGTTAAGCAACACCAATGATTACAGTTTATTTTCCTAGCTTTGTTGTCCTTAATGACCCCCAGAGTGTTTCGAATGCAGAAATGGTTGGGAACGTGGTTCATTTGATAGCTACTTTCGCTGATACGACCGCTGACGCACCAAACGTCTATGCCAGAAAACAATTTCCTTCCTTTTTAGGTCAATCCAACTAAACAACCCATTACATCAGGAAGTAAAAGTGCGGGCGGTTGCAGTAAGAAGAAAATACACAGAATTTCAAATGACGAGAATTAATGGCTCAAGTAACATAAGGGTTCCGCACACAGGATCTCATTTCCAAGCCATGTCATTGGTTTCAAAGATGAGAGCGAGATTCTTGTTAAGAAGCGGAACACCTCATCCTCAATTCAATCTGCATAGGCTCCTGCACGACTTATCCAAACTAGTAACACCCGTAAAATTTGATCTCGAACCACTTCCGAGAAACAATGCGCCTTTGTAACAAACGGCAGAAGGTGTGAAACGCCCTTCTACCAACGTGTGTGCCCAACAACAACGTGTGTTGGATAAGGGGTGTTATGGAAGCAAGCTTAATCTACTTTCGTTTGATCATTGAAAGGAGGACAACTCGTGACTACCTATGTGCCGATCCATTTTAAAACTGTTCCTGCAACATTTGCAGGAACAGTTTTAAATGCAGTCGAATTGAATGAATCTTCAATTGAACACTTGGGAGTTGCGTTTTATTACGTTTATATAAAAGTACAGTGCGTACCGAAATGATAGGTCCACCAGTAAAAACGAAAGTTATGTTGGGCAAACATTTTTTATTGTGTACAAAGTACTATTTTATTAACTACATTAGTTTATACAGTGAAAAAATAATTCATAAATAATATACAAATCACAGCAATTGTAAGAAAAGCAAAAAATATGTGAAACAGCTGTTTCAAAAAGATAGGTCCACTGTAGGGATGCGACATCGACAGCAAAACATCGATGTTTTGAAACATCGATGTTCAAAATTAAAACATCGATGTTGATAATACATCGTTCCAAAAACATCGATGTTTTTAAAATTCAGTGTATTTAAACTTTTTCCCCCATTTCTTAAAACTGGTTTAGCAACTAAGGATGCAACATCGACAACAAAACATCGATGTTGATAATGCATCGCCCCCAAACTATGTATGTTTTTAAAATTCAGTGAATTCAAACTTTTTTCCCCATTTTTTAAAACTGGTTTAGCACCTAGTGATGCGACATCGACAGCTAAACATCAATGTTCAAAATTAAAACATCGATGTTGATAATGCATCGCCCCCAAACTATCGATGTTTTTAAAATTCAGTGCATTTAAACTTTTTCCCCCATTTCTTATAACTGGTTTAGCAACTAGTGATTTGACATCAGCTCCAATACATCGATGTTTTTTTATAAAACATCAATGTTTTGAAAACATCGACATCGATGTCGTATCCCTACTTTTCAGACCCTTCACCCTTGGTCACTTTGGTCTAAAAGTATGTTCAATTTGCTGATTATAAAAATTACGCTACTTGGTTATTTTTAAAATTTTTATAACGGTACTTTTTTCATTCAAATATAAACATCGATGTTACAAAAACATCGACCCCAATACATCGATGTTTTCTTAAAAACATCGATGTTTTGAAAACATCGACATCGATGTCGCATCCCTCGTCCACTGAACCAAACCTCAAATTAGTGTTGAATTAATAAGAAATTTTTCCACCGTTTTTCGGAATGAGCTCATAAATCCTATTTGGCATGGTTTCTACAAGTTTTTACAAACAGTTTGTCTCGATTTTTGCTCATTCGGAGAAAATAGCTTTTTTCAAGTCTGTAGTACAGTTGTACTGCCTTCCGCCTGCATACACTGCTCTTGCGAGTATGGCCCATATGTTTTCTTCCGGATTCAGGTCGGGGCTGCAAGGTGGCCAATCAATAATATCTAATCCTAAATAGTTATAACGATTATTGTATAATTATCTCTACCAAAAAAGTGATTCTTATTCTAAATTAAGAGTCGAAACTTTGAAAAATGGGGGTGGACCTATCATTTCGATACACACTGTATATCTGATTGTAAATATAGATCTGGGTAATTTTCTTTCTTTAAACCCCAAGTGAATAAAATCACTTTGGACTTAAAAGAACTATAATATTGAATGGAGATAATATTTAAGAGCTAGAATTTGAATGGAGTGTCTTTCCTCTTCACTGGATATCACAAAAGATGTTGAAAATGTCTGCCGTTGACAAATGGAGATCAATTCATCGCTTCGTGCTAGCAAATGTTGATATTGCTTCAATTTCCAGTGTGACGTCGTTTTCCAGCTGCTGAATAGTCCCAGCAGTCTAACAGATGACCCCATCAGACATGTTTTCTCGTTTTAAAATTATAGTTCTTTTTTGGGTAAAGCCTCAAATTAATCTCTCTGTATAAGAGAAATAAGTCATTTTTCGTCGAAATGGCTTATAAAAAAACCCATAAAAAATTGAAAAAACAAAAATTTCCACTATTGGGGTTTTTGTAACTCCGGTTTCTCATAGCTATGAAAGGTATTCTCGATTCCCATAGGAAAAGTGATATATTTTTTAAGCGTTCTTGTAGAATCGTTTTATTAGGTTATCGAAAAGTGGTCAGGTGTAACCATACAAGACATTTTCCGTTACCTCCTTTTTTTTTATAAAATAATTAGCTATTTTTATATCCCATTATATATATAAGACGGTTTTTATTTTCTTATTTATTCAGTTCGAATTTGATTACAGAGTACCATGGATAAACAGAATACTACACAAAAGATTCAAACATTTTTTTAAAAACAAAAACAATGGTAATGAATCATGAAATAGATCAAAGTAATCAGAATAACAAACATAAAAAATTTTAAATTTGTTAAATGACTAAAATAGGTTTGTATTTTTAGATAGCATAGGCGTGTTCACACAAGGCACCTTTCAAATGAAAAAAAAAAAAAAACCGGCACGCACTGCAAATGGATTTACACAAAGCTGCGAGAAATCTATTGGCGATTACTTTCGTAACTGTGAACTTATTATCAATGTTAAAATTAGTCTGTTTCGAATATACATATGCGTTGCGCTAACAATGCAGCAAAAGAAAAAGGTAGCACAAGGTTCCATTTTTGTTAATGCCTAAGTAAACGGATAGGGCCGTGGTAGCATAGACTAAGGATTATAGTCTACTAGCCACTGCGTAGCTAGCCCGGTGTTGCCCGTGCCCGTGGTATTGGTTTGCGAACCAACCAACACAACGAGCAACGCCGTGATGTAAGGTGGTGTGAATTTTTCCGCAGATTTCAAATCCGTTGACATTTTTAATCTATCTTAAACGATTCCGATGGAAAAAAAGAACTTAACAATCCCAGTCAAAATGTTTTATTTTTTATTTCTTGCTCTCCTTCGCTGAAATGGATTAGGGCAGGCAATGTAATCTGTTTTTATTTTTATTTTTTAGCAAAGGGCAGAAAATGTAATCTGTTTATTTATGGAAAGTGAAAGTTCATGTGACGTCACAATCTTTGCGGAAAATATGAAAGAAAAAAAGAAAATCTAACGTAAAAGGTATCTAATTGGTGTAAAATTTTCCGCAGATTTCAAATCCGTTAACATTTTTATTCTACCTTCAACGATCGCTGGAGATAGAAAAAGCACTGAAGAACGCCAGTGATAACTTTAGTAATATCTTTTGCTTCACTGGAATCCGTTTCGCAGGAAATCAAAATGAATGAATCTCGAAACAAACGAAGGTCATTCGAATGTGTTCTCTCCCATTCTAAAGACGGGAGACGAAAGGCTGACGTCAAGGTGACGTGAGGCGAAAAGTCCAAATTTTGTTGTATCTTCATTTCGCGGAAGAACGCTCTTAAGAATGATGAAAAAAAAAAAACTATGGAATTCATTTTAAAATGTTCTAGATTGAATTTTAAAATTCGACTCGAACCTAAAATTGCAAAATATTCGGACTACCTGTGTGCCAAATCTCATTGCTGTAAGTGCCATAGAATCGTCAGGATTTTGCGGCAAGAAACAGACAAACACTTCCTTTTATAATTGTAGAGATGCGTGGTACCTCAGTTTATAGAGTCGCGGACTACCAATCGGACGGTTGCAAGTTTAAACTCAACCCAGTCAAAGACCCTCGTGGCCGTTGAATATGTCTTGAACTCAGTTTCTCACGTTGTCGTGGTTTGAAGTGAGTGGGCCAGATTGGAGGTGTTAAACGTGATTCAAAATTCGAGGTGTCCTCGTATCTTTTCATTCGGGATTGAACCCGGCCCATCACCAATAGCACATTATTATTCTGCTCCAGTGAGACGTAAATTCTTTTACCTTCCTGTGAAAGGCTTTTTAAGAACAAATATTCAAACATTTAATTGAAAATAAGTAAGTATATTACACAATACTGTATGTAGATTGAAAAAAAAAATGATGAAAACAATCACTTTCTTTCTGAAGAAAAATAACATCATTTTAGTGCCTGGAAAATAAAATATCAACTACTTTTCCACATTTTTATAATTTTTACAACCTACTTTGGACAACGCATATAAAAAATACATGCATATCCATACATATAACACATTTTCACATACATCGCACAATTGTTATAAGACAAAATTACTAAGACGACCAACACTACTAAAGTCGATTTTGAGATTGGGGAGTGATTATGAATAAATACCCTTGAGAAAAAAGTGCTTTAATTTCAAATCATAAAAATGACCAAAAGAGTCTAGCATTCATAATTATCCTACCAATATTTTTTTACTTGTGGCATTCTTGCACCAGACATGCGATATTTTCGAATTTCACTACCTTAAGGGAAGGATGACAAATAAATTTGATAAGATATTCATGACTAATTTTTTTAAAGCGAGCACAATTTTTTCTTGAAGCCTAGTATCATGTTCATTGACAAAAGAACTTGTTCTAAAAGAAAGAAACTAGTACAGGCAAAGCAAACCGATTAACATTTTTCACAAAATGGTAAAGCGATTTGACAGCATTCTCTAATAAGGAAAATCAGTTTTCAACAGAAAAAAAATTATTAATATAACTTCAACTCGAAAAGTAGGAAACCTTGACCCTAAGACAAGACACAGAATTTGTAATACTTAAAAAGTCCTAGTTCGGATTATTTCTAGCATTAATATGCTTTTAATATCGGCCAATTTCCATGTCAAATTTGCTTTACTCTAACTTGCAGGCAGTTTCAAATCGAATTCTTTGTGGGGTTGTTGAGTGTGATTAATAGGAAATAACAATTTATTAAAAAATTAAATTTTTGTTAAATTTACTGTAGCGAGCTTAGCTACCACTCCAAAACTTAACTTACAAAGGGGTAGTATAAATACCAGTGTAACCCAACTGTACCATGAAGTACTTTTTGGTAGACACTAAGTTACGCTGGTTCATTCGCGCTTGCTAAATTGGTGACCAACGTTCGTGATTTAAACATGCTTAAAAATTTACAAAAAAATTCGATGGATGGCACACAATGTCCAGTAGAATTCGCCATGGTTGATTCTAATTACCTTTCTACCACTAGGGGGCGCTGTGATAGCAGAAACTGCTAATGTTATATCACATCCTCCATTCGTACAATTGCCGCATGGATAAAATAACATGTAAAAGGCAGCACGGCAACTGTAATCTTAATACAGCTCTTACAGTCAAAAGCAAAAATGGCAATCATTCTACAAGTGACGTCAACTATCGAATTTCGGCGACTGCTAAAATTCTGGAGGGGGAGTACTGTAGCGAGCTTAGCTACCACTCCAAAACTTAACTTACAAAGGGGTAGTATAAATACCAGTGAAACCCAACTCTACCATGAAGTACTTTTTGGTAGACACTAAGTTACGCTGGTTCATTCGCGCTTGCTAAACAACCTTATAAAAGAAAGTTATCTTAACCACCATAAAGACAAACAGAAAGTTATCTTGGGCTCCAAGTAGAACACTTTTCCTCCATTCGCTACAATTTTGTAAGGCTGTTTGGTTGGCTTTGATGTCACCAGAGTAATATACTGTTGCATAGTTTACCCCAATCACTCACTAAAAATAGAACGAAACTTAAAAATGCGAAATTAATTACGAGCGGGTAGGCATGTAGTTGTACGAGGGCTGTTCAATAAAGAATAATCATAAATTAATAAAAAATAATTTCCTTTACTAATCCTCCACATTTTTATGGTCTTTCTCAAAATACTCTCCATTACATATAACGCACTTATCCCACCTCTTTTCCAGTCTTCAAACACATGCTGGAAGCCATTTTTTGACAGGTCCTTCAAAATCGCCAACGCACCTTTTACCACTGCCTGTGATGATGAAAACCGCTTTTCCCGGAGGTGTTTCTTCAAATTCGGGAAAAGAAAAAAAATCGCATGAATCAGGACTATATGGAGGATGAGCAACACACTTGACATTGGTTTTTGAAAGGTCTGACGATTCTTTAAAGGGAAAAGAAAATTTCAATGCAGTGTTTGCACTTCGCGTGTCACATCCATTTTTGCCGTAGGCGAAAGTAAAACTAGGCGTTCTTGGCCGGCTGCCAAGGCCTCAGCAATGACGTCATGACCGTGAAACCATCGACCTTAAAATGAAATAGACGGACCATGTAGGCGGTGTCACTGTCGTAAGATCTCTGAAAGGTAAATCACAAATCGAATTCACCGATTGGCTATGGAAGAGCAGACTTGTGTTTTTGATCACCGTGGATTGTCACTTTAACCAATCAATAATATAGGATTCATGCTTTTGACCACAACCACGTGACACATCTTGAAACCGAGAACTGGAAAACATAACATGAAGCTGCGGGCCCATTCTCTGTCTCTTTCATTTTAAGGTCGATGCGTGAAACTTGCTCCATCTATTCTCCATTTATCCCGCTACACATTCAGTATAAAAATTTTATTTTTCTTGATTTTTTAATCACCTTTAAAAAAAATTATGACCATTCTTCATTGACCAGCCCTCGTATCATGCACACAACGGTCTATGGTTGGATCGAGTTTCGAACTCACAACCCTCCGGTTGCTAATCTGCTGAGGCGTTACCTCGTCCTCTGACCGTGGTTCAAAATTACGTGTTGTCCTCGGTTTTTTCCCTTCAGGTGTGATTCCGGAATTGTTGTTGTTTATATTTTAGATTGTTTTGATTTAATAATTTTAATTTAATTGTATTTAAACATGCCTTCAAAATAAAATACAGTTACACCAAAAAATGAATATAAAGTGATTTAACATTTTAACTCGCTAGAACGCTAAATTAATGAGAACCCTGAGCTTGTTTCATTGCAACTAGACGGTTTCATCTGGGGGTAATAGGAGACAATGACACCCGAAGTGTGTTGCTTATGTCCAGTTTATTCCGTTGTTTTGTTTTGGTTGCTGTCACTGCAGAAAATCCCGCTTCGCACAGATAGGTTGTCGGAAATGGCAACGGGGATTTAAGTGCTGTGGTGGCAATCTCAGGGTATTCCGCCTTGACTTTAATCCAGAACACCGGCAGAGTTGTCTCGAATGTAGTTTTAAGGCCGCCTTCATTTGCAATCTCCAGCAGTTGTTCTTGCACAGACATGCTAGATTCGCCTGATTTGTTGACAAATGGGTTGCGGATCCATTCCTTAGTAGTTCGTGGGTCTTTTATGGTTGGGAAGTAGCGATAAAACTCTTTTAAAAACAAAGACAGGTGATCGTGCACCAACTGGGAGAATGAATGTTTAGGCTCAGTCTCGCCTAAAATCCCCGCTAATGTCTGAAAAATGTCCAAAATGCCTCTGTTCACGCGCCGTACCCACAACTTCAGTTTGGCTAAATGCAGCTACTTAGTCTGCCAACTTGAAAACAGCTGTCACATTTGTCAAAATTGGAAAATAGAGACATACAGAATTCAGAAATCATAATTGAAGCTCTAGTAATAGAACAAATTTCAAGTTCTGATTTACCGCCTCCTAATTTGTGTGGACATTTCATAGATTAGAACCGCACAAACCCGAGAGAAAAACGCCACAGTAAATAAAATGGAAAGAATTTAATGTTCCTTGGGCGGCCCGGTACCATTTGATCCACGGACCGGTACCGGTCCGCGGACCGGGGGTTGGGGACCACTGCTTTAAGGGAAAGATCCAAGGACAACACCTCGTAATTTTGAACCACGGTCAGATGACGAAGCAACACCTGAGCTGGCACCACACTCTCCAAACTTTCACACCAACCCAATGTGAGGACTTTCGGCCACGACAGATTTAAGGTGCACCAGCCGCCTTTACACCATACTCTTACAAACATCCATGCCCGGACCCGGATTGGAACCAGGAACCTTCCGATCTAGAGGCCTTAGGGCTATAGATCTTCCGACAACCACTATATCGGTTGATCCACCCCAAAAGAAAGGATCGGAGGACAATTCGCAATTTTGAACCACGATCAGATGGCGAGGACTCAGTGGCGGACTGAGCGGCCGCCTAGGGCCCCGGAATACCAAAGGGCCCCGAGGTCTTCAAATGTCTTTGGGTCATTCCATATGAGGACACCTGAAGGGTGTTGCACCATAGTCATGGATTTTTTTCAATTTTTTTACCACAGATAGACATGGCAGTGAAATCCTTATGTCTCAATTTTTTTAATATTTTGTCCGATGCAATAATTTAAAACTTGGTCAATTTTACAAACTGGCGGCCATTTTGGATTTGCCACACTGTCTATACAGGGCCCTAATTACAGAACTAATAGTTCAAATTTAGTAAATTTGGTACCAAATGGAAGCCATTTATTTCAGGAATGTACATAAAATACAAAACCAGTGGTAATTTTACATTTTAGTGGAGTTTTTTACATGTAAAGTGGAAAATTCACTTTAAAAAACAGACGACTTTAAAGGGCTTTAAAAAAATGAGCCCTCTCATCTTTCTCTTTAACTTATTAGAATTATTAACTAACATATGTGTAATTTAATCTGAGAAAAATTCAGAGAGTGCAGCACATTTTTCATTTTTTAATAAAAGCTATTTTAATGACATGGATTTCAAATCGGTGGTCATATTACAGAGCAAAAAATGACCATAACTTAAAAACAATGGTCAAATTTGAATTTTTATGCTTTAGTAATTCAAAGCAAGCTAACATTATTTCATGTTTATCTATCAATACAGTATCAAATTATTTTTAATTTGCTTTATAGTATGGCTATCTTTTAAAAAGTACTTTTAAGAAGCACCGTAGAAAAATGTTATTATTTAAATTTTTATAAATTATTTTTCAAAATGTAATGCATTTTACAATATTTAATTCCAGTATTTATGTAAAAAAAATCACATTTATGCTTAGGGTATATTGTTTCAAAATTAACAGTGAAATTCTTTTGCTTAATCGTTTCTTATCTTCTTAGAAATACAAAATATTTATAGTAATTGTACAACGCAAACCCTCATAAAATATAGATTAATAGAGGCTCGATAAAAAAACAAATTTTCGCAGTTGACATAACTTAAATATTTTAAGCTGACCATATATAGAGAATCATTGTAGTAAATCTTATCATGTTCTTGAAATTGACAAAATAAAACTAAAATTTCTGAGCACTGAAATTTTTCAATAAACATCTCTTTAAAGATAAATATCGAGTAAAAATAAAAATGGCCACATTAACACAAAATAAAAAGCAGTGTTACTTCATAATTCAATTTGTCTTGTAGTTTTGGAACGATAGTTCAATTAATTCATTTTCATCAGGAGCAACGTGGCATGTTCTTCCTGTTGTAGTTACGGGAGAAGATGACTTTTATTATGTGTTCATAAGCAATCCAACATGTATCTAAAGGCTCTATCCATGTACAGGATGCACGTGATCTATAAGGATGAATGAACATAATTTTGTAATCATTATATTCCTCACAGCATTCCAAAATCTTTCCAATCCACCAATTAATTCCATACACACAAGCAACATATTGTTCATTTTGGAATGTTGGTAATTTGATGGTTTTCTCCAATCCTATGGTAGCAATGAAAGTTGTTGAGGAACCTGAAATTCTTGAAACCGACATCTGACTTTTGATTATTGGTGTAAAGCAGTGATTAATCCTTGTTCCTGTAGTTGTATTTCCCATTGCATACCTATCTGCTAATTGATTATTAGCAATTTCAAATGGATATTAAAACACTAAACCCTAAGCATAAATGTAATTTTTTTTTACAGAAATACTGGAATTAAATATTGTAAAATGCATAACATTTTGAAAAATATTTTAAAAAATTTAAATAAATAAAAACATTTTTCTACGGTGCTTTTTAAAAGACAGTCATGCTATGAAACAAATAAAAAATAATTTGATGCTGTATCTCTTCTCTACTATTATAAAATGAAGTTTCTGTGTTTATGTGTGTCGGGTTTATACGGGGTGCCCTGACGAATTTATGGCATTCACACTAATGAAATTTGGCACACATGTGGTACAAATTTTTTGCAATTTTATAGACCAGCCCGATTTTTAAAATTTAATCTTGAAAATTTTAAAATTAATTTAATGCGATGTTTAATTTTTATTCCCTTTCCTCCGAATGGCAACAGTCATGATCGGTATTGAATGAATCCGTATTTTCTGCGCGTGTGTAGCCGCCCTATTACTGGATATCCTTTTTGAAATTTATTGCTTTTTTTAAAAGCATATTAACTTTTAGTTAGTGTCAACTTTTATGTTTCAATTTTTTTACTGTGCTTACTTCATTTTTGCTACTGGATAACGGTTGTGCAATACGTTTGTTATTGTTTCTTTTGTAGACTATCGTAGTTTGGAATTTGATTTTTTAAGTATATTCACTTTTAGTATTACTGAATATACGTTATGAAATTTATTGCATTTATAAAAGTATATTAACTTTTAGTTAGAGTTAAGTTTTATCTTTTATATTTGTATGTTTTTATTGTGCTTACTTCATTTTTCGAACTGGATAACGGTTGTGCAATACGTTTGTTATTGTTTGTTTTTTAGAATACGATAGTTTGGATTTTGATTTTTTAAGCATATTCACTTTTAGTTTGGATTATTTAGATATTTTTTTTCAAAGTCTAGCGATATTTTTTTAAATCTTTTGTGCAATTTCTGGTTTGTTTCATTTATGCTATCTTTTGTTTTTTTCTGTATAGTACTTCGGTTTTTGTATAGTAAATTTTTATCATTTTTGTTTTGATGTCTTATAGAAAGAAAAGCGATAGTATTTTTTTTCTTTGGTTTCCTAAAAATGTCCACATAATTTAAAAGGTCTTTACTGCACTCAGTCCAATCTTGGATTTTAATCATTTATGCAAACTAAGAACATTTATTCTATGTAGTTCTACGCTCACAGGATGATGATGTGCTCTTAGAATTTCAACGTTTTACTGAGAAGCAAAGACATGTTCCATCAATTTAATGTCGCTATGTATTCCGAGATTTAATCGGAGAAGGTGTTGTACATACGACTAAATCACATGACTCAACAGTGGAACAGTATGCACATTTGACGCATTTGATTCAGATGCGTTAATGAACGATGGAAATGTTGCTGTACGAAAACTCAAGTACACAGAAATCGCTAAACTTCCAAAAAGATATCAAATCCAAAAGTAACAGGTGATGCTTTTGTAAATTTTTATATTGCATAAATTTTCAAAATTAAATATTGCTATTATTTCCAAAAGACACTGAAACACAGAAACAAACACAAAATTGCATTAAATAATAACAAAATTATGGCCTTTCGCTATAACGGCCTCTTTTCATGTACGCCTCACAATGTTTTGTTATACAACTAAAACAAAGGCTGTTTTTATGCTTTTGTTTAGTATCAGCTTCTCTCTTTACATTACATGTCTTTGCTTCTCAGTAAAACGTTGAAATTCTAAGAGCACATCATCCTGTGAGCGTAGAACTACATAGAATAAATGTTCTTAGTTTGCATAAATGATTAAAATCCAAGATTGGACTGAGTGCAGTAAAGACCTTTTAAATTCTGTGGACATTTTTAGGAAACCAAAGAAAACAAAAATATAATAATAAATTCATTTTATAATGTTATACATTAAATTTAAAATTGGAAATAAATATCGCTTTTCTTTCCATAAGACATCGTGTACCGTCATGTAAGAATTTGACGGACAGCTGATTTAAAATTAAACTATTTATTTACATAAATATTTACAAGATAATTATGGGCACAGCCATCGACAACCGAAACCTGCCTGAAGCCAAAGTAACACAATTGGCAAAACAGAGACGTCTGTCTCTCGTTGAATCTCGAGTCCGAATTCTCTCAAAATCCACGTTCGCTTCGCAGAACCGCCGCTGACAACGAGAGGGGGGTGAATTCCGAGCCCTCTAGAGATATTTATGTCCTCTCCCGAACAGAAACACCCCCACACAGCTGCGAAAACCATCGAGGAACCGCACGTGCAGACTAAAGTTGTTTTCGCATTCCGAAACATTCCAGCGTCCACGTGTTAGGGAAAAGGGTCGGCAAGTACCATATGGTACAACCGCCCCCACTACTGAAAAAACTTTTCCCAAAGGTGAAAAGTTTTCAACGTACGCATCCACAGACGCACGGATAATCACCCACTGGCAATTCAGAATAACAGATCACTTACCACCACCATATCCTGAAACCGTGACTCAAGAATATGTGTAAGGCAAGTTAAATCCAATCAATTTAAAATTCATATACCGGAGTAACTTTCTACTCCCTTACAGTATGGTCACTCAAGGCTCAAATACCAAATTAAAATAAAAACAAAATAAACACCAAACTTTAAGACTTATACCAAATTCGTTAAAACTAAAACCAAATCACATTAACCACATCACATATAAGAATTTCGTTAAGCGAAACCCAAAATTTCAATACACAATACGAACTATACAAATTCCATTAACCAGACAAAAATACAACAAAGCATATTTCTAAATTCAATATTTTCGCTAAGCAAACCCAGAATAAACAAACCATACGAACTATATAATAATACTTTCATTAAACCAACCAAAATACACCAAAACATATATAAAATATCAATCTTGTTAAGCGAAAACCAAATTCCTAAGTTTCACTCAACACACGTCATGAGTTGCAATTTTAAAACTACAAATCTTTGACAGTGGTTTAGAATGACAGAGTGAAAACATCCTAAACACAAAATTAATTTCCACTCTACACAAAACATAATTTAAATTTGCACGTAGCTTTCAGCGAAAAGTACTCGAGTGAAGAACATAGATACAAGAAATCAATTCCACCATACGCAAAACATAGTTTACAACTCTTAACATTTAAAATCCTCAGCAAAAGATACTGATATCATAGATGAATATTTCATAATTACAAGGCTACCAATTTCACTCCGGGCAAACATGATTCACAATTTTAGCACTTAAAATCTCCAGAAAGAAAAAAGAAACATTTAAGTGAAATGCCCATAACTACAAAAATCTCCATTTCACTCAACTCAAAACATGATTCGCAATAATATTACACTATACAACACAAATCTTCCTCAATTACATTTTATTTAGCTCTTTGAATTTTCGTGAAAAGCGCGACTCAGACTGTCGGCGTTCAAGTGTTTTTTTCCCGATCGATGGACGATCTCGAAGTTATAGGGCTGGAGTGCCAGTGCCCATCTCATTAGTCGGGGGTTTGAACTGGCGTTGGTGCGCAACCAGACCAGTGGGTTGTGGTCAGTGACGACAACGAACCTTTTCCCATCTAGATAGTAGTGCAGTTTTTTTATAGCGAAAACAATAGCAGCGCATTCCTTCTCTGAAGTACAGTAAGTGCGCTCGACTTTGGAAAATTTTTTACTCATGTATAAAATGGGGTGTTCTTCCCCCTGAACATTCAACTGCGTGAGTACCACCCCCATCCCAAGATCTGAAGAATCGCACTGTACAATAAACTCGCGTTCAAAATCGGGTGCAAATAACACCGGTTCGCTCGTCAGTTTAGCCTTTAATTCCTGGAATGCCTTTTCGCATTCGTTCGTCCAAACAATTTCTCCCTTTCTTACCTTCCCCTTTAGGGCATCGGTTAACGGTGCTGCGACCACGGAATACATAGGGATGTACCTACTATAGTACCCGGCTAAACCCAGGAAAGCCCGAATGTGTGTTTTTGTTTGGGGAGTGGGAAATTCCTGAACACTTCTGACCTTGGCGTCTGCTGGGGATCGGAATCCGCGTCCAACAATGTGTCCCAAGTATTTTACATGGTTCTGCGCGAACCTACATTTTGACGGTTTGATCGTAAGCTTTGCTTTAGATATACGCTGAAGCACGCATTCGAGGTGTTCCAAGTGACGTTCCCATGAGTCGGAAAAAATCGCGATATCATCCAAATACGGCAATGCAAACGACTCGCATCCCTTCAGTAACTCTGCCATAAGCCGAGAAAAGAAATATGGAGCGTTCTTCAGCCCAAAACTCATTCGTCGGGGACGATAAGTCCCAAAATTTGTACAAAACGCCGCCAATCGTTGGGCCCTAGGGCTCAGGGGTATTTGCCAATATCCCTTCGCAAGGTCTAGAACCGTTATGAAAGAGGCGGAGCTAACGAGTTCGATTCGCTCCTCGATGTGCGGTAGGGGGAAAAATTCCGTTCGAATAATTTCGTTTAGCCTCCTATAATCTACACAGGGCCTGGGGTCTTTCCCCGGGGTTTCTACGAGGATCATGGGCGATGTAAAATCGCTTTCTCCTACCTCGATAATGCCTAAATCCAACATGCGTTGTACTTCTCCTTTCAAAATTTCATTTTGTCTATGAGATGTTCGGTACGGTTTTGCCCTAACAGTTTTATTCCCGATAAGCTCGATATCGTGGACTACTAGGTCCGTTAGTCCAGGGTGATTTGAAAAACTGTTAGCATGCTTGTCTAACAATTTCCGTAATTGCGCTATTTGTCCTGGGTCGAGAAGGTCCGTCAGCTGACTGGACTGAGTAATGTCTTGGAAATCGTAAGCGTTCGGATCTTTTTCCAAGCACGGGAAATCAACTCCGTGATCCGCCAGAGACTCGGCAGCGGTTTCTAACGTCAGCAAGTTTACACATTCCGGTCTTTTATAGTAGGGTTTTAACATGTTTACATGGTAAATTTGCGACCTTTCCCGCTTTCCTGTTAACTCCACGATGTAATTGGTGTCCGATAGCTTGCTCCTAATCGTCCCAGGTCCTACCCATTGGACGGAGAATTTGTTGGGTCGGTTGGTCGCTAAGGTTAGCACTAAATCCCCATTTTTAAATTCTCGTTTAACCGTGTTTTTGTCATACCAATCCTTCCTCTTAACTTGTGACCCTTCCATTCGGGATATCGCCACTTCCTGACATCGTTTGAGTCGGTTTATCAGAGTAAACACATACTCGGTGACTTCATTATCCTCCTCGTTGGGGCCTAACCATCGTTCATACAGCAGAGTCTCTGGGGTCCTTAAATTCTTCCCGTGCACGAGTTCTGCCGGGGCGTAGCCATGGCTCTCATGCACTACCGTGCGAAGCGCCAACAGTGCCAGAGGGAGGTGTTTTTCCCACTCTGGGCCAGCTTCGAGACATAACGCGCGCAACAATCGTTTAAAGGTCCGATGGAATCTCTCAACTGGGTTCGATTGCGGGTGAGCCACCGAACTGTGCCGGACTTTGATCCCAAAACGTTCGAAGAATTCCGAAGTCAACTCACTGGTAAAAGACGTACCCTGGTCACACTGAATTTCTTGTGGAAAACCCATGCGACCGAAAATGGTCAACAACGCGTCGGTGACGGTGACCGATCGTATGTCCGGCACGGGGATGGCTTCCGGATATTTTGAAGACATGCAAATTACGGTAATTAGGTACCGGTTTCCACTCGGCGAGGTTTGAAACGGCCCACAGGCGCCCAGGTTTAATTTCGAAAAGACTTCTCGAATAATCGGAACCAATTTCATCGGGGCCTTTTTCCTGTCATTTGGCTTTCCCGCCCTTTGACAAGGATCACATGTCCGCACATAATCTTCCATCTCCCGAAAACACCCGGGCCAATAAAAATACCGCGCAAGCTTATCCTTTGATTTCGTACCCCCCAGGTGCGCCGATGTCCCTTCGTGACACAACGCCAAAACCTTTTGCCTTAACGCCTTTGGCACTACTAATAATTTCTGTGCCAGACCCATTCGGTCTTCTCGACCTTTTACAAGTATTCCCTTCTCAAATGAATATGGTTTATCCCTCTGATTTTGTTTTGGGTCGGACGCCATCTCTAACGCCTCTTTCAAACTAGGGCAATTTTCCTGCGCCTTCTTAAATTCCTCTCTCTTTACTTCCAGAAGCTCCAATTCCGTGCCGCTTGCCTCCGCCACGGGAATAACAAGCTGTTCGTCCAACCTCAATTCTGTAGCTGTCTTGTCTATCCCCGGCGAGGGCGAAATCGAAACTACTTGGGGGTTTTCCCGCTCCCCCAAAACATTCGCTTCTGACTGCCGTTTCTGTAAACGCGTTTGAACGGCATTAATTTGCTCAGTTTCCGAGAACTCATATCCCGTTAATTCGCGAATCATCTGAGCTGTTCGGTTACCTAAGATGTATCGTCGCACATCGGCGGTGTTTGCAAAGACAGCTGCCTTGGTAGTGATTGACCCGAAACCTCCTTCTACTTTCACTTCCGCTAAGGGTAACGAAATTTGATAGGAGTCTAGCGGTTGCTGAATCCACACGGTCTCTCCCGTGTAGGATTTGGGGTCCACGTAATTCCGGTGTACTAAATCCAAGGTCAAACCCGAATCTCGAAGGATGTTTATTTCTTTAGCGTTTACAGATCCCTTTTGTACATACGGCATCAATAATTCATGTTCGGCTTCCCGTCTGAGTCTATTTACCGATTCAACTGTCACCCTATTCCCCAACCTCGGACAATTTGGCCTTAGGTGGTCGCTCGCGTTGCACTCAAAACACCGCGGCGTGCGTCTCCGGTCAAAAGTGTCGAATTTCCTTCCCTGGGAACTAGGCGGGAAAAAATCGTTCTTCCCTCGAGCGGGAGCAGGATGGTATTTCCCCTCTCTCACTTTCCCTGGGAAAGGCGTACTTCCTTTGGGTTTTTCGAAAGGCTTTCTTTTGGGTTTCCGAATGTCTTCGTAGGAATCTAGCAGTTCGGCTAATTTGCCGGGGTTTTTAATCTTAGCCCAATCATCGAGGAAATGGTCTCACCTCCAACGGGACACGTCTTTTGACTTGGTCCGTTATCATTAAATCTTTTAAAGATTCATAGTCCATAACCTCCAACCCTCGAATCCACTCTTCCAGATAATTTCGGGTTTCGAAAATAAAATCCTTCCAAGTGCTATCGGGTTTTCGGCCATGGTGGAGGAATTTTTGGCGAAAAATTTCGGGACTCAACTTATACCGCTTTAGCAGAAGCTCTTTCACGTGGTCATAGTTTTCTGCTACTTCATCTGGTTCGCGTGCGATGATCTGCACGATATCCAGAGGCAATACCGGTTGTAAGCAAGACACCCAGTCTTTTTTCTCAATGTTAGCCCTCTTAGCCTGACGCTCAAACATTATCAGGTACAGACTAATGTCGGTCTGGTCTGAATCAAATTTGGGAACCAGTTTTAAAATATCTATTCGTGGTTTTCCCTGGGAACTTAACGAGTCGACGTGATCGCGGGGTTCTCGTCGGGATGCCTCAATCCGTAGTTTTTCAAGCTCAAAGTTATACTGTCTTTCTTTTTCCTGCCTCTCCCTCTCCCGTCTTTCCTGTATAATCCTTTCTAACGCCACTTTTGTGTATTCCTCATCGTAGGAATCGTGCGAGAAGATTAACTCCTTAAGTTGGGATGTCATTAATCCCGGAGTAACCGTTCTTTCCAAAAATTCCGCTAGTTCCTCTAGATCTTGTTTCCTACCTTTGCCCAAGTACGCCATTTCGAAAATTCAAAATTGCCAAAAAAAACCCCAAAAAATTCAATTCTTTTGCACAACACCCAATTCAATACTTTTTACGACATACCGTAATCTCACAACATACAATAATTTAGCAATTCTAAAATGCACAATACAGATTCAAAAAAGATACTTAAGCTAAATCAATTCCCTTTGGAGTGACCACACTAATTGAGATTAACAAAATTTTAGCTATTACACAATTCTTGAAACTTAGTCACAGTGACAAAATAGGGAAATGGCACTAACCTGTATCTGCTGACTTGGATCACTTGGCACCACTGTCCACAGGCTGGACCACGGGTGGAAACACTGCACTGCACTATCTTCGGCTAAAAAGCCCACAAACACACTCTTCGGCTGAAAGCCCACTGGTGTAGGTCGTCTCGACCTCTTCCACAACGCGCACAAATAGCACTGCGCCACTGACGAAAAAACGGTTCGCGATGAACCTATAATAGCCGATCAAGATGATCTCTGGACGAACCGGTGGGGAATCTATTCCCCTGATGAACAGGACTTGTCGAGCTTTCCGTCGATTCCGCTCACGCTCCGTTGAAAAGGGCCGGCAACTCGAAACCAAAACCAGAACTTCTTGCGACGAGTTTCGGTGATGGATGGGGTCGGTGACTCCGGTACCTCCTTCTCGCTTTCTCTAAGACAAGGGAAACGGTCTCCAGCGAAAGTGACAATCCGACAGCGGAAATGACAATCCGAACTTCTGGTTTCGAAGTTCTATCGGCCTTCTCTTTCAGGCAAAACGGCAGGTTCGATTTACTTGTCGAGGCTGTTTTAATCTATCCCACCGCTGCCACCAAATTAATAAGCTGTACCGTCATGTAAGAATTTGACGGACAGCTGATTTAAAATTAAACTATTTATTTACATAAATATTTACAAGATAATTATGGGCACAGCCATCGACAACCGAAACCTGCCTGAAGCCAAAGTAACACAATTGGCAAAACAGAGACGTCTGTCTCTCGTTGAATCTCGAGTCCGAATTCTCTCAAAATCCACGTTCGCTTCGCAGAACCGCCGCTGACAACGAGAGGGGGTGAATTCCGAGCCCTCTAGAGATATTTATGTCCTCTCCCGAACAGAAACACCCCCACACAGCTGCGAAAACCATCGAGGAACCGCACGTGCAGACTAAAGTTGTTTTCGCATTCCGAAACATTCCAGCGTCCACGTGTTAGGGAAAAGGGTCGGCAAGTACCATATGGTACAATCGAAACAAAAATAATAATAATTAACTATACGAAAACCGAAGTACTATATAGAAACAAACAAAACATTGCATAAATCAAACAAACCACAAATTGCACAAAAGATCAAAATTAAATATCGCTAAACCTTGAAAAAATATCCAAACAAAAAGTTAATATGCTTTTAAAATCAAAATCCAAAGTATCGTAGTCTAAAAAACAAACAATAACAAACGTATTGCACAACCGTTATCCAGTTCCAAAAATGAAGTAAGCACACTAAAAAGATACTTATATAAAAGATTAAAAATCAACGCTAACTAAAAGTTAACTTTCTTTTAAAAAGGCAATAAGTTTTTTAAAGGATATCCAGTAATCGGTAAAGTTGGTGTTGGTCTAACTTCACTAAAGCAACAACGCAGTAAAATGACGACAATGTTATGCAAACATTACTGATATTTTCGTGAGGCAAAATGTAGCAGTGTAATTAACGCATCTCATTCAGATGCGTTAATGAACGATGGAAATGTTGCTGTACGATAACTAAAGTACACAGAAATCGCTCAACTTCCAAAAAGATATCAAAACCAAAAGTAACAGGTCATGCTTTTGTACATTTTTATATTGCATAAATTATCAAAATTAAATATTGCTATTCTTTCCAAAAGACACTGAAACACAGAAACAAACACAAAATTGCATTAAATATTAATAAAATTATGGCCTTTTGCTATAACGGCCTCTTTTCATGTACGCTCCACAATGTTTTGTTATACAGCTAAAACAAATGCTGTTTTTATGCTTTTGTTTAGTATCAGCTTCTCCCTTTACATTACACTGCGACATTTTGCCTCACGAAAATATCACTAATGTTTGCATAACATTGTCGTCATTTTACTGCGTTGTCGCTTTAGTGTAGTTAGACCAACACCGACTTTATACAAAGCCCACGTCACAACTCTAAATCCCACCGTGAGGCTACTTTTGCGCGCTACGATACACCCGAAGTTAAGCACAGAGAGTAAAATGTTAATTTCCACAAGCCAATCTCAATTTGAGAGGCTGCAATGTGCTGCACAGAAAGAACAAAGTATTCAAATGCGTTAGGTAACTGCCAATCACGGTTTTGTTTTGAGAAATATGCTAAAAATGCAGTCTTGCATTTTAACATTATTTTGTTAATCACACCAATGCTCCGACCCTTCACAATGCTGGCTTCTTCTACGACTGCCTTTTTTTTTATATTGGGGCTGTAAATTCAAATAATACTGTTATTACAAAATTTTATTTTGTTGATCTTTTATGCTATTTTTTTGTTTGTTTCTGTGTATCTTTTTGGAAATTTAGCGATTAAAATGCTGTTATTTTGTTTATCTTTTATGCTATTTTTTGTTTGTTTCTGTGTTTGGGTGTCTTTTGGAAAGCATAGCAATACTTAATTTTGATAATTTATGCAATGTATAAATTTACAAATGCATAAACTTTTAACTTTTTTTTTTTAAATCTTTTTGGAAGTTTAGTCATTTCTGTGTACTTCAGTTTTTGTATCGCAGCATTTCCACCGTTCATCAATGCATCTCACAAATGTGCATACTGTTCCACTTTTATTCAGTCTTATGTACAACACCCTTTCCGATTCCATTTTGGAATACATTTCGACAATAAATTTATTTAACAGGTAATAGTCTACACTCGCTGCCAAAAGTTAAGGATATTGTGGAAAATGTTAATTTCTGGAAGCTAATCTAAATTTTAGGGGCTGCAATTTGCTGCAGTTAGATGGAAATATGCAAATGTGTTATGTAACAGCCAATCATGGTTTCGTGTCGACAAATATAAAAAAAGGCAGTCGTATAAGAAGCCAGCATTGTGAAGGGTTAGTTTAGAACTTTCGTAGGATTACTTTTCAATACGGACATGTTTCTGTCACTTCCACAACATGAATAGCAAATAGTGAGCGCTGCCGTTCTGTGGGATGCCTTCAAGAAGGGCAATGAATCACTCATGTTGCTCTTTTCATTGCCGTTCGTTCCGTGATTTCATGATAATACAAACAATTCTAAACCAGCCAAACAGTTGTCCAAAGTCCTGTGGCCCGCTCCCCAAAGGTTACGACACCTGCAGTTCATCTATATATTGCTGTTGTAGCAAAGCACTTATCATGCATGGCTGTGCCAAAGGGCAATTCTTTCCCAAAGAAATAAAGATGTCAATGTCATCAAAAAGCAACTCTTGCGAGAATTGCTGCACAGTTCCGAAAGTTGAAATATTATTGAAAATGTTTTTAACAATTTCCTTATCCAATGCATCAGGAGAAAGATCGTTTTCTGTTTTAAAACGTGTTAAAAACTATTTAAGGAGTACAATGCGAAAAGAAAGATGAATTAATATGGCCCTTCTGTATATAGAGCAAGAAATTTTAAACAGAATTGACGCTGCCAAAATAATTGATGAATTCTCTAGAAACAAAGCAAGACGAAAATTCATGTAAAAAATATGTTTTTTAATAAATTTATTTAATTTGTTATTGTATGAAAATTTTGATTACTTTTATGTTTTGATAAAAAAAAAAAAGAGTTTTTTTTGAAACTTTTTCTAACTTGAGTTAGAGGGCCCCGAAAATTTTACCGCTTGGGGCCCCCACTTGACTTGATCCGCCACTGGGCGAGGTCAACACCTGACCACCTCTACTAACTATCACATCATAAAACCCATACTTTCACATCATTTCCATAAAACCTAACTATTAATCAACCACACGACGTCGCAACAGATTAACTTGTACCAGTACGACCACGTAGATCGAGTTTCGAACTCGCCATCTTTCGGTTACTTATCTGCGACTCTTAACTGAGCTATATCGGGGTCTTCATTACTGGTTGCTGCTTGTCTCGTGTTTGGTGCCAGCTTGGCTAAATACAGTCTATGTGCCATAAAACCCACCTAGCTGATAAGAAAAACAGAACCAATATTGTTGAAAATCATAGCTATGCTAAATAGATCATATATACATAGCATAAAAATCATGCTAAATAGATTGGAAAAAATCGAGCTTTTAGGAGGTCCAACAAACATAAATTTTGTTTCAAAACCTCAAAAATTTTGACTGCTTCAATACTTTTTTTATTTTTACTTTGAACAAAAGATGTAGAAAATTTAAGAATTCTGTATTTTTTAATTCACGCTTAGAATATTTTTAAAACAATTTTTCGTGTGGATAGAAATGAAGATATTTTAGTAACAAGCGCAGTCAACGAATTATTTAACTATTTGTACAATGTACAGTAGTTATTGAAAAGTAGAGCCACGGCAGTGTTTCAATGAATTAATATTTCCAAATTTGATGAGACAAAAGAGGCGGAAAAGTGATTTTGCATTAAAATGAGCCAAAACGAATAAAGAATTTGAAAATGGGGCGAAAATATTTAATGCACAGATACTCCATTCTAGTTTTAAGATCTTTGAAAGTGGTACAAGGCAGATGGTGTGGAGGAGGCTCAATTCTAAAAACGACTGTTGCATGTTGCATACGTAAGTATTTAATACTTATTGAAACTAAACAGTTGAGAAATCATATTTTACAAATGTAGTTTGACAGAAATTTACATGCAGCATGTTGATCGTCACGTCAACTCAATGAAAAAACTTGGAAATACTGCCTTTCGGCTACACGTCAGGATAGTCCTTTCGATGCTTTAACCTGTGCTTAGTTCTTTAAAGCTGACGAAATGGTAATTGGTAATTTTTTTAGTTAATGTCGTACTAGAGCAAAACAACGGGCTATTGACGACTGTCCGGGATCAATCCCTTAAGAGAAAGATCCGAGGACAACACCACGTAATTTTGAACCACGATCAGATGACGAGGAACCAGCTGAACTGGCACCCCACTCTCCAAACTTCCACACCAACCCAACGTGAGGACTTTCGGCCACGACAGATTTAAAGTGCACCAACCGTCTGTACACCGTGCGCTTACAAACATCCATGCCCGGACCCGGATTCGAACCAGGAACCTTCCGATCCAGAGGCTAACACCTTAACCACTATACCGGTTGGTCGGCGCTGACGAAAATGTTGTTTGAACGTTGTCAGAAAATGTTAAACCAAACCAACCGGGTCGCGATAGCCCGGTTGGAAAAGTAATGGTTTTGCAACCGGATGGTTGCGAATTCGAATCCAACCAAAGACCGTCATGTACAAAGGGGGTTGGAGAACGTAAAATCTCATGGCCTCAAATGTCCTCTCGTTGGCGTGGAAGTTCGGAGAGTGGAGTGCCAGCTCAGGTCTTGCCTCGTCACCTGACCGTGGTTCAAAATTACGTGGTGTTTTCCTTGGATCTTTTCCTTCGGGATTGATCCCGGACCGTCGTCAATAGTCCGTTGTTTTTCTCCAGTGCGACGTTAATTAAAATACCTACCAAAACAGATACATTGTTGTGAAATATCTTTCCTGTTCATGTCTTGCGGTTGAAAGCATGACTCGTACCAAGGTAGTTTTAGATTCAAACGAGAGATCAAAGGCCAATCAGTAAGAAACTAGATCAGTAGCGGTAAAGATGGACGAAACTGAAGATCATTTGTTGTCAATTAATTGGAAACCTTCAACTAGCTCGTCCAAGATGCCGTTCTTCATACGGTCACTGAGTGAAAAGTAAGATTATGCTATTAATTATCGATTTTGTACTTCAGTTTCAGTTTGAAAATTTCGGGTGTACTCCTTTCCAAGTTTGGCTGGTGAAAGCAGCGATTTAGGGTCTAAAAGTTGGTCTGGTAAAAACCTGTACAGTTTTTTTTTATCTTATTAAAATCTTAGCATAAATGAACCGAAAACGAGATTAGATGTTATATTGGGATTTTGAGCAACTGCGGGAGTTGTGCAGAACTCTTACTGGCAAGTTCTAATTTCGGTTCTCCAGTAATTCACAAACAATCGACACATTAGATCTGTACAGGTGAAAGCCATTGAAATTTCCGATGCATACGAACTTGAATATTTCTTACATGACGATTTTTGATACGATTCAAGTGTCTTCGGTAGGTCATCCGATCTAATTACTGTCTGTCTTGGTATACCACGCGAACTACTTGATACTTTGTGAGCAGCCGTAGAACCGAACCTTATCCTATTTTCCTTAGGTTAGACCTCCACTTGCGATTTTTCAGTCGCAAAAATAAAACTCACTGCTTCAAATTCAAATGCACAAACTTGCAACTAAAGAATCGCAGCGATTAAAAAGTTGCAACCGGTCCTATCCAATGAATCACACGGACAGGCATGAACATGCACCCACTTGCGTTAGTCGCGCGTTTACCAAGATCAGCTTTTCTTGTGCATTAAAAATTGTCCCCCCCCCCAATTGAAGTTTCTATCTTTGAAGATAGGGTACAAATTTCAACCGATTTGAAATCTGCGGAAAATTTTACACCAGATCGATACCTTAAATGTGATTTATGTGTTCTCAACACCAAAGATTTCATGTTCTAGATCGTATCAGAACACAGGCACTGTCATCTACATCAATGTTCGTCTACTAGAACAGTAGCAACCAGAAGCACAAGAACAAAGAAAAACTGACCTTTTTCAAGGTCAGTTTTTTTATACATTAAAAATTGTTTTTCCCCCTCTAATTCAAGTTTCTATCTTTGAAGATAAGAGTGAAAATTTCAACGGATTTGAAATCTGCGGAAAATTTTACACCAGATTCCCGATGCCTTAAATGTGATTTTCTTTAAATAATAATTAATTATTTAATAAATATAAAAAAATCAAATGGTAAATAGTTATGTAACGATCTCCCGACAGGTCATTATGAACACAGATAAGAACAGTTGCTCTTGTGTTTCTGGTTGCTACTGTTCTAGTAGACGAACATCGATGTAGATGACAGTGCCTGTGTTCTGATGCGATCAATAACATGAAATCTTAGATGCTGTTCTGGATAAGAACACAAATAAGGACAGATTCGCTGTAGACTTAAAAGGAAGGGATGTTCTTGATCATACATCGATGTTCGTCAACTAGAACAGTAGCAACCAGAACACAAGAACAACTGTTCTTATCTGTGTTCGTAATCACCTGTTGGGAGATCGTTACATAATTAAATAAATCTGTTTTTGGCATCGATCTGGCGTAGAACTTTACTCTGATTTGAAATTCGTTGAAATCTTCAATGATCACAAAGATAAAAAATTGAATTGGGGTAGTAAAAAACTTAATTTAATGTGTAAGAAAAGCTCGCCGCGTAGTAAAAGAGCGATCACACAAGTAATTTCAGTGACATTCATTGGAAAACTGTTCTAATTCAGCGATTTATCTATCGCAGTGTGTGCACCTTGCAGATTTTCTGCGACAGCGATTTTTTGGTCCCCGCGACTAGAAATAGCAAATTTGTCAAGATTTTTACTAGTAGAGAGGATTCGCGATAAACAATACCAAATTGCGTCATCTTCGAGAATAACCAAGGCCGCGATAGCTCGGTTGGAAGAGTGGTGGATTATAGCAACCTGATGGTTGCGAGATCGAAACTAGATCCAAATCAAAACCGTCGTCTACGGGCTGGTACACGTTAAATCTGTCACAACCTCAAATGTTTTCAAGTCGGCGTGGAAGTTTGAGAGTGAGGTGCCAGCTGAAGTGATTCGAAAATCAGTCCTCTCTCAGACTTGGGCCACAAAAATCGAAACAACCAACCATCAAAATCCGAAGTGTAGGTAGCCGACCAACCGGTATAGTGGTTAAGGTGTTAGCTTCTAGATCGCAAGGTTCCTGGTTCGAATCCGGGTATGGATGTTTGTAAACGTATGGTGTAGAGGCGGCTGGTGCACCTTAAATCTGTCGTGGCCGAAAGTCCTCACGTTGGGTTGGCGTGGAAGTTTGGAGAGTGGGGTGCCAGCTCAGGTGTTGCTTCGTCATCTGACCGTGGTTCAAAATTACGAGGTGTTGTCCTCGTATCTTTCCCTTAAGGGACTGATTCCGGACCGTCGTCTATAGCCCGTTGTGTTGCTCTAGTACGACGTTAACTAAAATTACCATTACCATTACCGAAGTGTAGGTAGGTATTTAATTAAGGTCGCAATGGTGGGAATATCCGAGGACGAAGTGCTGTCCTTTTGAATTCCCGAGTATATTTCCTTTCGGGATTGATCCTGGACCGTCGTCAATAGTCCGTTGTGTTGCTCCGGTGCGACGTAAATTAAACTACCTACCGAGAATTATCCGGATCAGCTGAACCCCTCTAGCATACTTCGTCAACTGACCGTGGTTCAAAATTACGAGCTGTTGTTCTCGGATCTTTCCCTTAAGGGACTGATCCTGGACCGTCGTCATTAGCCCACTGTGTTGCTCTAGTACGACGTTAACTAAAAATTACCATTACCCTCTAGCATACTCCTAAATATTTATTTAGAATATTTCACATTCATTACACTGAGGGAGAAACACTTTTTGCATTACTCTTGAGGAAATAGTAAAATGCTCAAGAAACACAATTAAATGAAACATGTACATTTTACTAAATATTGGCAAATTAGTTCGTGAATGTCAGTTAAGTAAACATTACACTTAAAAATCATAACACTGACCCTCCAATACAAAATTTTAGGATCCATCCATCTTAGTGAGTAATACTGGACTTAGCAAAGTGGACAATTATGTTACCTAAATCCAAACCACATGCAATCAAGTATGGTCAAGTTGCATAAAAGCTAGCTAATGATCAATCTTCGGACAAAAAAAAAATCGAAGCACCTGTTTGATTTTAAAATGTAGTAAAAAATTCTATAGGTATACTCCCATGAGATTGGAATTGTGTACTCAAATCAGCATGTTTTCTGGATGTATTTACATAAACTACAATACAGAACTGCATCATCATTATCATTGATAATTAAATGTAAAAATCAACCTTGATTACATTCCATAAAATAATCTTCTACAGCAATTGCAAATCAGCTATCCGAAATCAAGATTTTTGACTAATTTTTTTAAACTATAATAAATTACATGTGTATTACTGTAGAGTCAATCTTGAATGCACTAAACTAAAGTCAAGACAAAATGTTAATACTTTAAGTTTGCTGAAACAAGCAAAAATAATTATTAAATTATTACTAGTCAAACTGAAGGAGGTCAATATATGAATATGCTGATTATAAAAGTATTACAGATCATGCATATTTTAATTTATAGCAAGACCAATTTTAAACTAACTAAAATATATTGGGTATTTTTTAGCTGGAATGATTATACTTACATTAAATTTTACAAGATTGAAAATCTCTAAGCATATTTACTTAATTTGTAGAAGTCCATATTTTCATTATAAATATGTAGCATGTTTTCTCATTTTGATATCCATGGTTTGTTCATGTTTAACAGAATTCTTAGTATTTGATTTAAGTATTAGTTTGAGTTGTGTTTATATTCGGTTATAGTGTAATGCTATAGACCTAGAGTATTTGTTTAAGCTTTAAATGTTTAGAATACAGAAACGGCATAGTAAAAAAATTATTCAAACAAAAAATTTACTTAGACACATAAGCATAATAAAAATCCCTTTTATTGAAATTTTTTTCTAAGATTCTATATCAATATACATTGAAAAGCTGTAAAATCAATGTAAATGTGTTTTTGGTAGAAAATGCTACTTGTGAAATTTTCAAATACAGAACCAATGATTTCAAGTTATGATATCTAAACTTTTACCTTTATGTACATTCAAGAGTTTAGGGTGTTTTTCTTTAAGAACTAAGTACGAAAATATTTTGTATAAACTGTCGTCTTTAGTTGATTAAGATTCAAAAATATAATTAAAATGGTGATTAAAAATTTTCAATTGTTCTAAAAATACTTTCCCCGTCTATTTTAGAAAACAGTCTAAGTAGTCCCTGGAGCAAAAAATGATTGTAAATCAATAAACAGGTACATCATTTCAGAATTTGCATCTTTGTCAGCAATGTTAACCATTACAGTTGGCCTTTTGTTCCAATAGCAGTTAAAATAACCAATAAATTAACAGTTAATGACAAAAAATTAAAAAATACCTTTTAAAGTAATAAACTTATTAGAATAAATTTATATAATTTGTTATATAATTTCAATTTTCGTTCTTATTAGTTTTATAACAATAATTAAAGCAATTACTAACTGCTTAAATTAGATATCAATATCTAGAAGTTAATAACTGTTAACAAAACTAATTATTAGCAGTTAATAACATTCCAAATTAGCAACTCTTAGTTGAAACATGGCATTTACGTAACTATTAGGTTACAAAAAATTAAATCCTGCCAAAGCCACACTGTCAACTACGAATTCAATAAAACAATATTTTTCATAAAACATGGCTTCCATCAGCAATAATTGCAGTGTCCTGATTACAATAAAACTTGGATATTCCAAGGATTCATCAACAAAATTCTAAATTCAAGTCCTAATCACACACTAACAACTCATTGCATTATTTAATGTTATGCTATACAATTGTAGTAATATTTTATATAATGTGCAGAAATGTCTATGTATTACAAAATCAGTAACTGAAGTTAAAATTTTTGTAATTGGGTAATTTTAATTTTAAAGTAGGTGATCAAATTTTATAACAAACTATTAAGTTAAAAATGTTTTTGTAAAGATGAACCAAATTTTCAGAACAGAAGTGAGAATGATCTGCATTTTCTTTCTGCAATGACTTCAAAAACATTCCAGCAGAATTATGATACAATGTTGCACACATTTGTTGATTAGTATCTGACACCATTTAAATGATTAGTCAGTCTTTTGATTTGTTTCAAATATAGTTTCTATAAATAACAAACTTTTGACCAAGTTCAGTAATAAACCTACAAGTTTGGAATAACTTGAGATGCAACTTGATTTTGTTTTGATCAGAAGGAAAAAATCATTAACAAAGAAAAAATATTAGAACTTAAAATAATATTGGTAATCTCTACTATTATAAAAAGTGTTTGTGTGAACTGTACAGACGAATCTATGGCACTTACAATGATGAGATTTGGCACACAGGTATCCTAAATTTTAAAATTCAATCTAGAACATTTAAAAATAAATTTATTAGTTTTTCCACCACATTCTGGTAAGAGAAGAAGCGCCACAATTTTGATATTTTTGCCCTACTGACTGACTACAGCCTTTGGAACCAGTTTTTTTTTTTCACCTTCAGTCTTTTGGATCATTTGTACCTCGGTCGTGGCTCGCAGGAAATACAGGCTCCGGCTCGAAATGAGTTTTGGGTTGTCACACGATCAACTCAGGCTGAGAAGCAGTCCCGTTTCTAAGTGTTTAGGAACACTGATTTTGTCAATCTTTCCTTCCTTTTTTCTGGTGACCTACCTCGGAAAGAAGGAAGCAGATTGTGTGATGTCAGCCTTTGGAATCCTGCAAAGTTTTCCGATTCTAGCGTGTTTTGTCAAATGGGAATATGTAGCAATCACAGGTGGTTGGCGAGCAGCAGTGGTCACGCCTAATCCCACGAAAAGAACTGTCACAGGCAAGGAAAATTTTACATTAGATCGATACCTTATAGGTTTTATTTTATTTTAATAAATATTTTTCAATTGAATATTTATATTTCTGTAAGATATTGTGACATCATGCTGATTGGATTTCTATCTCCAAGATTGTTAAAGATAGAGTAAAAATTTCATCAGATTTGAAATCTGCAGAAAGTCACAAAAATTTTATAATTAAATTATTGTCATTTATTTAATACTAGCCACTTCAAGGCCATCACTGCATTGCCTGTGGTGTTGGTTTGCAAAGCAAACCAAATGGGAATTCGTAGCAAACACCATTGATTGGCAAGCGTTAACAGTGGTCACACCTAACCCCACAAAAGCAACCGTCACTGGCAACATTGTGCTGGCCACGCAGTGGCTAGTACTTGATAGAAGATTCCACCAGCTTTGTCAAGAGTTTGTCAACTTATGACATTATTTTATCATGTATAGAAATTAAGATAACATGATGAATCAATAAACCAATGCTTTGATTACCAAATATGAACATCTCTTCACAAAACTGCCTTCGCATTCTGAAAAATTAACTTTCTTAAAATGTTATTACTTCTAGACACTAACAACAATCGCTAAATTTTTATGTGGCCTATTAGTGAGATACGATAAACAGCACAATAAAAATCTTGAATAAGTAACTTTCACAGTACTTATAGTTTTAAAATTACAGTAAATTGCTATTGTTAATTGTAAGGAAAATTCTATAATTTTCTCTTTCAACTCTAAGATATAATACAACAGAAACAGTTCAGTAATTTTTAAGCTTTTTGACATGACATAGTCATGTTCTTGTGAGTTCAATCAAGTCACACAGTTTTGAATAAGTCTAGTCTATAATTTAGCAATATGTTTGAATGTATACTAAGTACTTCTACAACTGACGTCTTAAGTAGATTCAGGTTCCAATTTTGTCATTTGGTGCCGAAAGCTGTAGCAATAATGAGTTTGGAGTAAACCAACTACAGCAGCCTCTATTCATGCTTTTGCATATGACAGCCATTTCTCATACCTTTTCAAAACTCAAGACCCAAAATGCACTGCCTTCTCAAAGCTGCACAATACAAAATTTAAAACCAATCTCTGATTGTAATTATCAGTTACATACAGATTATAATAATCTGTATGTAACAAGTAATTATACATTTCCCTAATAATTTTCAACAATACTTGGGAGGTTTAGCTATATTTTAATGAGTTAAAAAGTAGCTATGAAATATAGGTTGATGAAAAGTTGAAGTATCAAATACAAGTTTTACTGCAATTACCATTCACAGGGCTCCTTACAGGTTTCAAGTTCTAAAAAAGTGAATAATTGAACCAAAAGTGATAAAAAGGGACTAATTGAGCAAAAAAAAAAGGGACAAATTAATGCTAAAATATATTCAAGTATAAAGATAGAAAAGAAAAGGATCCTCCCCAGCCACCCCTATCTTTTCCATTTCTTTCTTTGGAAGGATATTTTATTTTCTTCATTTAAAAAGTACATCATTTAAAAATATTAACATAAAAAAAAGTTGTAATTATGATTTTTAAATTCGTTTAGTTTTGACATAGCTTGAAGAATTTCTTCCTTTAATTTGAAATATTATCTCATTTTTTGTTGCTGAAAAAGTCTGAAATTAATTTTGTCCTTTTCTTCTCAATAGAAGAATGTGCATTTTTTAAAGTCTGTCTTTGCTGACCAACACCATCCGAGACTTTTGCAGCTCCTTCAATCATTGCCTGAGCAAGTGCTGCTTCCTTAAAATCTTTATTTTTCATCCCCTTCTTGAGCTTATCATTTGGTTCCTTTAATAATTTTGAAGCACTGTCCAACGCCTCATCCTCTTCCTTATGCATAATTTTAAGTTTTCGTTCTTCTTCTATTACCTTTCTTTTCTTTGCCAGCTGCTTTAAATTTTTTTTCTCTGCTTCCAGTCTATCTTTTTCTTTCTTGTGCACTAATTTTTCTCTTGCCTTACGTTTTATATCTTCTAAATAGGCATTGTAGGCTTTATATGCGCAACCCTTCCCATATCCATTAGCTTTGATGTGACAAATAAGAGTGATTGTCAAAATTTGCCAAGCTACTTTTAACAGTTACGAATCTATTGAGTGTGCATTCTGACATTGATGCTCTGTCTCCTGTCAAAGGCTGAGAAGCTACGTTCAATGTCAGCACTACCATGAGAAAGTGACAGCTGCCTTCACTAGCTTTGACACAACTGGGTACTTAGTATCCACATCACTATTGTCTTGCAGTCTGAAGAACGGTTCCATTAAACATCAATAGGCTTCATTATAGATCCTTCTTCCTCAAATTCTCTTTGGAGTAATTTCCACTCATCCAGTAGTACGTCAGTTGGGACATCCCATGGTATTGCTCTTGCAACTTCTAATACTTGTCGAACACTCTCAAGAGGACCAAGACAGGATAAACTTTTAAGGAGAGAGATGAACTGAAGGACTTCTTCAAAAGATATTTAACACTGGCAATGTAATGTTTCTGAGCCCTTAGAAAAAAGAAATACCTTCCCTTCTCTTTCATATTCTGTAGAGCTCTAGAAATGTGATCTCCAATTACAATATTAGTCAGAGGCAACAGTTTCTGAGGACATATATCTTCCAATCTCGAATAAATTCCTTTGTAGATCCTAAACAAAATTGTTCTTGTCAACAATTCAAGTTGAGAATGAAGGTTATGTATTAGAGGTTCCTCTTTCTGAAGAAATTCGGTCACACGATTAACATACTTGCACTTGATACCACAAATATGACCTCAGCCTTCATAGTTTCTCTTCTAAGTAAATGACCAATTTTTTTGTAGTCTGGTCTTTGTATCATGTTTGGCTTCTATGTTGGAATGTAGTCAAGGTAATACTTTTGCACTGCAATCCACTTTTCAAGCAACCTTTCAGCAGCTGGCTTTAGGCTTAGCCACCTGCTTGATAAAATGGTGAGTGGGAAGTTTCAAGTCTTCTAGAATTTGTTTGTATGTTGACCAATGCTTAGGCCACTGATTAAAAATATCTGTGAATAGTAAAAACTAGTTCAGACACATCTTCCCCAAACTCTTTTATACCTTTAAGAAAAGCATTATGCATTGTGTGAATATTACATGTCCCAATGTTAATTAGTTCCTTTTTACGGGTAGAAAGTAATGAGTTGTTATAATCTTTTTAAAAACAGACTTTCACTAAAAAAACTCAATAATTTGCAATAATCAACTTTGATGATAACAGATTGCGATTTTCAATATGTTGCAACGCTCCTTCAATATTTAACCCTCTGGATACGGAGATGGACGAAATTTTTGCATTCTCTGGTTACGGAGGGGGTTGGAATCTTTCAGATCTCAAACTCCTGAAGTCCATTAAGATTTCCATCCCCTCATTTCTATGCCACAAAGAGAGCAGCGCGTGAATAGCCTCCGTTCCGTAGACAGGAATGTCAGGGTTCTTGATGGGGAGCTTCGAGCGTTAAGAATGTGTGAAAGATTGATCAATACCCTTAAAAACTTTGCCAAAGACACCTTCGAGTGTAAATTATCATACATATTGAAGATTCCACCGTCCTTTCAGAGTTTACCAATGACGTATCTATACCTTGTAGACATAATCACACCCACAATAGAAACGACAACATGTGATGACAAAGGTACTAAACACATTACCTCCCCTACTGGGGGAAAGCCGTTCCCAGGAGGAGAGGCCAGTTCATCTGTGTTTCGGTTTGCTGCTTCTTTCAGCCGTTTCCGTAACACGAAGGTAGGAAAGTATATTCTGTATTCTGCCGCTACGTATGCAGAGGGTTAACGTTGAGTTAATATCAGCTTGATCCGTCCGGTCTCTTGACCTCTCCATTCTCGTCTTATTCCCGAATCCAAAAATAAAATGGGTCTGTTGAGACCGCCCTCAGATTTATGTATGGAGGATGTTATCCCCTTTTAAGTGACCGCTGGCATCGATCACCATTTTCGAGCTGTCAGCGTCTGACCGGTGATATCTCTCTTGTGCCAAATGATGTGCCACACACTATGAAAGGAAAGTGTCAGTTGTAAATGCCACTCAAGGTTCTATTGCCCAAGTTAAGTAATTAGGTAAGAGGGGTCGGATATGCAGATGGGCCCTTAAACTTCGCCTTACTGATAGCCTTTTCTCATGGGAAAATTTCCAGCACTTGCTGCTAATACACCACGGTCAATGTGAAGTACCCTTTTACAATTGAAACAGTATGTTTTTGAATCCATTCTTGCGGTGGAACATAGCGTGCATTTGAAATTTAATTCGTGCAAACCCTGTTTTTTTTAGAGAAAATATACATTTTTTAAACTGCGCACCAAAAAATTTTCTTCTTTAAATAGATTTTAAGAACTTAAAACCCCTGAAAAGGTGACAAAAACAAAAAGGTGATGCGTTAGGACTTGGGAGCCCTGTATTCACCTATAAAATATGATAGTGCCAAGTTAATCTTTAAGCACAAATTAAAGTTAGTAACCACACAATGGAATTGAAACAACCTTTTGAATTACTTATACAATTTACTTTATTTACAAAGATTAAACTTCATTAATATACAATTACTGCCTCTGAAAAAAGGGTTGGCATCTAAGAGTGTTTGAAATTACTTAATTTTGAGACCACAATACAAATATATTTTGGATCCCAGATACTTTTATTTCACATCTAAAATGTCTTTACAGTAAGGAAGTTGCATATAAACAAATTATACCATTTATATTGTTACACCTAATCTTTTCAAGCACATGACATTTTAATCTTCAAATCCATCAGGCAGAGCATTCACGCCCTTGGTATGAAATAAAGTGTGGTTACCATCTCCCCATGGAAACCTCTGAAACAATAAAGTTATGAGTAGTTTAATAATGTTATATTAAAACATACATATTCTGTATAAAGGGAAAAGGCTTATTTAGATGGGAGGTCAATAAAGTTTTATGAACATGTTTAATGCCAAACAAATTGAAAATTGAGAGTTAAAGCAAGGCTAGAGGGCCCAGCTTTTTTCCCCCTTAGAAATAGCAGAAAGAAAACAACTATAGTGACATTTATTGTTTGCAAATGATATATTTTGAAAATAACATTTGCATGTCACAATTGAGACATTGGAACCTTCCAGAAAAAAGATCCAACAGAACATAAATTTTGATAAAATTTATCATGAACATCATGATGCAGAACTTTTTTTTTATAAATGTGGTGAACTTGACACCTACTTTGGGTAGCTATTTTCTAATGGAATCGATTGTATTTACATTCCTCTGTAAATAACTATACAATATATTAAATATATAATTAGTTTTTTCTCTCTGTAACTAAAAAACCATCTCAACCACAGAAAGTTGATACATTTTGCCACATGTACCCAATCTTCTAATTTGCTCAGAAATGTAATATTGGAAAAAAAAAATGAAAATAGATCAATTTTTTGTACAAAAATAAGTATAGTATTTGCACCATTGCTTCACTGTAAATAACTTAACCATCTGCTTGTCACATTTTGCACAACTTAAATAATTATGCTGAAAGTATTTAGATCCTATACGACAGAAATATAGTACAAATTGGATGTCTGGAGCATCTTTAGTACTTTACTGTACAACTGACAATTTCCAAAAATTAAGTTCCTTGTACTTTCAATATTCAATTCATAAATCAGTCTGCTACCTTGACAGCATTAATTTAAATTGTGCAAAGTATCAGAACACTGTAACTTATTCCCATCATTGAGGTTGAAGAATAAAACAAAAAAATTTCACTTTAGCAAAATCTCATTAATTGACAAAGAATTTTACACAGCTGCCAACTTAATTTTTTGTCATAATATAAAAACGATTAGCATTATGATAGTATCTTTTAAACATACTAGGGGGCTCCGCCCCCTTTATGAGAACAAAACATTTATTACATCATAATTATACTAAATGGGTAATTCCATGGTGACTAACATAACAGTTGAAAGATTTCTTTAATGTCTTTTTCTATGCACTAACTTTGTTTTTGTCATAATACCTTAAACAGGGTGTTATTCTTCTTTGGACAGATGGTTTTATGCTAGTAAATGCAAAAATAATATTTAAAATTGTTTATTTGGACACTCGGAAAGCTTTTTGACCAATGTGACTAACATAACGGATATGCAACCCTAGGATATTGTATTAACTTTCATAGCCATAATTCTCTGAATCTGAAACAGCAAACTAATTATTTTTTTCTGATATAGTATCTGTGAAAGGTTCTTGTTATATTACTAAGTACAAATTCGACATATGTTGTAATTATAATACAAAGAAATAAAGTTTTAATAAAACTTGCATGTGACTAACATAACACGTGAATACACATTTAACTTTAAGTATTACAGATAATATTAACACAAGTGTAAAAATGCAAATAGGATTTTATTAGAGGTTTTTACATATGTACACATAAAATTATAGTTCAATCTTATAATTGAATTGATAAGGTCAAAATGAATTTACAGTGGGTTGTGACAAAAATTTAATAATTTGTGCTGTTTCAACCCAAGATTTTTCCTCATTTGTGGGAAACACAAAAGTTGCCTCAGTGCTTTTCTTCATGAACAGCACTTAATAATCATATTCATAAGTGTTTAACACCTGCCTGACGTATTTTTTCGACTTAGCAGTTATAATTTCCATGACGACAAAATCGCCCAATGTCACAATTTCTGTTTCCGGAGACAGTTCAGAAAAATCTACTTCAAAATCATTAACAGTAACATCAGTTTGTTTTTCTTTTGAGACTCCTACTTCTTTCATGAGAATGTCATCTCCTGTGTTTTGAAATATGCATACTTTAAATTTTCCCATGTTAACAACACATTGTGATGATTGAATACCTCCACTGGATTAACATTCGTAAACAACATTTGGAATTTGTTTTTCTTTTCCATCATGTCAGTTTTACCAACAAACAAGCATTTTGTTTTCAGTTTCAGTTAGTTCGAGAAAGAATTATTTTGCATTGCCCACAATAGCTTGCCTTCTCAAAACTCTGTTCCACTCAATGTGCTTACGACAACACCTACTCCATCATGTGGACCCTTTCCATGATAGGATTCTATAAGATTTCACGACATGTAGACGTTAAAGGAAGTTAAGGTCATCATGGAGTATCTATTTTTAAAATGAGCAGCAGCTCCATCTGTTCATAAAATCACAGATTTCACATTAATTGCACAAGTTGCAGTGCAGTCCTTTATAATTCTTTTGTTAAAAATGTTTACTTCCACTGTGTCTCAGGTACATCCTCATAAGCAATGCATCGAAAATAAAGAACTGTATAAATGGTCACAGAAACTCCTTGCCCTGCATTCCAATGTGCCTCAATTACTTCATCTTGATGCTTTATCGAATAATTTTCAGTGAAATCCGTTTGCAGAATGATTTCTCTTGTACTTAAATTTTCATTTTGCTTCTGCAACTCTTCAGCTTGCCTCCATGTGTTATGTATGTTTTAAGATATTTTTGATTTGAACCATCGGCATTTCTTTAACTTCGTGTCTTCAATTCATAAATATGAAATTTTACATTTAGAATTATATTTATTTATAAAATTTTATGTATACATACATAATTTTATATTTATTATAGTGTGGAATGAAATATATTCATTTGTTTTTAAAATTAATTTCAATATTTGCTCTCGATTTAGTTCTTTATAAATTTTTACGTTATGTTAGTCACATGTACTGTTGCCAGAAAAAAAGAAAATTATTTATGTTCAATAGCATTTTTCTAACTGTAACTATCGCATAGAAGACATCAAGGAAAAAAACTTTTAAAATTTTTGATTTTCTGGAGGGAATGGAACTTATTTTATGTTTTTGTGACTAACATAACAAGTGAATCGGATTAAACGCCATTTACCTTTGCAATATTAAATTTATCTCCTAACAAGAAAGAAATTGTTTTGCTAAACAGAGGAAAGAACAATGTTTTAATGATAAAAAAAAAATTGAATTGTTAGTTGCATTTTTATTGATAAAATATGAATATGAAAACTTAGGAAACTAATAAGATTTTTTGGTTAATTCATATGTCATGTTGGCAGCCATTTTTTATGGACTTGGAGCAATATTTTATAAATTCTATAGTTATATTCGAAAAATTTGAGACATTATCTTTAAAATGATATGTAACACAATATATATACTGAAAGATGAAAAAATGGTCTCTGGGTTGACATTTACATGGAATTACCCAAATGTCAATTAAACCAAAAGAAGGAAATTCATGTAAAAAATAATTTCAAATAAAAACTATACAAGAGGATTTTAAAAAAATTTTGAAATTATAATACAAATCTTTGTTAGCTTCTTAACACTGTTAAGATGTAAAAACGTAAAAAACAACAACAAGATTTTCACCCAAGAGCTCTTTTTCATGTGAAAATAAAAATAATTATACCTTCTTGCGAATGTAAAGATGATCATATGGTATGAACTCGGGTCGATGGTGTTTCAAGTGATCTAGATGCTCTTTTTCGCCTAAGTAAGCATTTACCATGGTCAAAAGAATAGCTGGAAACGCAACAAAGTATGACAGTTTCTTCCATAGTTTTATACCAGCTGTAATGAAAATTAACACCAATTGAAATATTCTAATGTTGGTTCTTAAATTGTTGTTTGGATAAATCATTTATCTAAGTATTAAAAGTTTGGAATACATTACTATAAAGTCTAATCAATTTAAAAGGACCAATTAAAGAATTTTATATTACATGTGATAATCTCTTTTTAGATTTGGAAATGCATCATTTATAATTTGACGAAAGTTGGTGTATTAAGAGACCTTAGCTAGTTATGAATAGACAACATAAAAACATTTTCTGCCTTCTGTTTGAAAGTTAAGCTTTAATTATTTAAAAAACAGTTTTAAAATTTAAATATTCAATAAAATTGCAATTTAAAATAAATTACAAAATTTGCTTTTCTTAACTCTGAAGTTTCAGTAAAATCTTGGTGAGGCCTACGAAGCTTACGAGTTAGGCAACAGTTACCACATCCAGCAAATTGATAATACTATGTTCATTTCTAAGGATAAGCATCTAAAATTGGTGTTTTGACAACTAAATTTATATTTTTAGTTGCCATGTTTACAAAAATGGAGATGGACATTTCAATAAACATATCACTGGAGCAACACAATGGACTATTGGTAACAGTCCGGAATGAATCCCGAAGAGAAATACCAAGGACAACACCACAGTTAGATGACTGGCACCCCATTCTCAAAACCATACAAATGAGAAGACATTTTGAGACCACGACAGATATATTGTGCGCAAGTCCACTGTCTTAGGTTGGATTCGAACTCACAATCCTCCGGTTGCTAATCTAACTCTTTCAACTGGGATCCTTAAATAATGTACAGTAAATTAGTATTAAACTCACGATTTTGTAAAACATCAGTCACCTTGACTTGTTAAAAGTTATACTAATTTGTGAAAATTACTGTAAGTGGGCTATCTCTATACCAACAACCAAAAATTATGCCTCTGTATAAACTGATCCCATCAAGAAGTCAATTTGAAACTTTGGTAGCTGTGAGATAATTTGGTATTTTTTCTTCAAAGTTCTAAGTAAATAAATAGCAGAAAAACAGATGACCAAAATATGTACCTAAATTCAAATCAAATGCCTATTTTTCAAATTTTCCAAGTATTGACAGTGATTTCAGCAGTATTCCAAGGACACAAAAAGGTTTCATACATAGCATACAAGAAAATGAAGCTTTTGTCTATGAATGGCATAGAAAAAGTAATAGAAATCCCCCAATAACATGCAAAATGGGACTTTGAGCTTGCTATAAAAAATATCATTATCATTAAAATAGATTTCTACTTCAATCCGCCGACCAATCGGTCTGAGTTAAGGTGTTAGACTCTAGATCGGAAGGTTCCTGGTTCAAATACGGGTCAGGGCATGGATATTTGTAAGCGTATGGTGTAGAGGCAGCTGGTGCACCTTAAATCTGTATTAGCCAAAAGTTCTCACGTTAGGTTGGAAGTTTGGAGTGCCAGCTCAGGTGTTGCCTTGTCATCTCAACGTGGTTCAAATTTACGTGGTGTCCTCGATCTTTCCATTAGGGAATTGATCCTGGACCGTCATCAATAGCCTGTTGTGTAGCTCTAGTACGACGTTAATTAAAATTACCATTTACCATTACCTACTTCAATCCATAATTTACTTTGTGAACACTCACTCAATTATCAGATGAGCAAATTAAACTTCAAATTTTAATTCCTTAAATACAGAATAGTGATGCTGGCAGTGTAAAGAATTTCTAGGGATCAATGCATAAAATTTCCCAAGAAATTATAAAAAGCAAAATAAACACTAAAATTCCCAAATATAACGATTAATGTGCAAAATTGGAACACTTTTGATACTTCAGAATTTCTTTTTGTGATTAGGTGTACTATTTAGTATTGTGATTAAGATTGATGTTAAGATTTTATTGATTAAGATTATTGTGATTATACGTCTCAACTTATGTAAATAAAATAACATGCATCTTTGAACCTAGTTATTTCATTTTAAATATTAAACGTATTACAAAAAGGAAAATGAAGTTTAAAATTTTGATTTAAGTAATCGACTTGCTTAATAAAAATGACTCAATTTAAATCAAGCTCATTAAAATTTGCATAGCCTGTTTTGAAGGAAGACAAAAAATTCAGAATCATTCAAAACCAGATAAGGTCACTTGATACACCAAGTTTCATTTAAAATCAGGTCATGGACTAAAATAATTAAAAACTAATGATCCGACATGGAATGACTCAGAGTTCAATAATATTAGCTCTATGGACTTATCTCAAATCGGCATAGTCGTTTACAAAGGTTCAGAATGTACTTTAAACACTAGGTCCCAGTCTAATTAGCCCTCATAGCCAAAAACTGATAGTACAGCTACAAACCAATGTTGGTGGAAACTGCTTTAGCAAAAATCTACAACACAGTTTGTGAAAAGTAATGTTTTATGAGATCTGAAAGTTGAATTTTACCAAAAATTGCTACTGGAATTGAAAAGATAAGTTTAATGAACATACTAAAAGTTGTTTCATATATTATAGAGATAATCACAACCCTACTGTTTTGAAATGCAGTTTGCTGCTTCGGAACAAGTATTGCAATGCAGGATAATGTAAATGGGAAATGCAGAAGTTTTGCTGCTAAGAGGTTACCAGCAAGCCAATTATGAATTTCCCATTTAAACAAACGTTATGGAACTAGATGTCTACTTTGCAAATTATTCGGCACTTGGAGAAAAAAGCAACAATAAAAATATACAAAGCAAATTTCAATCACCTCCACCAGATAAGGTAGGAAAAAAAAAACCTTCAAAGTGCAATTATAAATTAGCATCCGGTAACTTTCAAGAACAATGTTTGTGGCTTGTTCGCTGTGTGAATGTCAGTTTTTTAGATGATCATTCACTACAAATGTTGACCCAATACTCTTATTCCAAGAATTGTGTTAGGTTATCGAAATTAACAATAGAAACGTAACAAATCTAATCACATCAGAAAAACATTGCAACAAAACAACAAGTAATACCTTGATAGTCCTTGGGATTGGGTGTGTGATAAATTGTATTATGGAGAGTTTTCGTAGAATGAAAACCTCTCGAAAAACACTTATACAACGACATGATTTCCAATAAATTTATCTTGTTTGTCCGCTAATATGCCCTTCTGCTTATTTCTAAAATTCTATTCTATTTATCTATAGGCAGACAGAATTCTATCCAATCATGGTTAAACTTGTTTCCAAGCATTAAAAGGATAGTATTTGATTGGACGGTAGCGAAGAATAACAGCGTACGATACGTGTACGTCCTTTAAAGAAAGTAAACGTCATACCAATTTACAATTTCTAAATTATAATGAAAATGACTTGGAAAAAATATAGTATAGAAAAAAATATTTCAAATCGTTGTTCCATGCTTTGATGTATTCAAACTGATTAGCATAGATTATTTTCATTATTACTCTGCCTCTGTCATATGATATAAGGATATTAACTACGACTCTTACACCACACTATTACCAATTTCCATTTCCAAACTAAACATTGTTTTGCCTATGATTTTTGAGGTTTGCTTTCGTAAGGTGTTTAAGAAATGTAGATGTGTGCATGTGAAAATGCGCATGATTTATCAAAGAAACAAATCCATTTTTTATCAAAGAAAAGGTCTTCAGTTTCAAAATTGATCGGAAGATGTCGCAACCCGAGTTAAAATCTTATTTTTGAGAAGCAAAGAAGTAATGTTTTTGTCATTTCGTTGTACAATATTAAAGAAATTTGTTTCCAAGTTATGTTGGGCTAAATATTTTATCTATATCTTTTCTTTCATTTATGTTTGTTGTCATTCATTTGATCGTCAGACTGCTATTATATTTGTACATTGTTGCTTGATTTTGTATGATTATATATTTTCTTTTCCAACTGTTCTGTTGCATAGCACGAATATAATTTTATATCGAAAAAAACAATAAAATTTTTTCATTTGGCTCCAAGGCATTTTCATCAATTTTTATTTTGAAATGATCTTTATTCATTTACCTACTGAAACTTTCATGGTATCGTATTCTTTATAAAAATTTATCTATAAATATATATTGAGATTTATATCCATCTTTAAAAATATATTTGTTTCGAAAACCAATAAAATTATTCCATTTGACTACAATGCGTTTTTAATCAATTTAAATATTAAAATAATCCTTATTTATTTACCAACATAGAGATTGTCATAATTTTAATTATTTGTTGAGAAAATTAGTAAAAAACAAATTGTCAAACGGAGATGTCACTTATTTTGAAAATAATTAAGAATGCTAGTTAACCCCTTGTGAGGTGCACACACATGTATATGTTTTGCTACCTGCAATCTTCCCTTCATGATTTAAAATTAGTTGCGACCACCTTGACCAATAGAATGTTTACTACTTTTTGTATGTTTATAGAATGTTTACTACTCTTTTTCACCATTAAATGTCATACAGTAAATGCAATACTTGGATATCTTTTGATGCTTTGAGGGTTAAACAGGATAATTTTAAGATGGGATGCAACACACCAAATTACTTTTTCTTTCTTCAAGAAACAATGATAAATACGAAATCCTAAAAATTAATCTCAGGAACCACTGTTCTTTTTAAAAATGTAAGGTTACTAATTTCACTCGTAACCCTTCTGATGACTTAAACCGCAGTCAAGTGTTTTTTCCTACTTGGTATCTTCATTTCTCCTAAAGTTACTCAAAGGAAAGATCAACCCTTCCCTTTCCCTGCTGTTTAAGGAGAGTTCATCTCCCTTCCAGGATTAAAGTGGTTAGCAGGGCCTATTCAGGAATATTTGGTTTTCTTTGTTAGGTTGCTGATTCTGTGTTACAATTGTTAATTCTTATTTTAAGAAAGTTGTCAATATTTCCTGTTTAATTTGAGTACAATAAATTAAAGGTTAGAAAAATCAAAGGCCAGATTTAAACTAATCATTTGGTTACATGATAAATATAATTTTACATATATCAGATGATTTTTTAAATAAGCATTTTAGACAATTCTCATGATTATATAATACTTCAATATAGACTAGAATTGCTCTTAGCTATCAATGACTGTCATTAATTCTAAATTTTGCATGATACTAAAATTTCAAAATAAAGTGAAAGAAAATTGTATGACCAGATGATACATCATTTCTAAGCTTTAAAAACCTATTCATTAATATTTGATGTTATTACAAATAAAATTACAATTATACTTACATAAAATTGTGCAAAATTGAATTCCTGTACTTGTACTTTATGGAAGTTCATCTGAAAAGTCATTCAGATGTTACTTTTCCTTACAAGTTTTCAACATGAGGTATACAAGAAGAGTATTCCATATTCATTGTACATGAAAAGAAATGAAAATTGTAATTCTACTCAAAAAAGGAATTTTGTAAAATCTTTTTTCTAAATTTGCCAAATTCTTGTATTTATAAAAAATTGTATCGTTCTGGATTTAATTTTCATGGTTTGTTGAGTTTAAAAGGATCATATATTAAATGAAAATAAAAGATGCTATTTGTTTATTTCATTTCTTACTATAATGTCCAGCCAATTGAATGTTGATCATAACACAAAGGTGGATTTGTTAACAACTTAACTTTACCTTGATGAAGTATTGGGGTGAGTTCTTTTTACACCTTATATACAAAGAACATTCAAGGCATAACCCATATATAAAAGCTACATATTCTTTCCCGTCATACTTTCTTTACCCTGGATTCGAACCAAGAACCTTTCAATACAGAAGCCAGCTCTCTGACCATTCAATTGATTGGTCAGCATACCTGAACCAAAACATGATAAATTGTTTAATACTAATGTATATAAAATCATTGGCTTGTTTTGTGCCTAACAACACATCCAATCACTTGAGCTTCCTTTTTTACACCTCTCAAAAGTTCGTTATTTAAAATTTTACAAAAATACTTAACCTATGAAAGTCACTATTCATAAGTGAACTTGCCTCAGACATGAACAGAGTGGTAAAGTTTCTTGTGGAATGTTCTAGAATCTACACACATCTCCAGTGTGCCAAAATTCGAATAGAAGGATATGGTTGAAAGATTCCACCTCACATGCAAGAAGGGATGAATTAAAAGTGATGGTTCAAGCCAGTTCAGTTGGCTGACAGTTGTTTGCTTATAGGGTCGTGTTAGAAATTGGAGATAATAGAATTCTTTGTGTACCTTGAGACTTCAAGGGACAATATCGAATCATGCGAGAAAAATGTGCCACATTTGAGGTTCCAATACAACCCACTACTGCTTGCAAAACCTGCTATGCGAACTAAAAAATACGAAATTTGTGTAAGTGGCAAAAATCGAAAAAAAGTGGCAAATATCGAATCATGCGAGAAAAATGTGCCACATTTGAGGTTCCAATACAACCCACTACTGCTTGCAAAACCTGCTATGCGAACTAAAAAATACGAAATTTGTGTGACCAACTTTTGATTGCATCAAATTTATTTATGAACCAATTTTTAAAATAAGTGTACCGTAAGAAAGAGTACAATCTGAGGTATACTGCAATATTTTCAAAATTAAAAACTAATGGTAATACGATATAGATATGACAGTTTTAGTTTTGTATCGGAAATTACAATCTGAAAGTTCCGAAAATTGTATGACCAACTTTTAATTGCATCGACTTTAGTTATTAACCAATATAAAAAAAAATAATACCATAAGAAAGAGTACAATGTGAGGTATTCAGTGATGTTCTCAAATTTTAAAGATAATGGTATTAAGCTGTAGATATAACGGTTTTAACAAAAAGTGGCAAAAATATCCAAAGATTCCGAATTTTTTGTGACCAACTTTTGATTACATCAAACTTATTTATTAATCAATTTAAAAAATAACTATACCGTAAGAAAGAGTACATTCTGAGGTATACTGCAATATTTTTAAAATTAAAAACTAATAGTAAGATATAGATATGACAGTTTTAAAAAAAAGTAACAAAAATATCCCGATTTTTTTCCGAATTTCAAAAAAATATTATCAAGAACCAAATTGAAATTTCTAAAAAAAACTCGACGAGCTGCAAAAATTTACATTGAGATGTACTCTTAAAAAAAAAAAAAACTCACGGCTTAAGACTGAAAATTTGTATGTGTTTTGCTCACTCGCGGAAGAAATTTCGCTTTTCAAACTTTGACACTCAATAAACCCTAAACTAATATCTGCATCGGAAAAAGATCTTTACAGTTCTCCAGGGAACACAATGAAGAACAAACAATGTTAATTTCATATTTTTCTGATCCGAACTTTCTAGGGAAACCGTCTAAGAATCGCAAAGCACAGTTGCGATTCTTAGACGGATGTATAAAAGCACTTGAAACACTAAAAGTAGTGAATGCTACCATTAAACTAACTAAATCCAGAAATTTGTGAAAAGTTGAGATTAATCGGTATGTATATTGTGGGAAGATGTCAGAATTTATGTAATTTGTGAAGGGTATATCACTCATATATATTACTTTCAAAATCATTTAGTACTCATAAAATTTATTAATGAGTTATAGTAATAATGTTTAAAATATTTATACTAATTTAAAATGTGAATTACTTAAATTTATTAAAGGAAAATAATTAAATTTTTTTCTGAAATGTTTTTTCAGAATGCATGTGATCTAAAGAAATACGTTAAATTTTTAGTTTAGATTTTATTTTGTTTTGAAAACCAAGGTTTTAGATACCTTCTAATTTTTAACAATTATGTTTTCTGAATATTTTCCCCTTTACGCCATACATTTTGATCAATCTGATAACCTGCTCCAAACTATCTGAACAACAATGTAAACACCATAAATGCAATACAATCGTCTGAAACAAAAAGTCCAAAAGAAAAACCACAAATGCAAATAGTGATCAAATCTGAGCCCTAGAGTCATTAATCCCTCTCTGAGTTTTTACATATCCATGTAAACAAAATTTACTTTGAAATTGCACCAAAGTAGAGCATTTCAGAAAAAGGACAATTTTTAGTGCCATTCACGTTTGACTTTCTGCATCTAGTTCTTAACCCTGCTATGAACTTTAGAAGATAAGAAGTTGCAATTGGATTACCTTAATGATTAGCCTTTCTTAAGTATGTTTCTTTTTATTAAAGAAACATGATCTTAATAAATTAGTTCATTCACATTAAAAGACCATAAAAAAATTTGTTAACACAACATTAATAAAAACTCCTTGTGTTATTCAGCTTTTTTTAAATACATTATATAACCTAATGTTTCTGATCAGAAATTTGATGTCCTGAAGTTTTCTTAAAGGCAAACAATGCTCAACATACATTAAAAAGTAGATTTCTAATGCTATTAAAATATGTTTTGGCTTTTTTTGCATGTAAATTTCTCAAACATTCTTATAGAAATCGGTATGAATCAGAAATTTTATGTATTTAATATTTGGTAAAGAAAAATAATTTCAGGTTTCAGTTAAGTCTTATATAATATCTCTTTTTTGGTAAAAAAACTCTTATAAAAAAATTTCTTTTATGCTTAAATCAATGCATCGATATATAATTGAATTCCTGAAAATTTTTATATTTTTAGATACAGAGCTTTCCAAATGGACAATCGAAGTGACGAGTCTCGTCCTTTATTTGGTGCAGAATTTACAGATAAACCTCTGTTTGGAGATTCTAACAGAAAGGTGAGATAATATGAAGTAGACAGAAAGAGAGGTTTGCAATTTTACTTGCACTTCACATTATCATATGGAGTTGCTTAGAGAAAAATTATAACTTAGGAAATGGCAGAATTTATTAGTTTTAGAAAGTTTATGATCGAAATGTGAATTCCTTTGGTCCTTTATATTTAAGCACACAATACCCATTTATTTATGTTAGGACTAGCAGCTCCATGCATAGCATCTGTGCTAAGCTTTCTTAATTGCTTTTATCTTTTTCTGGAAAAGCTTAACTCACATTTCATGTATGAAGTAAATCTATTAATAATGAATCAGCATCCACACATATTCACATAAATGGATTTCATGCCCCTAAATGGGAAAAAGTATTCAAAATTATGTATGTAATAGTATTTTTCATTTATGCATTTACTTGTAGTAGTTTTTATTGCTGATGCTTTGCAAAAAGCATGCCTCAGTCATTTTATCACAATTAGATTCTGAATGTCTACTTCAATTTAAACCCATTCCCTTGGTCAAAGGCGATTGAGCATTTTTGACTCTAAACTTATTTTCACTCCTTTTCTGCACTGATTTCTGTCTTTCAAATTTCTCTTTGCTTTCAGTAATCAGACTAAGGAAGAAATTCATTAGAATGGCGAGCTGGTATAGCTTAATAATATTATATCAAGCATTTAAACTGCTCACAATTGGTGAATAAATCCTATAATGGCTCTTTTTATATTGTTTAAATCTGTAGTTGCCATTCAACAAAGAATATCGATTTCAGTGTCATTTTTTTATATCGAGTGAGATGAAATTTTAAAAATTGGTTATGGGAATTAACTGTTTACCATTGAGTCTACTTATTTTGTTACTAACAAGTTGTGTGAGGGCTTATTATTTAAGAATTATAGGACAATGAATTCTGATATTGAACTAAAATTATATTCTCACTAAAATGTAAGTGCAAGCAGCTGAACAAAATTATAAAACAGGCCAAGATTGTGAAAGGGGATAAGCAATTTAAAACAACCCTATCCTTAAGGTTTGGAACAAGAGTTGTGAGTTGTATTTCTTGTTGCATGAATCTTATTTGAATCATAAATGACAGTGATAAAATGCAAATAAAAAGGTTTAACTGGTTAACAAAATGTTTATGTAGGGCTTATTCAGTGACTCACATTACAATTGGAGAAAATTTTCAAATTACAATTACTGTTATTTTTACGTTTTTGCCAGAAAATGCTTTGTTAATTCGTTTTTCATATTGAAAAGGCACACAGATTTGAATTATAGGTGATTAAAAAAAATATGTTATTATTAAATATCTTTTTCATCAAAAATAGCACATACAGTAAAAAGACTGCATTTTTGACCTTATCTATAATTTAAATTTCTTCCAAATTATATCAGATATGGAGACTTATCAAGAAGTAAACTTTCAAGAATTAACAACTAAATATTTTCTCCCGTAAGATTTTAAACAATTGCATCATTACAATTTAATTTTAAAATATCAGTGTAACTCATGTTACATTGATTTCATGGCTCGCATTACATCCATTTTGTGACTTGCATTACAAACTTCTATAGTGTTTTACAATTTATGGAATCATAAACTTATAAAATAATGTAGGTAACACTATGCAAGGATTTTAAACAAATTTGTTTAGAACAATGAATTTATATATTTTAGCACATCAATAAGAATAAAAATTAGAAATTAACTGTTGAGTTCCCAACTTTTTGGTGTTTATTTATTAAAAATATATTGGTTTTTATAGATTTCTAATTTTTTCTAGTTTTTGAGCTTGATATTTTTTAGTAATAGCTGTTGCTTTTGTTTTCCAGATTAAAATTTCCCCTGGTACTCAACAAAGTACTAGTTTTAACTCAGGGTTGTCCAGCATGCGAGATGACACTAGAAAGCTTTTTTGTGAAATTATCTGGATCACATTAACTGGGATAACTGCTTTTTTTAAACCTCTTCAACTAACGATTTATTTCTCTTCTCAATTTAAGCATTTGCTACCTTAGATCTTTACCAACCTGTTTGCTTAGAGGTTTAATCTTAGATCTAATGTCTTAACAAAACTTGCAGGCATTTACAACGATATGTTGTTAGTTCTATGTCTTTTGACCTGCTTTTTACCAACCATTTTCTATGTGAATTAGCAAAAAATTCCACTTTTTGTGAAAGAACATTTTTATTGGATAAAAACAGCCAATCTTAAGTAAGAATTCCTTAATTGTCATGATGGTCCATCACATATTTATATGTACCAAGTTTTTTGTTAGACCTTCAAATATTTTATCTAAATAACACTACAAGTTCTCTTACATGTGCTCTGTTACCAGAGGCTACTAGTATGCAAATATAATGTGTATAACAGCTGAAAATAAACTTGCCTGACTTTTTTAGTAATAGACTTTCTACATTACATCTTGATATAGTTTTTTGGGAAAAGAACTTGAATTAAAGCTTCTCTAAAACTGGGTACTAACTTCTGTTAATTATATTAGGTTACAAACCAATTGTCTGTTTGGTACTCCTTGCCTGGAATTTTTAAGTGTAATAATGCTAAAAATATATATGTGTGAGCTTAGATGTGTGAGATGAGTTCAAGTGTTCCTTCTATAGACCCTTTTTGCTTGTTTCTTTTACTAAAATGGTTTTCTGTCAGACTACTGAACATGCATAAAATTACCAAATTCCATATATTTACTTTACTTTTATGTTTACTAACTTTTACTATATATATGCTATACCTCATCCTTTTTTGCATTGTTGCAATTTAAAGTGAATTGTTATATTCTGAAATATGATGGTAAAATAAAACAACATAACCAGCAATTTTGAATAAATAAAATAGTTTTTAATTTTTACCAATATTTCAAGTGAAGTCTTATGGAAGAAGTGTGACTTGTGTTTCATTGGTTAAATTACAATACATTGTAATATTAATTTCACATATACAGATTCTTTTTGAGTATTTTTGGAATTATACATTGATTAAATGTTTATTATTGAAGGAAGTTATGAAATTATACTTATATTGGATATTCTCTGTTGTAAAGAAAAATGTATGTTTTCATGACTCGTATTACGTGTAAAACAAAGATTTAATAACCTTTTAATTAAAATTATAAAGATTCCGACCAATTTTTAAAAATCTCTGAGCTAAGTAAAGGAAGAGAGAAAGATATAATCATAGGAAAATGAAATTGAAACTTACTATTTTTGTTGCTGTATAAAATATCAGATCCAGCTCAGATTTCATGGATTAGCCCTGTAGCATTTGAAATAAAACATGTTGCTGGTATTTTTATACTACCTTTAACTCAGTTTATTATTTATTTTCTTTCAGGATAGAGCAATTAATTTGCTTATTGGTTGCATTTCTGGTGTGTTATTTGTGGTAAATAAAATCTTTCTTGGTTTATTGTAAATTTTTTTGTTGATATATTATATTTCTTGGCTTGATCTTAAATCTTGCCTACATCCTGTAGTTTTTAATACATATTTGCAAATTGCACAGGCTCATATTGACCTTTTAGAATAAATATTATTTCTATATAAATATTATTCATAAATGTGAAAATTTTATTCTGCTTGATTCTGTGCTATTTTAATACTTCGAAATAGCTTTTAGATGGGATAATAATTAAGCAGACTGGGACATAATTTAAGCTCTTGCATTTTTGGGATTTCCCAACTTTAAGATTTAGTTTTACTTTCACTAACTATTGTGGATGTTGAAATTTGTAAAATGGTGGAAATGTAAATTAATGTGTAAAACTATCTGAGATGGTTAGACGAATAAATTAATTTTGTCGCTTTTTAAATTTGTATACCTCAGCTTTAAAAAATTGAAAGTTAAGGGTTTTACTTGCATATTATGCTAGTAAATACTTATACATCTTAGTATCTTCACATGAAATGACCCACTGAATTTCACCTACCACTATTGTGTATATTTTCAAGTATAATTTTTAATTGGAAAGTTCTGTTATACTTTTATCTTCCCATCTAAGATCATTTTTAACTGTTTCAACTGAATATTTTATCTCATTTAGGTGACATTGCTGTCTGCATTCCTTGCAAAAACTCCTATTCGTGGCCTAAATATTTATTTTGTCTTTTGCATCTCTTTGATTTACTTATCTCATATTTTGTTGGTAAGTTTTCTTTTTTCATTCAATTCTACGTTATGCTTCTTACAAATAAAAAAATTATTTTTGTTACAAATTAATAAAAAAAAAATTTAGTCAACCACTGTTCACTCATCTTACTGTTAATCTTCTTTTAAAACAAGTTTAATCCATATATCATCTCAAATGCTGTTTCCAGATGAAACAGTATTTAAATTCAAGCCACTCTTATAAAAATAAATAAGTAAATATAAGCTGGCTCAAAAATATAAATTTATAATAACATTAGCTCTTCCACTTGTAATCATTAGAATTATTGTAAAGTTAAGTTACTTTACTGTTATATCTTTATTTCAAACTGAATACGCAAACTTTAACAAGATAATGTTCACAAAATTTTGTATATCTCTATATTAAAAAAATGTTACCACTGCCGCCGCAGGATTGAAAACTGTGTTGTTTAGCTCGATTCTTAGACAGTTTCCCGAGAAAGTACTGATCGGAAAAAAACAAAATTAACATGGTTTGTTCTTCATCGTATTCCCTAGACAATTATTAAGATTTTTTTCCGATGCGGCTATCAGTTTAGGGTTTATTAAGTGTCAAAATTGAAGAAGCGAAATTTCTTCCGTGAGTGAGCAAAACACATACAAATTTTCAGTCTTCAGTCGTGAGTTTTTTTTAAAGAGTACCTCTCAACGTAAATTTTTGCAGCTCGTCGAGTTTTTTTTTCAAATTTCAATTTGGTTATTGATAATATTTTTTTTTAATTCGGGAAAAATCGGGACATTTGTGTTACTTTTTTTTTAAACTGTCGTATCTATATCTTATTACTATTAGTTTTTAATTTTTAAACTATCGCAGTATACCTCAGAATATACTCTTTCTTACGGTACTATTATTTTTGAAATCGGTCAATAATTAAATTGGATGCAATCAAAAGTAGGTCATACAAAATTCGGAATCTTTGGATATTTTCGCTACTTTTTGTTACAACCGTTAACTAAAACTGTCATATCTATATCGTATTACTATTAGTTTTTTATTTTGAAAATAGCGCAGTATACCTCAGACTGTTCTCTTTCTTACGGTACCATTATTTTAAAAATTGGTTCATAAATAAATTCGATGCAATCAAAAGTTGGTGACACAAATTTCGTATTTTTTATTTTGCGGAGCAAATTCGCAGAGCTTTGTATTTGCGGAGGGTTGTATTTTTGACTATCGGGTTTGCCAGACATCAAATTTATCGTAGCAACAATTGCCATAAAAACGATTTCTTTTTATTTGGCGAGGAAAAAGGCTCGCTTTTTCCCCTCTGTTCTCAGACGGTTTACTGAGAAAGTACAAAGTACACATCGTAAAGTTTGAAGATTAACAGGGTTTACTTAAAATTGTACAGGGAACAAGATGCAGAAGATTTTTTACTCATGCGGCTATTAGTTTAGGTTGCATTAAGTGTTAAAGCAAAAAAGAGTGGAATCACTTGCGTAAGAGGTATTGGTTTGCGAAGCAAACCAAACGAAATTACGTAGCAATCCCCGGGGGTCGGCGAGCGTAAGCGGGCAGGGGGCGAAGCCCTCGCTGTGACGTGATGGACCGTAAAGTGAAATCAGGATAATACAAATTATTCAGATAGTTTTACTCTGTGAAAGGAATGTTGGTTTGCGAAGCAAACCAAATGCCATATGTAAAAGGAGTGTTGGTTTGCAAAGCAAACCAAATGGGATTGCGTAGCAATCCCCGGGGGTTGGCGAGCGTAAGCAAGCAGGGGGCAGAGCCCCCTAGTTATTTAAAAAAATTTAATAACACATTTATTGGTTTTAAAGAACTTAAAAATAAATTTTAGTTGGCTTTTCCATTGAAATATGATAACATGGCTTATTCTTTTTTGAATCTTGCATCATATAACCCAACCATTGATATATGAGGCAATATACCAAGAACCTTGGGATTTAATAACTATTACATCGAGTCCAAAATTCGCACATCATAAGGTTGCATGTTCAAATCAAATTTAAGTCCTATTCCAGTTCTATTTTAACATCTATTTATTAACAAAGACAGGACACTAACACAATGACAATGAAACAAAGAGAATAGATAGGTCCATTCCAACATAGTCTTCCTTCGACCAATCAATCTGGCGAATTCCCCATTGGGTAGGGAAGATGCACATTTCAAATACCCTTCCATAGGGATTATCACAAGATCTGTGGCTAAGTTGCTACAGGCCTGAACAATGTGCAAATGAAGAAATTGGGAAATGTCAGTTCAAAACAAATAAAAAATTATCACACTAAAATTGTATTTGGCTAAAATTAGTAAACATAAACTTAGATTTTTAGCACTCTTCTGAAACAAGTTTCTTTTGAAATTTATGTTATTAAATCTTTGAGAAGGTTCTAAAAAATTCATTCTATAATTTTAGTTACTCATAAAATCTTAAAACGCCCACCAAGCAAATATATATTCATAAAACTTACACATAATGTAAATTTATATAAATATATACAATATAAAATATGTTTAGAGTTGAGATGTTTCTCTTTATTGGAAAATGAGAGCCCTAGAAGAGTTTAATTTAGGAGAAAAAAAATTCGTTTTCAATCACATTTTTAGACAATAGTTGTATTTGCTTTTTTTACAGAGATGACAACTACTATGGATTCTCCATAGTTTCTACTGAAGTGAATCGGGTAATGCGGATTATGGAATCAATGATTTTTTTATGGCAAAATTAAATTTTATTTATTTTTCACAACACATCAATTTTGATTTCAATGTATACAGTATAGTCTCAAATCTGAAATTTTCCAGTCATCAAGGATTGCAAATTTTGGATCAAAACTCAGTCAAAAAATGTAGAACATGTGTTAACTCTGGTGTCTATCTTTAAATATAAATTGTTATACAAATTAAACTTGCTCGTTGATATACATTTAAAAATGTTAACATGTCTTTAATTGGCAGATATTCTAATTAATAATGCTTGCTAAGGGCTGAGAAATTAGGTTGAAATTTACTGATCTTGCCTTTTATAGAATTGCATTTTAATTACAAAAATTAAATTTTTTTGCAGTTTACTTATTTCTGAATTTTTTTATCATTATTATATTTTTTTGTCAAATGGCAGAGAGTGCTAAAATTAATTAAATGTTTTTTATGAACAAAATTTTCAATTTTTAGTATTATGATATAATTCTTTCGTACACAATTATTGGTTCTATATATATGGTTTCATGTATGATGTACCTTACTGTGATTGTAAATAATATAATGTGTTGCATATATGTTTCACATTTGTAATTAAATATTTGAATTAATGATATATATGCATGTCATGTAAGCCAATTTGATAAATTTTTACTTGACTACTGAAATATTCTTAAAACTACTGAATTTTTCCTTTGGTACACACTGCTGAAAACTTTCACATTCAACTTAGAGGCCAGAAATCTAAAAAAATCCCTTGTATCGTAAAAAACTCAACCAATTCAATATGATGGAACTCCTTGCAACTTCTATTATACTTGTGTATTATAGCATTTTCAATTGTAATGAGGTAAAGTTGAGTTCATTGTAATGAGAAATACAGTATCTTCTGAATTAGGATTTTCCAAACTTAACTTTGGAAATCCATAACACCCTTAATAACATTTTTTGCGTAGTTTCAATTTGGTCTGCAAATGCAACCTTATCTATGTTATTCATTCAAACTTGTGAGACAAGAAGACTTGTCTGTTGGATAATTCTGTAGACTAGTTCAAAATTGTCTGTGGAACAAAGGTTTATTCTAAGAAACTATTAATAGAAAAATTGTCAGAAGATGCTTCAGCAGTTTGCAGAAGGGTTTTGGGCGACTTCAAAAATAGTGATTTAGATTAATTCAAAGGCTGAAATTATGAATACAACTAATGAGTTTTTGTTGTGTTTCTAAAGTTCCAATTTTGGAATAAGAATGAAGAAATATGAAACTACTGTGTGAACTTGGGACTCATCAAGGAAATGCAATATTAAAAGAAATTTGTACAGTAGTCCCGATTATCCGAGTTAATGTGGACCAAGACTAACTCAGAAAACCAAAAAACTCGGTTAAAGTGAAAATTGTAAATAAAATAAATCGTGAAGGTAAATTTATATTTTAACAAATACAAAAGTTATACAGATACACCACATGCAATTCATAGTTATGATAATTAAAGAGTTCTTACTTAAAAATTCCTTAATTAATTTTTGTTTTTTGTTACTTTGACGTTTTTTTGCAGCAATGTTTTGCCATTTTTTTAAGGATAACAGGATTGCTGGTGTCATTTCTTCTTGTTGTTCTATATATTCAATAGCACTTTCGATAGTTTTTAGTCCCTCTGTATGGGAGAGTTTCATCATCATTGCTCAATACATTTTCGTTATGGATGATAATTTTATCTGTAATCTCTTGTTTGTCAGCGTTTATCCAGTCACGGATTTCGTTTTCCTGAGTGTTTGTGAGATCAAGTTTATAATTTTTTTACGGTAGTTTTAAAACTGGAAAATATCTAACCAAAAAAATTCCTAGAAATGTTTGATAACTCGGTTAAAGCGGAAACTCTGATAATCATGGCTCGGATAATCGGGGTTTTACTGTATTTATATCCATCAAAGAAAATTAATTAAAAGTTATTTGTATGACCTGTTGAAATTTGTAATCCATTGGTAATTTTTCAATTTTCTATTTGAATTGTTTTTATCTCCTCTGAGCATGACCCCATGTGAAAGCAGTAAACACTATGGAAAAAGAAAGGATTACTAGAGTATCCTCAGTTTGAAGCCTGTATTATTCCTAACAGATTTGCCCTTGATTGCTCTATTACATAGGGGTGAAATTCTTCTGTGTTTACGCGGATTTCCGCTTTTTTCTTCTTCTGAAAAGTTCTGCTTTTTTTACAATTTTTTCTTTAGAATTAAATAATATCATAGAATTACAGCCAAAGAATAAATGTAAAAAAATAATCAGGAAAAGGTGAATATCCTAACTTAAACTATAAAGAGTGTTTGAAAAGATACAAAAAAAGAATTGAATAAAGTGCTTTTGAATTTAAAAAAATACATACTTGTCATAAATACATATGCTGTACCAATAGTGCAATTACGATGAGGGGGTTAAAGGCCCCCCCCCCTTCCAAAGACAAATTTCATTGTTTATACTGGACTTTATAGAGCTTAAAAAGCTAAATAATAGGCAAATATAAATGCTTATCATAAACATATTCTCAGTGGCGCAGCCATATGAGGTGATAGGTTAATCTCCCTTCTTCCAAACACAGATTTTATTGTTTTTAGTGGACTTTATAGGGCTTTATCAGACTAAGTTTGCTTACCCCCCCCAGAAAAAATTATTTCTGGCTGCACCACTGTTCTGTTCACACTTTTGGTACACAAATATTGTTTTCTTATTCAGCTATTTTTGTAGTTCAAAGTAACGCCGCATATATTTTTCTCTTTTTTACATTTTGATTGTTTTTACCCCTGATTACTGGGAAACCGAAACATTAAATTGCAAACACTTTCTTGCTTTGGTTACTGAACACACCTTTGTATTCAATTTAAAATACACCAGTTCATGCGTTCATTTGCTCTTTGATGGACCTAATCGAACTTCTACAGTAGCTGAATTTATGAAGCCATGGACTAATATCCTGAACTAATTCTTTTTATTTCAGCGATAAACATTTAACTTTCTTTTTTCAGATGGAACATTTATTTGTGTCATATAATTTTACCTTGTGCATTTTTGATCTATTCATTATTTTATTGTGCATATTACTATTTCGCAGGAACATAGTTCTAATATTAATTTCTCTATTTTTATTGAAGCTCAGGATTTTTTCCATCTTTAAAGCATACCGATTTGTTTTATTATTTTTACATTATGACTTCCTGTTTATTATTTCCTTTTTTTAGTTTTGATTATCCGTTTTGTAGATTCAACCCTAATGTTCTTTTCAAATGTTTCCCCCCTTTCTTACTTTTCATTCCAGAGTGATCGATTCTGCTTGTATTTTTTTTTTGTGTTTTCAGGATTTTAGTTAGATATTATCCAGATGTCAAACCATGTTTTATATGATTAACAGTGTGCAATATTTAAGTGTTGTTTTGCATTTAAGTGTATCTTTATTACATAATTACTGATTCCTTTAAGATGTAATTTGTTGTTATATTTTCTTCATTGTCATGTCATATTTTGAGTGCCAGCTCTTAACATGCGAGGTCGCAACCATTACAGGACGGCCGAGTTGTAGGATTGGTTTCCACCTAAACCTCTCTCGCCCAATAGGAGTTCCCTCCTAAAGCGCCCTCTATATACATCAGTCACTTCCTTATAGATAGCTGCTAAGATGTGCTGAGATGTTTCTCGCTAAGATGTAACTCGGATGTTATTTAATGTTTTCCTTTACTTTAAATGTTTGTCGCAACCGTGTAACTGTCCTCAATGTACTAATAAACGTTTATGACTATCTAATATAGTGTTCCAACATCTTGAGAAATTAACAGTTCACAATAGCAAATAATAGTAATCGGTTGAAATAGTTTCAATGAAGTACTGTTGACTTATATTCATCAAAAGGAGAAAGAAAAAATGCGCTGCAAAAGTACTCACGATCGGATGAGTTGATAGGTATCCATTTTATTGCAGACACGGAAATAGTTGGAAAGTCAGTTTCGTTTCAGCGAAACGCACAAACAGCTCACTTCAAACCACAAAATCGATACACATAGTTGCTTTTGATCAGCACACATCTTCAGCTCTGCTAGGGGTTTAATTTAAGTAAACTATCTTAACTCATCAGAGGGGTAAAACGGAACCAGGAGGCTGAGCCCCCATAACTGTAGAAATGTTCAAGCAGAACACTATATTAGATAGTGCTGAGTGTGGTTTTAATAGTTTTATAGTAATTACCAGCAGGTTTTAGAAAAACACAACAGTTTATTTCAGACTAACCAGCAAAACGAAAACGTTCATACATTCGAAAATGGAACTAAAAATTAACCGACAGTCAAGCTGCCGTTGCCAGGTGCATCAGTTCTACAAAGCAATACGGTTACGATTAAACACGGAACATTTAGATTGCACTTACAACACCCTCCTTCAATCTAAATACTACTTACAAAATAACACATTTAAATACTACAAATTACAAACAAACAAAAAAATTAATCAAACATTAGTTCTCTGAATTTCTCAAATAATACTTTTCCAAGAGGTTTGGTTAACAAATCTGCAACCTGTTCAGTGGATGGAATGTAAACAACATGAACAGTCCCATCTTTAACTTTTTCTTGTACAAAATGATACTTGACATTAATATGTTTGAGTCTCTTTGGTTGTTCACAAGACTTGCTCACACGAATAGCTGATTGATTATCCTCATAAAGAGGTATAACAAAATTTTGACAACCATTTAGTTTTATTTCTTTGAGCAAATTATGAAGCCAACAAGCTTCAGTGACACACTGACTTAAAGCAATATACACTGCTTCAGTGGATGACAAAGCAACACATGTTTGTTGTCTTGAGCACCATGATACAGTACAATTATAAATTTGAAAGCAATACCCTGTGGTAGACTTCCTACTAATAACATCCCCACCCCAGTCTGCATCTACAAAACCTCTAACAAATTCAGAATTAACATTTTATTTGTAAACTAATTTCAAATTATAAGTACCTTTAATATATCGTAACACTCTTTTCAAAAATAACAATAGTTTATCACTTGCATAATTTTGATATCTGCTTAAGATACTAATTGAATTGCATAAATCTGGTCTACTTCCTAACATTGCATACATGATACAACCAATAATTTTTCTACATTTACCTTCAACAACAGTATTTTCATATTTTTCATCGATTAAACACTCGTAATCAAAATTACTATCCATTGGTGTAGAAATACTTTTACAATCAAACATATCAAATCTTTTTAAAACATCTTCTAAGTAATTACTCTGATCTAAAGTTACAATGCTTTCATTTACATTCTGAGAAATAGATATACCCAAATAATAAGATATAGGACCAAAATCTTTCATTTTAAAATTTCTTTTCATCTCAGATTTAAAGTCATTTATGTGTTTAACATCAGAACCAGTAATAATTAAATCGTCAACATATATCAAGACATATACCTTAGATGTGTCAGAAAATTTAAAATACAAACAATGATCATTTTCAGATCTTTCAAAATTTTGAGAAGACATGAAACAGTGAAATTTCTCATACCAATATTTTGGTGATTTCTTTAAACCATATATAGCCTTTTTAAGCTTACACACTTTCCCACTAGGCAAATTACAATTTTTAGGTAAATACATGTAAACATTTTCTTTTATTTCACCATGTAAAAATGCACTACACACATCCATTTGATAAACTATCCAATCAAAATTTACACTAATTGCTAACAAAATTCTTAAAGTATTTAATTTAGCAACAGGGGAATATATGTCTTCAAATAATAAACCTTTTTGTTGAAAACCCCTAGCAACTAATCTACACTTAAACAATGAGATCTTACCTTTACTGTCCCGCTTAATTTTAAAGACCCACTTACTGTCTATAATATCACAATCGTTAGGTTCATCAACAATGTCCCAAGTATCATTTTCAGATAGGGCTTCAAGCTCAGTATCTATGGCCTGCTGCCACTTTTTCGAGGAACTTGACTTCATGGCTTCTTCATAGGTTGTCGGTTCTTCCACATCTGTAATACTTATAAAGCTAGTTTCAAAATCATCATATCTATTTGGTTTCTTTAGTTGATCTCTAGGTCTTAGGTGCATTCTACCACTATTTAAAAGAGAATCAGGCAAGTCTGTATTGCTGCTATCATTATTGTCATCATCATTCTGTTGATTCTTTTCCAGATTTTCTGTGTTAACTTTCTCAGGCTCTGAAGTTTGAAACTGTTTAGGATCAAGATAGTCAAAAATGTGGTGTTCACTTTTTGTAGAATCGAAAGTGTTTTCATTTGGGTTAGTTATTAAGTCTCTGTGCAAAGTTACGCTGTTTGATTTTGAAAAATATACTCTGAAACCTTTAGTACTTTCACCATATCCAACAAAGATTCCTTTTTCACTCTTGGCATCTAATTTCTTTCGTTTTTCTTTTGGGATGTGTGCCCACACTTCAGATCCAAATATGAACCTTAAATTTCTAATATCAAAAGTCTTATTTTTCCACAGCTCATATGGTGTTTTTCCTTTAACAGTGCTAGTTCCCGTTCTATTAATTATATACACGGCTGTATTTGCTGCTTCAGCCCAAAAACTTTTATTGAGAATTTTTGCAACCAACATAGTTCTTGCAGCTTCCATAATAGTTCTCATCTCTCGTTCTGCTCTTCCATTTTGCTGAGGATTATAAGCAACAGAAGTTTGATGTTCTATACCATGACGAATCAAAAGTCCTTTAACTTTTTCATTCACAAATTCTTTACCATTGTCACTTCTCAAAATTCTTATATTTTTATTCATCTGTTTTTCACACATCAATATGAATTCTGCCAGTTTATCATGCACTTGGTATTTATTTTCTAAGAAATAAACTTGCCTAAAATGAGAATAGTCATCTTTCAGCAAGAACATGTAGCGAGATTTTCCAATAGATGCAACTTCCATAGGACCACAAAGATCTGCATGAATTATATCACATACCTCAGTAGATCTTGATTTACTTTCTTGAAAGGGACTACGGTTTTGCTTTCCTTGGACACAGGCTTCACAAAATGGAATATCACTAGAGTTTTCCCAACTAATTTCATTTTCATTTAACAGCTTCTTAACATATTCAAAGTGTTGATGAGCTAATCTTTCATGCCACCATATCATAGTTTTCTTTTTACCTTTCAAATTACTATCTGCAACATAACATTTATTTTTATCTTCATTCTTTTTTAAATTTTGTTCAGTAGTCATTCTGTTTTTATCTAGACGAAAAACCATTTTAAAGAGTTTACCTTCACGTTTAGCTACAGCACAAATTTTCTTGGACTTTTCATGAATAAATTTAGCACCATGAGAATCTGATATCATATAAAGTCCTTTATCTAAAGCCTTACCTTGAGAGAACAAGTTTATCTTCAAATCTGGAACATGCAATACATTCTGTAGTTCAACTTCAAAGAATTTTTCACCATTATATGACTGAATATCAATTGTTCCTATCCCAACGGCTGTAATTAAAGTTCCATCACCTATTTTGATTTGTTTAGGCTCTTTCAACTTAATATAATTTCCAAATAGGCTTAAATCTTGACACATATGTTCAGATGCTCCACTATCTAAATAGAATTCCATGTCCAATTCAGAATTTTCAATTCCCATAAGTGCAAAACCCTTTCCATTTTCATTATTGGTCTTCAAAGTTTTATTTTTACGAAAATAACAATCTTTATACATATGACCCCTTTTATTACAGAAATGACAAACTATATTTTTGTTCTTATGAACATTATTAACACTTCTGCACTGATTTTTCTTGTGGCCTAGTTTTGAACAAGAAAAACATCTAATATTACTTTGATAATTAGCAGTAAGTGCAACAGTTTCTTCTTTAGTTTTTGACCTTTCTTCTTCAACTAACAAACGAGCAGTTAAGTTACTTAAAGTTCGTTGTTCATCTGCTACGGATTCCCAAGCTGAAGTAAAATGCTTATACTGTTCCGGTAGAGCCATAATTATTTTCGTTATCACCATTTTTTCTGGTATTTCTTCATTAAGTTGCTTAATCTCGCAAACCATATTCTGAACTTTAGAAATAAAAGTCATTACATCATCTTCGAACTTTAAATTGAAGAACTGCTGTTGCAGCAAATGAATACTCACATTCGATTTTCTTTCATAGATTGTGTGCAATTTATCCCACATTTCTTTAGCTGAGACACATGAAATTATATGCGATATTGGTCCAGCTTCCATACGTGAAACCAAAATTTCTTGCGCTTTCGCATCCTTGACGACGAAATCGGCATACGCACCAACATTTGTATCTTCCGGTTTCACTTTTACTCCTGTTGTTATGTCATAAAGTGCTTTAGCAATAAGAGTCACTTTAACCTGGAATTTCCACACATTCCAGTTATTATCATTCAGTTTAATAAACTGACCCTGCTGTATTTCGGCACTCGCCATTTCAGAATACAAACCCACACTCGGAAGCTTTATTCTACGAAAACAAAAACTTCGTTCGTAGTAAATTTACAACTAAATAAACAGGAAGGAACTGGGCCCATAACCTGTAACAGAGTGCTGAGTGTGGTTTTAATAGTTTTATAGTAATTACCAGCAGGTTTTAGAAAAACACAACAGTTTATTTTAGACTAACCAGCAAAACGAAAACGTTCATACATTCGAAAATGGAACTAAAAATTAACCGACAGTCAAGCTGCCATTGCCAGGTGCATCAGTTCTACAAAGCAATACGGTTACGATTAAACACGGAACATTTAGATTGCACTTACAACAACAAGCATTTAAAGTAAAGGAAAACATTAAATAACATCTGAGTTACATCTTAGCGAGAAACATCTTAGCACATCTTATCAGCGTGACATCTTAGCAGCTATCTATGAGGAAGTAACTGATGTATAGAGGGCGCTTTAGGAGGGAATTCCTATTGGGCGAGAGAGGTTTAGGTGGAAACCAATCCTACAGTAGTAAAAATATAATCAATGTTTTTAAAATTGAATTGTTCATTTTGAATGTTATAGCTTATTAACTATGTTAAAAATACTGTCCATTTTTTCAGATTTACTGGTATCGACAGGGTGATCTGGATCCGAAATTTAGGCTTCTGATTTATTATAACTCTTTCACCATGGTGCTTTTAAGTACTTGTGCTCTCTCACTTTTCTTCACGGAAAAATGACATTTGTGACAATGCGGAATAAGTGTGAGTAACTTTATCAACTCTTATAACTCAATTCATTTTTTAGCACTTTGAATTAAGACATTAATTTAAAGGCGTTATTTTAAGCAATTATAGAGGTAAAACTCACTTTTTGCATTAAATATAAAAATTTCTCCATTTGAAAAAAATCTCAAGGCCAAAAAGCCCTGCAACTTTTAGGTGACACAAGTTCTATTCCTCCCTGGGTGTGTTTTTCTCTTCTGTTTCACTCTTGTACTTGGGAATTATATATGAAGCCTTTAGACTTTAATCCAATTATCCAATTTGTGTGCAAAGTTCTTTTCATTGGGTCTCTAGATTGATTTGTTATTAGAAACCACTAGTTTTGAGTAAATATTGAAATCATTGGAATAACATCAAGAATGAATTAAACTTGCTTTACTACAACATGTTTTACACTTCAAAATTTAACTTATTTACATTGACGAAAATTTTATGCAATTCTACGCATCATGTTCGAAGTCTGCGATACAGAAAACTACACTGGTGTCCAAAATTAAGGTCACAGATTTGTTTTTCAAAATAAATCCAAATTGCTACTAGAAAATTTAATAAATTTTGTATTTTGTATAATTTGAAGAACAGGTAGCCAAACATTAGCCTCCAGTTTGGAATGTGTATTGTTTGGTGTTAGTTTTGTAGAACAACGTGGAATTTGACCGTTTAAGCATCTGGGATTTTCTCTTGTAGTGCTGTGAATATTGCGTTAAAACCCACAACTTTGACTGTTTGCAGTGAGAATGAGTTCTCATCATCGTTTAGATGATTTAATGAGACGGAGAGCCGTTGGCAGGCTTGAAGCTGGGCGGTCTTAAGCAGAGATGGCTCGATGGTTACACGTGGCACCAAAAGTGGTATCCAGGTTGTTGAATCAATTCCAAACAAGTGGTACTATCACCAGGAAGCCCAGCCTAGGCCGCCCAAGAGCGACAACACCTGCACAAGATCGCTAATTGGCAGTAAGTGCATGATGGCATAGGCAGACAATGGCTCCAGAGCTTTCTCTTGACCTTGCTGCTGCATCTGGAAAAATAATTTCCAGGCAAACAGTATACAGACGTCTATCAGAGAGAGCCCTTTACTCCCGGCGTCCAGTGGTGTGTCTCCCTTTGAGCGCATTACACAGGAGAGCCCAATTGTCATGGAGTCGAACACACCATTCTTGAACAAACCAAGAATGGGGGCATGTTCTTTTCACTGATGAGTCGAGATTCAGCACACAGTGATTCTCGGCGAGTCTTCATTCGGAGAGAATGTGGAGCTCGCTATCATCCCTCCAATGTAAGGTAAATCGACCAATTTGGCAGAGGAATCCTTGTCTAGGGCTCTATAGTGTTGGGCAGTCATATGCCACTACACGTCTTTGATAAGGGTAGTGTTACCTGCACAGCGCTATAGGGATGAGGTTCTTGAACCCTATGTGAGGTTATTCCAGGGAACTGCAGCCTGAATTTTCTTTTTGTGGACGATAATGCGTGGGCCACACAGAGCTCACATTGTGGATGATTTTTCTTGAAGAAGAGGATATTCGATATATGAACTGGCTCGCGACGTCTCCGGATCTCAGTCCTATAAAAAATGTTTGGGATGGTCTAGGAAGAACCATTGAACGACTTTACCCCCACCCAGGACCCTCCAGACATTAAAAGCTGGGCTTTTGGAAGAATGGGATTTATTGCCGCAAGCGTTTTCTCGACACCATCATTAACAGTTTCAGGGCTCGTTGTGAGGCTTGTATAGCAGTGAACGGTGGCCACACTCCATATTAGACGGATTTATCCCGAGATAAATGTATCGTGATTTGACCTCTTTTGATATAACCTTTACTTTATCTTAACTAACAATTCAACTCTTTTTCATATTGTTCTGTTCTTTATATGCTTTCTCTCGTAATAATATATCTGTGTGCCAAATTTCGTTGCAATAAACTGAATATTTCTCCAGTTCTCACAGATTTTATGTTTGTGACCTTAATTTTCGACATCAGTGTAGAATGAATCCAAAGTCTAAGATCTTAAAAATCAAAACGAACGTTCCTTCTTTTTATTTTTAATCTTGTCTTGCGCATAGCTTGCATTCTTGCACATGCGAACTTTCGAAGTTCCGATCTGAACGTCGGTACAATTGCAATTGGTTGTTGATTTGGAAATAAATGCGAAGAATCAAATATCTGATGTTACGGCATGTTCATTTTACTTTGGAGGCTAATGGGTTGTTCTGTTGAGTTGTGAATGTTACTGACTTGCCTCTACAGTACTCTGCCAGCAGATTCAATGAAGATTTTGTGGGTTGAATCAGAATTTAACAAATCTTCTGTAGTGGGTTGTCACTGCTGGCGGTGTTGTCGCTTATGGACATTCCGTTTCATCATCTGCTGGCATAAAGGCTGGCTTGAGTCGGTCCACACTAATCAAAACGATTTATTTTTAATAAGCAACTTAAATAATTGGTCTGATTTAGATAAAACCTTGTAGGGACCATGATACAATGATTGTAATGCTTTACGTACTCCGTCTTCTCGAACAAAAACCAGAGTGCAGTTTTTCAGTTCATTATTAATGAAAATTTTCTTTCATGAATGAGACGATGCTGGAGTAGGTTGGATGCTGCTCATTAAATTTCAAAGCTTGCCAACAAACTTAACTGGGTGTAAGTTATTTTTGCTGTTCGCAAAGAATTCTCCAGGCAACCATATGTTGCTGCCATACAGCATTTGTGCTGGTGTAGCGTTTAGGTCTTTCGTTATTGTAATTCTCTATCCTAATAGCACAGTAGGCAGAGCTTCAACCCAACCTTTTTCAGAGCACTTGATGGATGCTTTCAAATTACGGTGTATCCTTTCGATCACGCCATTTGTGGATGGTCTGTAGGGCGATGTTCTCGTAGTTTCGATGCTCAATAAAGTTGTTAGCGCCTTAAAGAGTGCAGACTCAAACTGTCTTCCCTGGTCTGTTGTTATTGTAAGATAAGTTCAAAAGCGAGATATCCAATTTTCGTACAGTGTACGAGCAAGTGTCTCGGCTGTAATATCTACCATGGGGTATGCTTTGGGCCATCTTGAATAACGGTCAATGCAGGTCAAGCAGTACTAATATCCTCTTGAAGGTCCAACAAAATCGACATGAATATGTTCGAATCTTTTGGAAGGTAGTCGATAGGATTGAAGTGGTGTTGTAACATGCCTTGAAACTTTGTTTCTTTGACATTGTAGGCAGGACCGAGCCCATGATGGGATGTCCTTTCGAATTGAAGGCCAGACAAACCTTTCTTTTAGTAGCTTGTGCAGTGCTCTAACTCTGGGATGAGATATGTTATGAAAGGCATTGAAAATCATCTTGCGGAAGCTTTTTGGGACAAATGGTCGCAAAATTACTGAAGAGACAACACATTGTAGTTTTGTTACCTCAAAAATCATAGATTGCAAGTTCAAACTTGTTTTTTTCTGGCTGCAACAGGATTTCATTTAGTTCATCATCAGTAGCTTGTTCTCGAGACATTTGTTGGTAGTCTACTGTTGATGGGCTGTCGATCGTCGATATCCTTGACAGGGCATTAGCAACGATGTTTTGTTCACCACTGATGTGACGAATATCTGTTGAAAACTGGCTTATGAAATCGAGTTGTCGAAGCTGTATATGGCTTGCTTTTTCTGGCTTTTGTTTAAAAGCGAATGTAAAAGGACGTTGGTCTGTATAGATAGTGAAATTTCAAGTTTCGAGCATGTGTCAAAATTGTATGATGGCAGCATACTCGGCGAATAACTCTCTGTCATAAGCACTGTACTTGGATTCAGTTTTTGTGAGCTTTTTGGAGAAAAATGCTAGTGGTTGCAGACAGTCTTGTGAACTTTGTTGTAGTACACCTCCTATAGCTGTGTCGGAAGCGCTGACCGTAAGCAAGATTTGTGCTGTTGTCCAAACCAGTGGTCTCTTGTCTTTCTTTTAAACGCCTTTTAAGAACTCAAATAGTGGTGCTTGAGTTGATGCTGCTTAGGTAGAAAAGGCCGATAAAAATTGATCATTGCCAAAAATTTTCTTAATTCCTGGATGGTTTTCGGCTTTGGGTAGTTAGTGATTGCTACAACCTTGTCTTCCAACAGTTGTATACAGTTTTCTGTAATATTGTACCCCAGGAATCTCACTTCCGATTTCTTGGAATCTTTGAAAAACGATTTGAAGATGATCCTTGTGCTTATGTCAGATAAGTGAATAAAAATCACCTGTGAATAATGTTGTAATAATTGCTAATGTTGAACAAGCTAAACACATGATAGATATTGACTTATATCTGTGTTTGAAAGGGATGCTTATGTATTCGAAGTCAAATAACGAATTAAAAAAAAAGTATTAAATTAATAGAAATCTACTTGGTTTACTACTCTGGTTATTTTTCAGTGCATAAATTTAGCTGCAGATTTTTAAACTGAGTAACAAAACATTTTTCTGCTGTGTGTCAAGTAAAAGGGTTGTTACAAGAAATTGTCAAAATCCAACAAAAAATGAAAGGAAGACAGGAACAAATGAGTTTTGGTGTCGAAACAATACCTATGATTGTTCTAGTGTTAATGTATGTAGCTATAAAGCAGTGTGACTGTATATTTTCTCAATTTCTTATTATAGTAGTTCGTAGATTATTCGATTTACTTTTAGTTCTTTAATAAATATTTATAATGATTTAAATTATATTAAATGAGGTGTGTCACCGCAAAAGGCCTACGATCCTCTTCCAGTGATTGCAATAAACTGTTGAAAATAAATATAAGAGGTAATAGCCACAAAACTATATTTTGAATTATTCTTAAGAACTCATAATATCATATGAACTAAGAAAGTAAGCATAAAATGTATAAAAGAGATGTAACCTAACTTCAAAATGCCAACGACGTGAGGATGTAGGCTGTTTTGACACAATAACATACTCGGATACAATGAACTAGCTAACTGTTTTTTTTTCTTTATTTGAAATCTAGAATATCTTATAGAACTAAAACTCTTTCTCAAAAATCAACAACATACAGTTTAGAAAACAAGTTTTTAAAATATTACTCATTCAGCCAGTAGTCCATTTGTTTGTCCTTCACAAAACTCATCTTCTGCTCCGAAGTCTTCCACGTTGTCGGATAACATCTCGGACGTATTTCCTGAGACCACGTTTTTATAGAAAGAATATTCTGCCATTGTGTCCCCCATGTGCATTATTCTGCATCATCTGCTATTGCAATGACTTGAGTAGAACAGGTGGTGTTCGTCCAGAACATCTGATTGGATCTCGACTTTCACCATTGGTTTGTTTTTGAACTACTGACAAATGACAGTTGCAGAGACGTGAAAACATGAGAGACGGAGGCATAGGGTGACTACGCGGGACTTTGAGAACAAATACTGATATGCATTAGTGTACTGTAATTAATGCTATGATGTAAATAGTGTACATATTCTTATGTTCTTCAAATAATAAGAACTTAAAATCTTAGCTGTTAGTTGTCCTCTCCTTGTGTACGATTTGTGCTGTTTTCATGCTACCGTTTGGCGACGACACAACAGATACTTTCAAAGGTACAGCCACTACTCAAAATATATCTGAATAACTTTTGTTGTTCACACTTTGGATGTTGAAACATTAAAGCATCATCAAACTAGCAGAAGGGCACATCTGCATTTTAAAATTTGTACTAGCTTAAACTTTTAAAAGACATTCTTTTATTATAATGAAGTATCAAACCACACACAAAAAATCCAATTTATGATATTTTTAAAGGAATATTTTATGATATAAATTATTAAATTCACATCTAAAAATATGAATTTAAACATGCTTAAATTTTAACTGAAATCGATTTAACAAATTCTGAAACTTAGGAAATTTGTAGCTTATTTTTTTCAGTAGTTTTTGAGATGGCCCTCTATTCACAACATGTGAGCACTTTCTTTGTCAAGAAATCTATTCTAAATTTGACAAATCTAAATATTCAAATATAATATTCTTCTGTCATAAGAAATTAGAAAACTTCAATTTGTCCCACTATGTTAACAAATCAGCTTATTTTAAATGTGGTAGATTGTACTGTGCATTTTTTCTTCATATTTAAAATTATGTTTTTTTGTTAAGTGGCTATTTTTGCATCCACTTTACTCCATACCATGGGTAAAGTGGTTATCAGGTGGAAGAAGAATGGGAAATTCATAGAAATTATAAAATCATAAGAATTTTTTTTTAACACTATATAATAATTGATAAGTGTATTAAAAGAACAATTTTTGTTGAATAAGCTACTATTAAATAAACTTTGTTCAATGATCTATCAATTTAGTGGCCTTCCAAATGCCAAAATAATAAAACGTAACAATATGAATGCTGTAGCTCAAGATGTTTTGGAACTGTAAAATAACAGTCAAAAGTTCTACATTATACAAAACATGAATTATTCAAAATTCATGAAAGTATAAATTTTGAGAAAGGTATAGGGGTTACATATCAAAACTGTCCATGATTATCAAATGTTGATTGTGTAGTAATGTATGTGTAATAAATGCGCCCGATATCTATTTTATGCCACAACATCCTGCTTTTCTAGAAAATATACCATCAATTAACTCTAGCTTTTTAAAATGAAAGAATGAATATTTTACGACTTCTGTTACTTGCTTATTGAATTGTTGAACTGATTTCTTGAACCTACATATTACTGCTATCAATTTTGCTCTATGGTTCTTATTTTCTTTTGGTTTCATAACTTTATGTTCAGTAAGAGCCTGTGCTGATTGTTCTCAAGTTTCTTCATTTTTGCTAGACCTATCTGTTTCTTGAAGTAAATGCTCTAGGAAGCTAGAGCCCTGTTAACACCTCACTTACTTTTCTGAACCCTTTTCCTTTTTCTCAATGAATTCTGAGCATCATTTCTAAGATCAGTCGACAGGATTTGAGAGGGTTGTTAATATGGCTAATTTCAGGTTTTTTTAACAGTAACTTTATCTGGCATGTAAGTTGCTTGAAAATTATGTTACTATTTCATGTGAAGCTTGATTCGCTTCATTTTGTGACATGCTTACAACACATATTGAACTTTAATCTGGCAAATTAATGCATTTTCTGTCCTTAAAATTAGGCTTCCTCCCTGTGTGTATTCCTCATTTGTGTCAAAACTTTCATCGTGTGTTTATGTCTATTACTTGATAGTGTACGTTGTGTCTTGACGCAGCATGGCAGTCTGTATGCCATAAAACCCCTAAACCAAGCAACCTTAAAATTCTGGGTTCCACAGCCTGTCAATTTACGGTATCTAACTACTTTCCTTAAATTCTTTCACAACTTGGTTAATTTTAATGATTCATATAACTGTTTGCAGATGTAGAAATATGAACTTAATTTGCAAGTCGTTTTCCCCTGTACCATGAGCCGACCAACCGGTATAGTGGTTAAGGTGTTAGCCTCTAGATCGTAAGGTTCCTGGTTCGAATCCGGGCATGGATGTTTGTAAGCGTATGGTGTAGAGGCGGCTGGTGCACTTTAAATCTGTCGTGGCCGAAAGTCCTCACGTTGGGTTGGTGTGGAAGTTTGGAGAGTGGGGGTGCCAGCTCAGGTGTTGCTTCGTCATCTGACCGTGGTTCAAAATTATGAGGTGTTGTCCTCTGATCTTTCCCTTGAGGGATTGATCCCGGTCCGTCGTCAATAGCCCATTGTGTTGCTCTAGTACGACAACTAAAATTACCATTACCCTGATACAGAAATTCCTTTCCATGTGAAACCTCACCGTCTGTACGGCACGGCTTGTAATCGGGGTTGTCATAATATATATCTATACGTACATATTATGGAATACTTATATACATATTCCTTTTTGCTGTTTAAAAATTATCTTTAGCATAAGAGACTCTCAAAAGAAGTTTCAGCAGTGTTGCAGCTAAGCCTAAAGCTGTCCCCACTTCATTTAAAAACATCTAGCATCTAAAATAATGCAATTTCTGGCCTATTTATTGGAATTTGTTAATAAGTCCTTTATCTAGCTCAAGAAAAATATATAATAGTTTTTTTAGAAAGGTATAAATAAATAGAAAATTTCCCAGACAACTATAGCCCACATGACTGGATCAAAAAACAAACAAAAAGGCATTAGGATGTTCTAGATGTTTGCAGAAAAATGTTTTTGGTTGAAAAAACCTTTTAAAGAACTTAAATATTTTATTACGAGTTTTACTTTCCATCAAAACAAGGCTGATAACTAACGAGGTAGCTTTTGCAGGGACTACCCACTTTATTCCCTATTCTATAAGCTCGTACTTATTCATTAAAATCAAGACTTAACTTGCAAACTTAGAATATTAATGGCATCAAACTATGTACTTAAATCTTAAGGTGAACAATGAAGCTGCTTATTAGCCATTATTTTCTGCCTGAAAGGCACTTCACAGAACCAAATCCTGACTTAATTTAATCTTTAATGTTAAAACAAAGACCGAAAAGTTTAGTGCCAAGGAGAGTAGAAAATTACACTCTTAGTATTGTATTTTTATATAATTGATTAATGTTTTAGAGTATATTAAATTCTATGTTTTAATTCACTTGAAGAATATCACTAGTCATTTCTTTAATTAAGGTATCTTAATTGTTTAGTATTTTCATTAAAAAATGTCTATTTTGTTCTGAATTTAATCTTTTGTCATTTTTTTCATATAGGTTGACACAACGTGATACCAAGCCATCCTTAATCATCCTGTTATCTGTTTTGTACACTTGCTGTTAATTATATTCACATGTGTTGTTCTTTCATTAGTTAGAGAGCGGCATAAGCATGTCCTTATGAATTCCAATTTTTACTGAAAATTTGATGCAGATTTATTTTGGAAAATATTCTATTCTTTATACAATACATTATTTTTGGTGAAATTGTTCTTCAGTAGTGCTAATATGTGATAGGGAATTATTTTTTAGTTTTGGTAAAAAAAACTAGTGAATTTTAGTTATGCAAATTTTTAATTTTGTAACTATGATCATTTACAAGTCCCAGTGTCTTTTAAACTAAAATGTTTTTAATTTCTATATTTGAACTTATATTTTGTTTTTATTAAAGTACTTGGCTAATTCCTTTGAAACTAACATTCTGGTTTTATTATCTTGGTTGCTATTCCAGTATTATTTAATGCAATCCATGACATTTTAGTTTGTTTTTAGTTATTCATTATCTACTTTAATTACTAGATAATAAAAATGTAATGTTGTAATAGTGTATAATTTTTCTTCATTATGTTTATAATGGGCAAGCTAACAATTTCAGGAATGTAAAACAAAATTTTTTATTAAATAAATTGAAGCTTCTATTACAAATATTTTGGCAGGTTGATGTACAAATTCAAAATGATTTTTGTAGAAAAGTTAATTAAAATGTGAATACTTTTAAAAAGTCTATAAAAGTTTACAAAAAGCAAAGCATTCTAGCTAAAAGCTATAAATTGATTTTTCAATGTTCTTATAAATTGTAGGTCATGTACAAAGCATTAAATAAACCACTTTATATAAAAAGGTATTCTAGAAAGTTATAAATACTTTCACTGTAAATTTTTATGCATCAAATTCTTATTGCACAAGAGATCAGTGAATAATTATTTATCTTAATACTTGCATTAGGTAATTCAGAATGTTGGGTTATACATGTAACAAGTTTCAAGTAAATACAGAAATATACAAGTGTGTAAATAGAAAAATTACATTCACCTATAAAAAGTCTTATTTGGAAGCTCGCAATTTTACATTTGTACTTCAACAAAAGACACAAAATTTGTCAGGATACAATGCAGTTCTTATCATCATGTTTCCGCCTCCTCCTCAGGCTCTTTCCACCTGAAGATTGTAAAGTTCCTGATCTTTGTCTGGCGACTGCAAGAGCATCATTGCTCACATATGAAATCCGCACACCTCCGTAAGCTCGCCGTGGCGGTAACTCGTATGGATCGTCTTCAGAACTAGAACTTGAGCACGTGCTGCAGCGATCCTCTTCGTATCGGTCGTGCCTGGCCTCTAGAGCTTGTATTTCGGTAACTCTCTGGAAGCTCGACTCTAGCTCCGACCGATCCCCGTAACTCCTGCTTCGCAGTACGGCAGAGTTTCTTTTACTTGAGGGATGAGTGTGATGCTGACTCTTGGTGTACGTCTCCTCGCTGGCTGTACAGGACGATGAGGAAGAGCGTTCCACCTTTTGAGAGAGAGTTCTTTGTTCTTCATCTTCACTGGAGGGTGGTAACTTTGCTGTGGATGGACTGAAGCGCACTATGAGTTTTTTGGAAGAGACGGTATTGTCACTGGTGCGAGTGCTGTTCGAGTCTGTGGGGTCTTTAGTCGGAGTTCCTGGAGGTGTTGCCGAACCTGTGTCTCTCGTTAGGTCTGGCATGGAAAAATGAGCAGTTGTTCGTCTGTGTTGGTAACGACTTCGGTCTTGCTGCTGTTCTTCGATTTCCTCTACCACCTAAAAGATATGCGTTTTGAGATTTTCTTGTAGTATATTTTTTTTATATCCAATACACCAGACCAAGCATGTCAAACTCGCAACCCATAATGAATATATTTGCAGCCCAGCCAAACATATCAGTATTTAACAAATATTTTACTAAAATTTCTTAGCCTAATTATTCTGATTTCGTATTATTAATAACAAACCACAACATTCGCTGTGATCGGTTACTAGTCGTAGCCAATAGCAACAGATATTTTAGCAGCTGATAATAAAATAATGCTAAAAACTTGCATTATATGCACATTAATGCTTTTAAAACTTTCAAGCTACTAAGAACAGTTGATATCAGTTACCTTTTTCAGAGATAATGACAATTTAAAAATATGAATATTTGCATGCAAAAACAAGCATGTTGTAGAGCAGGTCATAATCCTTCCTGGTCTGGGTTAACCCTTTGTATGTAAATTTTGAATACATCTTGTCTGCTTGCCACACACATTATGAACTATTTAAAAGCAAAAATTGAAGTACTAATTGGAAAACCACTTGGTAATGATCAATTCATGAGAACATTCTATAAATTACACTTTTGAAATCATTGGCAAAATGGGCCAATCACCCACTTAGCACTTATAAACATTACTATAGCATGTTTTGCAACACTTCTCATTAAGAGGTCACTATTGTTACAATAACGCAATTTTCACGCAATAAGTCAAATGATATAGTATTGATAATAAAATTTCAGAGTGAAGTTCCATTCATGAAGTACTTTTTAAATAAAATTGTTTTAATATAGATTAAAATTTACCTGAACAAAAACTTGAGGTGATTTTGCCATCAGTGCATCTATGGTAAGGTCGGACATGTTGATTGGCTCTCTGGATCGTCCAATCATGGGAGATTTTCCTTTTTCCATTAATGCATTACATTCAGAATTGAATGAAGGATCTCTAAATGTTTGGAAAAGAAAAGTCATTAAAGTTTTTGAATGATGTCAATGGGTCATAAGTTTTAAGAGGAATTTGAAATTATGCAATCTATTTTTACTATTTTGATACAGAAATACAGCAGTTCACTACAACGAAATGACTGATAAAAGTAAAAAACTTAAGTAAAACTTCGGCAAAGTTCATTCGGTAGAGCAAGACGTCCACCATTATCTATCCAGAAGTAAAGTAAGAGGAAAATGCGAATTAAAATGTTATTTTAGAACAGGCCTCGAAATAGATTTTTTAATACAGGTGCACCCTGTGCACCTAAGTTTTTAAATTAGGTAAATTAGGTACACCTAACGGGAAAAATTAGATGCACAATTTTATTTTCATGTGCACCCGGGTATTTCGAGACCTGTTTTAGAATGTTGCCATACCTCACTTTTAAACAAGCCTTTTCAGGCCATTGTACTAGTGTGTTTGACAGCATAAAAAATAAAAATGAGGCTTTACTTATATTCAACTTGAGAACAGGTCTTGGAGATCGGTTTTAAATCAAAGTGTCTAAAATGGTGAGAAAATTTCAAACAGTGTCGAGTGATAACAGATTTGTTAATTTCCTTATTTTTGACAGACTGCAAGTGTTTTTGCAACCAAAGTTTGTTCCACAAACCATGTTAACCAACATGATCATCACCACAGTTTAAATTTAATTCATGACAAACTGGGAATGGATCTTGTATGAGGGGAAAATAACTCTAAATTCGAATTGCTTGAGGGTTTGTGCAACTATATAACTTTGTGTCCCCACTTTAGTTAATACAGGTCATTAACTCAGGCTTCAGTTACTATTAAGAGTGCATGTGTAACACTTCTCAACATGGAATTTCATCAATATTTAGACTAAATGTGAGGTAATCCCATCTGTTTTGGGTAGGTAGAACTTTCTTTAACAGCCATCTCAAGATTAAACAGATAAATTATTGTCAATAATTTAGAGGTATTTTCTGTCAAGCTACATGTAGGTAGTAGAAGTGCTTATGCAGAGGAACACGTTTCCTGTTATTTATTTCCAAATGTGACGTTTGGATTGTTTTGTGAATAACAGGGGTGAAAACAGTCAAAATGTAGAAAAGAGGAAAATATACGCGTTATTTTGTTTACTGCAAAAATAGCTGAACAAGAATAGTATATTTGTGTACTAATGTGTGTAAAGAACAGTGGTGCAGCCAGAAATTTTGTTGAGGGGAGTAGGCAAATTTAGTCTGATAAAGCCCTATTAAGTCCACTAAAAACAATAAAATTTGTATTTGGAAGTAAGAATGTTAATCCATAACCTTCCACGGCTGCACCACTAGTACAGAATATGTGTTTATTATAAGCATGTATTTTTGCCTATTATTTAGCTTTATAAAGTCCACTATAAACAATAAAATTTCTCTTTGGAAGGCAGGAGGGGGGGGGGGCTTTAACCCATATTCCCCTTATAGTGGCTGCACCATTGGTACAGAATATGTATTTATGACAAGTATGTGTTTTTATAATTCAAAAGCACTTTATTCAACTTTTCTTTTGTATCTTTTCAAACATTCTTTAAAGTTTGAATGTTCACTTTCCTTATTTTTTTTAACATTAAATCTTTGGATGTAATTATTTAATTCTAAAGAAAAAATTGTAGAAAAAGTGAAACTTTTCAGAAGAAAAAAAGCGGAAATCCGCGTAAACGTGGAAGATTTTCACCCCTGGAATAAGATTTCAGAACATTGCTAATTTTAATTCCAAAAAATGCATTATGAATCTGATCAATGCCAATGAGATCAAATGCCGAGCATTACCAAAACAGCAGTAAAGTACATTTTAAGGCGGCACAAAATATCCAAGGTGCAGGTAGCCTAAATTTCCTGTTTCAGTAAAAACATTTTGATTTGAGGTAAAAAATACAGCAAAATGTCTAATGTAGGTAATATTTATTGCCTCCGTTACACAAAAATAGCATATTATTTACTCTGTGTGTGTAATGAGTTCTGCGATATACTCAGCGTTCGAAAAAATATTAGTATATGTATTGCAAGGTTCCTGGCTCCTAATTATTTTTATTTTTGTCCTACCTGTTTTAAGGTAACCCCAATATGTATCATGCAAGAGCCTTTTCTAGAAGTAAAATCTTCGCATTTACCTGGTTTGTTCATACTGAAAATATCTAAAGCTTAAATTAAACCTTCCAAAGCCTTAAAAAGTTTTGTTTTAACTCAAACTGTAACTGATGTGCTTATGCAAAAAGGTCACTGGTTAAAACTGTAATGGTAAAACACAATCTAATGCTTAAATAAAAATTATGACTACATTGAACCATGTTTTTCCTCTATAAAAATTCACTCTTTTCAGTTCATAATCATACAATTCAGTACCTATATTAAGTAACTCATAACAAATTCTTACACTAAGTTCTAGAAATAGTACTGAATTTAGTCAGTGATGGAATTTAAATTCTACAAGTACCCAAAATATTTGTAAGCCATGAATGATAAGACTACATAAAAAACACTTAGAATCAAACATACTTGTTTAAGGAACTTATTTTTTTGTTCGCCACATCTTGGAAGTTTGGATCAGTTGAAGGATCTTTAAGAGGAGCATTTCTGTAAGGAACAAGAGGACTTCGAGGGACAAGAGGGCTTGAAGTACGATTTTCACTATTATGATTTGCTGTTTGTGGCATCTTATTTCTTTTGTTGTTGCTGTTTTGCTCAACTGTGTTTGAAAGAAAAAGTAACAGTGTTACACATATAATATATATACAATAAAATGCATTTATACAATATATATTGCACATTCATGCTTTCTGAGAAATATTTGATCAAATTTCTAAAAAGCAAACTAATATATTGATCAAGTAAATCAATACACTATACAGCAAGTTTAGTCAACTTTAAATAATTAATTGTGAATATGAAATCGATTTCAAAATTAGAAAAGTAACAATAAAAGAGAAGAAAACAAATTGTTTGCTTGAAATGCAATTTGGAATAAACGTATATCAACAGGGATGTCAATTCCAAGGTGCCTACCTTCTTTGCCTCCTGCCCCACAATATTAGAAGTTGTGATTCACTTCTCCTAAAACAGGATGACTATATTCGGAATAGAGTGTCCTTTTTTTGGGATTTTTTTGCTTTTACACCTAAATGGTTCCTTTTAGGTGTACAACAAAATATATGAAACTCAGAACACACAACAAAATATTAATATTTATTGGTAGCTCAAGACCCCAGAGTTTGGGAATGTAAAGAACACAATTAGAGAAATAAAATGTTATTAATGAAATCTATTACAATGATATCTGGAATATTAGAATATAATAAAATCTTTAATATAAATGTTAAACAATAAAGAATGTTTGCCAATGTTAATTTTTGCAATCTGCAATGGCTTTTAATTACTCAACCACATGCAGTAAGAATCCATTGGGTTCCATTGTACTCATTAAGGCTACTCCATATCTCTCAACAGGACCATTAACTACAATAACAATAGCCTGGACATAAATTCCAGTACTAGTGTACTGGAATTTTTGTCCAAGCTATTATAATCTGCTTGATTATTCCATACTTCCGAATATTCCATACTACGAATTATATAATAATACATGTAAATAAAACATGCAAAGCTTTGCTCAAATAAACATTTTTGTTTCCATAAAAAGTATTAAGATCAACCATAGTGTGATGTGAGCAGCTATTGCTTTTTTCCTTGCATAGAATTTTCTGTAATGCTGTTTGGGATTTATGATGCAAGGGTCATATTTGGCCAAATAACGTCAATAGACACACAAGGAAAGTTTTACTGATACCGGAAAGGTGAGAGTATATATACACCCAGTGGAAGAAATCGAACACGGGCCCTAAGACTCGCAGATTCCTACCGCAGTGCGCAACCCCACTGAATCCCGTCGATCATTCCTGTGATGCAGAAGTTTCGAAATTCAAGCATGTAGTAAATATTCCGAGTTTGTTTGCAGTGATTTAAAATTCAAACCAATACAACCCTATTTTGCGAGACTAAAGAGCCTTTGATATCGAATTAGGAATTTGCATAGCATCAAATGCCACAACGCAGTGGTTCACAACCTGAGCTCTGTGACCGCTCCAGGAAAATAAAATAAAACAAACGAAGGTAGAATAAAAATACGAAAACCAGGAATTACATTAATATTGGAAACTAGGTCAAGTTGAATTTCGCGCCTCCTCAAGCAGACGACGCTTGGTCATGGTCACTGCTGCCACTAGCTGTATAATTATTGTACCGCGAGACGGACAGGCGGCGAGGCTCAGCGGGGCCTGTAGTGCATACCGTGGCTAGCCGCGTTTTAATGGTCCTTCCTGGAACTGAATGTCCGAGTGATTTCTTGGAGCTGCACATTCTTGACGCTTCTCGAAACTTAGCTCCGCATAGAAGCTGGCTAGTCGCGCGCAATTCGGAGTCACTTTTTGGCGTAAACATTGCGATTTCTTGGAGATTCTTCCGCGAGTTTTCTTTGCGTTTAACCTCTTTGTGAGTGCTTAGTAAGTAAGTGTTTCTTTCTTAAGTGTTGTGAAAAAACAATATGAAATCTGTTATAATGCAAATGTTTTGATTTATTGAACTTGGGAAGAACTATTGGTGGCTTTTGAGAATAAATCGAGGTATGGTAAGTCTCGAAGTTTTAAAAATATAATTCAATTGCATTGATAGCGTGCGATTGTGTTTAAATATCTCTTTATTATCTTCCTCCTTCTGCAACGCTATTAAACGGCATTAACTTGTAAAACATACGGTAGGCCCAAGAAAGCCCGCCATAGAAATTAATTCTAAAAAGGGCTCCGCGGATCACTGGAGAAACCAAACGGGCTATTGGCGACGGTACGAGATCAATCCTGAAAGGAAAGTTCAAAGGACATCTAAATTTGAACCAAGTTAAGATGACGAGGTCAACACCTCATGCCCTGTTGGTCCGATAGCTCTATAGTGGACAGTATTTTAATTAATACAATTCGTTGTAACAAAAAACAAATTTTATAGACAACAAACTTAACAATGCTGTGGATGGACCACTCTCATTAAGGCTAAGGAAGCCTGGTTCTAATTATTGCTAAGGAAGCCGCGTTTTCATCAGGTCCAGGAGAGCACCTCTCTCCTCCGTGTCTCAAGCCTGAATGTCACACAGCGCCCTTTACAATAATGAGAGATTTAACGAGCCCCAAACTTCCACATCACCATGAAGACACGTTTAGGGCACGGTGGCAGATTTAACATCCACCAACACCCACGTACACGACGGTCTTTGGTTGGATCGACTTTAGAGCTTGTAACCCTCCGGTTGCAAATCCATGAGTCGACCAACTGGACTACCGCGACCCACAAATTCCTAGAGCAGGAATCCCGATAAATATTAAGTTTTGCAATTAAATTCTGCTTGATACTAAGATGTGCACAGGCTAGTTATTCTTCATTTGATCAAATTCCAGAAAACTGTCCTTGACATTTCGCAAAAGAAATGTAGTGTTGTCATCATTGCTACTCACATTGTATATTTTTTTATTCATAAAGTTGAAGTAAGCTTGAAAATGTCTGACTTGTAGCCAAGAAATTCCTAAACTGTAAAAAGCAGAACGAACCTATAATGAATTTTATATTATTACAGCATGTCATGTGAGCAGTGCTGTAGTCGTTAAAAAAAACCAGAGAGTATACCATGGACGACCGCAGAAGTTTATCAATGGAGAGGAGAAAATGTACCCACTATTTACACTTTCCACGGGGCAAAAAACATGCACACACACTTGCATACATGAATAGTTATATAGGAAATCCATAAGACAGGTGGTTGACCGCCCCCCTCCGGGCGCTCAAAGGGTATACTCAAAGGACCAATGAATATGTTCGAATTAATCGAAGTTTAAAGTATCGAGAGAAAATAGCCTATATTAATTTTATATTGCAGGAATGGAATAATGGAATTTTGAAGAAACTTCGACTTAGCAGAAATTCCTGTTGACAAGGTTCGAGTTATTGAGAGTTTACTGTATTTATGCAAAGCAAAATATGCAGACTAGTATCGAGTTCTATTCAAATTTGAAAATATTACTATATTAATATTTAACTATGATATAAAATAATTACAGGAAATGTTAAGAGAAAAATATTTAAACACATATAAAGTGGGGCATAATTTTTTTAAAACCAATTTTAAGGCCTATTTCTATTATTTTCATTGAAATATTTTCCAAACTGGTAGACGAGAGAAATCCGTCTCTGTCTCTTTTTGTTGCGCATACTCTTGATCTATTGACTAGTGAAGATCGATGGTTGACCAACCAAGAATTTACAAATTTTTTCCGGTTGAAAGTGTTCCATAGGTGGTCTTTTTGCATTAATAAACATTAGATTGGAAACGTTTGAAATCAATAAAGATGATCTCAAATCTGTTACACTATGTTATTCATTAAACTAAACTTCGCGTTCATACTTGGCAGTGGAACATGGTAATATTTCAATTGTTCTTAAAAGATGCTCTAATTTTTCTGGAACAATTTGGGGGTTTTCATTGTTCCTTCAAACCCTGAATAGTGCACATTTCATCTATACCAAAAAGTCGACAGATCCTATTTACCCCTTTTTCTCCATGGCGAATATCCCCTGTATTTATATTTTCTGGATCAAGCATGAATATATCCTTCAAAAGTTGACTATTTTCTTCATTAACATCAGAACAAAGTCTCGATTTCATTTTATCGACAGTATTTGCTTTTTTAATTATATTGAATGAATTGCTTTTGATTAAATAGGTACGATTTTGGAAATGTGTACCAAGGTGATATCTTGAAATAAATACTTTTCTTTTACTTCTACAGCAATCTGCGTTTCACGTGATGTTTTGTAGGAAAAGCAAAGCGTGTACGTAGTTTTTAAGAAAAAGCAGAGGGTATACGGAATTTGCTGGAAAAACCAGAGGGTATACGGCGTATACCGCCGTATACCCTCCACTACAGCCCTGGTCATGAGAAATAGCTCCTTGTCAATCTTCTACTCCGTGATACAGGCTCTATACACATACCTCCTTGATCAGAGAATTTTGTTTGTATCAAAACAGCCATGTTTTCAGGAGATCAATCCTGCAATGATTCGTAAACTGTAGCAACTTGTGCTTATCCTGTTCCAGATGAAAATCCTGAAATTCTAAGCAATATAGGAACATTGCTTCCCGATATAAGGACATGACGTTGGCAAACTTTCTACTTACTAGTTAAATCACATGAAAGTTTTCAATCCCAATCAGTAGTTTAAAAGAAACATGTCCCAGAAGTTTTCAAATTTAGTTTAGAGTCATATCTGAGGAGTCGGTCTTTTTTGTTGAACCAAAATTATATCTACATCCAGATCGTCCTTATGTCCCATTTTTGCATGAAGGAATACTTCGCCTTACGATCTAATATTTTTATTTGGATCAAAAGCTTATGTTTTTAATAAAAGCTAAACAATTGGAGTACGTAGCATAGGTGCCTTGTTACCTGTAGAAGATTATACATGTTTAGAAAGCCACAAGAACTGGAATGTATACATTCCGGCAGACAGTAGTGAAATGCAAGCAATGCATTTATCTGTACAGCAATTTTGGAAACAAAATCCTAACTGAGTAATACCCAAATATTGCTCCAATTTAGCAAAGATTTTTTAGCATATTATAACAAAATTTGACAGTACGACTAAAAAATTTTTACCATGCAAAATAAGGGCTATTCTAAAGTTTTGAGACTATACAGGGTGCTTTGAAATTATCAAGTCAAATTAAAGAGGGCGCAAGGTGTCATTGCAACTCGGAGTTTCAACAAGTTCCGAATTCGTGTAGCGATTGCATGCAGTTGAAAATCCATGCGGGAAGTGACACCTTAAGCCACAAAAACGATGTTTTCTAACCTAAACAGCGCCCTCAACTACGAAAAAAAGTTTATTTTGGGCCCCTCTACAATTTGGCCAGATATTTTCTAAATACTGCACTCACAAAATAAATTGAGTTAGAATCAAGAACGCAGTACCATCATCAATGAGCTATACTTTTGGGAACATAGTAACCCGTCGCATGACCATCCAAATAGCCGTTTGGCGACGAAAACTTTTGTCGCCAATTTGGTGATGGTCCGGTACCGTGTTCTCGAATTTTATCATAAATTGTTCCGAAAAGAAATTTACGAAGCAACTGGGGTCTGACTCGGCCCCAAACACATTTTCCGAGGATGGTGCCACTGGTCAACCATTATTTTCGGTTCATCTAAGACAAACAGGTTAGTAAATTCTATGAGGTAAAATCTTTGTACAGTTGGAGGGCTCCGAACAACATAGGATGTCACAGAAATATGTTTCGCAATGGGACAAAGTATTCCAGAGGATCAAGAATTTATGATTATTTGAATGAGTGATATTCGAAAGTTTACGATAACACGATCTCTTAAACATCGGATAAACCATAATTTTGGAATTTTCCAAAACTTGAAAATTGCTCAGCTGAATGATTTGACTGTTGGGATCTTTATGTTGCCCGAAGTCCTTGAATTTTGAAACAGGAACAGGGAGAATGCTTAGAGTTCGTAATGATTAAAAGCTTACCTTTACTGCAATGTACGGAACAGTAAATGAGCCCCTTTCTGGGTAGAAAAGGCCTACCCAACAAAGGCAAGTGGCAAGCATGGCACCGAAAGCAGTTCTCTGTAGCATGCCAGTGTTGTCCTTCATGGGACATTTGTCCTTGATCCACTCCGATGGGGTCGCCGCAGGAATCGCAGTACTCGGCGAAAGTGGCATCGAAGCAGTGCAGGCAAAAGGGTCGCCCATCTCGCATCACGTACCGCTCACCACCCAGCTGACGATCGCACTCGAAGCAGCAGAAATGCCGCATGTGCCATGCGCGTCCTTCGGCTTCGGTGCATTCATCGGCAAATATAATCTGGAAGACATGAAACGGATTGAATTAATTTGAGTTGAATCGATGACATTTAACATACAAATACTCTGTAACACGCATCTATACTGTTTGCTACCTGAGAGCTAGCAAGGCAGGGTTGGCAAACTCTAAGTCTGGCTGGTTACGGTTGCTATAGAAACAAGACTCATTCATTTTGAAAAAGGGACGACTGGTCGGTCAGTTTGTATTCGGCTGATGAGGCAGAAGATAAGTTTACAAGCATAGATATCGGGAACAGGTAAAAAACTATTTACATTAATCCCCAAGAGGGTATTTCTTCAAACATTCCCTATGGGAAAAGGGATAAGTCTGTTTCTGTGGTAACAGGGACTTAGCAATGAGAGCAGTTCTCGTGGTAGACAGACATTACTCTATCAGCGACTGAACCTTTATAGCTTCCCCTCTCTACGACCCATTGTACGAATTGCTTCATTCATAAAAATAGTAACTTTGTTAATCAACCTTTCCCTTAAAATAGAAAATTCAACTGAGAAGCTTAAACAAAGAAGCTCATAAAGACTTTCAAGGCCTACACAAGCCGGTTCCTGAGGTATGTCTCATGTGAAGAGACCCTCTCTTCTCCAAAAAAACTTGATTTTCTAAGCGAACACCGTTCATCAAACACGTACTCAATAAATAATTTCGGACGGCCCAGTATGTTATTTCCTGGTTGCCTAAATGTCCGAACGTCAAAGGAGCATTGACTTTTTAAAATGATTTCAGACCAATGATATGCCATTGGTCTGAACTCAGAATTTTATTTTAAATTCATGATTTCCAGTGAAACTTTGATTAACCGCCAGTTTCTGTTAATCGTCAGTCCGTTATAACGGAACATGGCCGCTCAGAAAGCACGAGCTCGAAGAAACAAAAGAAATTGGCATTTAACCAGACTTACTTAATGTAAATTGCATATTGTTTGTTTCTGTAAAATAAAATACACATGTATGTACAGTGTATTCCCAGTACATAAACGTGCATTTTTTATCATTCGTTCATATGCAATGAATGTGGGTGGGTTGTTGTTTAAGGTTTTTTTCTGTTATCCGTCTATTCGAATAACCGTCATGGTCCCGACCCTGTCGGTAAATCGAAGTTTCACTGTACTAAATCGCCCTTTCTCTGATATAACTTGCTTCCGCAGCGACTTAGCAAATTCATTTCGGGAAGGTTGGTTGGTTTTTATTCCGAAAGGGCCAAATTAGGCCAAGCGGCGCCAAACAATGTCAAGTAGATATGAAAAGTAAGGATGGTGACGAGAAAGTAGAGAACCATTGCTTGGGCATCCCAGGGGCGGTATCCCCCATGAGGCAGTAAATCCCATGGAAATAAAATAGATCACAAGGGTACCTCGGGTTCTAGAAGTCCGTACACATCCAAAGATGTGACCCAGAGGGGCATTTCGGGAACGATTCGAGCTCCGTGGGGGTTTTCCCCCTCTTCGATCGGCGCGTTTTTATTAATATTCTAATGAAAAGAATAAAACATATTCGAATTCTTAAGTATCTTCTATTACAATCGCAAAAAGAACATACGAAGAACGAATAAGTATAAAACTAATACTGTCGGAAAACATATAGCTAGCCATGTTTACATAACGTTGACATACTCCGTCTACTTTTCGTCCTCCCCTATTTTTTCCAACTAGGTGCAAGTGCTCACATCACTCAGAAACACTCCCGTTCATACAAACTATACAACAAAGTTATTCTGGATTTGTGTTTCAAGGTAATGAGAACTGGATCTTTCCGTCAATGGTTTAAGCTATACAAATCAAGTATTTTACTTAAATACCAGAGATGAAATTGCTTCAAATGTATTGAAACAGCTATTGTTCTTTAAATAGCATCGATTTGTTTAGGAGAATTAACCGCGTAGAAAGTTCACAGACTATGAGTGCAAGTACAATGGACAATAGATAATCGGTTGATAAAATAATTTCGATTTTAATTGATCTCAGACAAGGATAAATTCTCACTTCATCACACGCTGCACAGCGTGGTTTCAAGCTCTCTGCATGATGTCTTCCGCAGTAGAGCTTGCCATCTTTGAAAAAGTAGATGAGGTCCACCAGGAGCTCCTTGCAGACGCAGCAAGTGAAACATCCTGGATGCCATGAGGAATCGGCTCCTGCTCTGGATGCGAATACGGCCATATCACCGCGGGATATAGATTCTTCACACTAGAAACAAAATTAGCACACATAAGTTCGGATTGCACAGCTAAACAGAAAGATTAAACTGTCTTTGAACAAGGTAAAATAACTTCCAAGGAGTAAACGCACAGTAGATAAAACATCTGTTTTAATATTATTATTTAATTTCTTAAATATGGATATACCTAATCTTATAAATAATTATCCTCAAAAGCTTTCACGGCGGATCCACAAATGCTTTCATTTTTTTGTAATGGCGGAGTTTTTAGTGTCGTCAGAACTGGTAAGAATTTATTTAAACAAAGATTTGAATGCTTATCTAGTCAAACTCTGGTTACACAATTTCGTAGAACTCGGTAGGAAATAGCAATGAAGTGAATTACAGTTCCCACTTTATCAGTATGAAATAATATTGGAAGAATTTCACACACTTAAAGCGTTATGGGGCAAACAATATCTCAAAGAAGATGGATTTTCTGTGAAGTCTTACTGTCGCAAAACTTCACGAATTAGTATTACACCTCTGTAATTTGGTCGTGATGAAATCCTTTTGTACACAACAACACACAACCAGATTTCCTATTAGTCTCGTGTCTCAACAGCCTTATAAATCTATAAACCTTCAGCACGATTTGAGGTGAGAATAGTTCGGAAGTCTGAACACGAAAATGAATAGAAAAAAAAAAGCATCGACAAAACTTATTTCATAGGCAGGTGGTGCACAAGCAAACGGTTCGCGAGCTGCTTCTATTTTGCTTGTGAGTCTCGCATCTTTTAACCTTAGGTTGTTTTATGGCGCAAGGACCATATTTGGGGTCCAGCTGCGCCAAACATGTAGCACATTGCGCATCGCGCCAAGAACTTTACCAAAACAAGGAACACATTAAGGCGTTATTTTAAAAGTGGTACACATGTTACGAAATTGCAGTTAACCACATTTTCGGAATCACATTACATTTTCCTGAACCCAAACAAAAGACAAAATATTAAACTTTGTCAGCTAAATGCTGTTTACCAATTTCGGATATTTAACTCATATCCCATTAGTACACAAGCTGCCCAATACTTTTGAAAAACATAACAATAAAAGCTCGAAGAGCAGTGTTGGCGTGTGTGTATATTCTCACGAATCTACACCGTTCGACCAATCCACATCAAATTTGGTGCATTTATACTTTAGAACACTGCGGAAAACATAGGCTATTTCTTTCCTGTCTTCAGATCAATCTGCAGCCATGAAAATTGGCACACATGTAGTATTAAAAATGCCCTCGAAGCCCCAATTTTAAAATCTTAAGTTTGTTTTCCTACAATAAATGGACATGGATAAGGAAACACGTTCAACAGGGGTTGTGTCTGACTTTACACAGGGAAATGTCGCGGTCATATTTTAGCTGTCATGGTAGGAAACACGTTCTGCAGAGTTTGTGTATTTGAGTTAACACAGGGAAATGTCGCGATCATATTTGAAACCCGAGCAAAACGACGGTTTATTCAGCTAGTTTAGAACTGAATATCTCTAAAGGAGTAGTATAACTATTAAAATAACGCCTTCCGATATCTGAACACTAGAGATAAATAGTCACAACACAATTTTGTATGAATCTGAGTTACGGTTGTTTAAAATTTTATTTGGTTTCGCTTTTTAATGTGGGAAAGATGGCAATTCCAACTCTAGTAGCGGATGAAATAGGCCTTTGTTAATCAGTAGTATCGATAACATTGTACACGATATAAAAAGTTGCAAGTCACCTACGATGATTTTAATGTCGGAAATAAATTTATCTGTTTGGTTGATTTTATGGGGGGGGTGTCTATGGCGCAAAGACCATTTGGCCAAGCTGCTCCAAACAACGTCAAGTAAATGGACATACATACACAAGAAAAGCTTTACTGACACAGAAAAATTCACCCAGGGAGGGGTTGAACTTGAAAGGAATCGAGCTAACGCCGCTTACAACTCGCAGATTGCTAGCGCAGCTGGCAAACCAACTGAGACACGGCGACCCCTAAACTCATTTGAAATCTCGGACTGTTTACCTAAAGGCTCACATACATGCACACATAATTAACATAATACATACTTAAGGACGTAGTTGTTTACTAAATAACTCCCCAAGTCAACGCTTTTGGTCGAATATTAGTATTTCACAACTTGAGTCCAAGGGGTAGTCTGATTAAATAAACGAAAGCCGTGTTTTTACATACCTGCGGAGAACAAAACATCACGTCCGATTCACACAGACGCTTCCATTTGATTAAAACCCCCAGCCGGAGAGGACCCCCCCCCCCGACTCCCTGCTTAGGGTATGATGTCATCCGGATTCCGAGATTAATCCGGACTCCCGGACCCATTTTTCACTCTCCCCCATCCGGCCAAATGCATCATTGAGCCTGGGTATGACTTTCACATTGTTCGCAATTATTGATCCCCGTTTCCCTATGCGTTTTTTGAAGGGGGGTGCTACTGGAGCTATTTGCCGAAGCCTTCGAAGCATTGAGAACCACAAAACAATTTCCTGTGCTCAAAATGCAAATAACTATGTACTGGAAAAACTTTCACTAGGCCACTCCAACTTATTCATCTTACAATATCTTTTACTTGAAGGCAGTGCCGTATTTCTAAACAGAGTAGGTTGCGGCCTAGAGAGCAAATTTAAGGGTGTGAATTTTTTTTTATGTGGTGCAGTAAAAATAATTTTAAATATTAATAAAACATTCATTTGTAATGAAATACAATACAACTCCAATTATCCGGGATAGCTTTGAGCAAAAAGTAAATCAACAAACTCCGCCTTTTAAAAGTTTCTTATCGCTGAATGATAAAAACGAAGAGGACGAATTGTCAGTTCAAGACATTAGACTAATTATAGTGAAAATTCTTGGATGTTCCGAGTGCAGTGGACGTAGGCGAGTGGCTGTTGTGGGATTCTTCGGACCCTGGGTTATAAATTCTCAGTGACGATGAACTCATTCCAAATGTGAGAGAACTCATTGATGACACGGAAGATGACGACGACATTGCTACTCATCAAGACGCGGGGACCGTCAGCTAGTAAGGCATTTGAGTGTCTTGACACAGCGCTAAAATGAATGGAGCGGCAGCCTGAGTGCGACCATCTACAGCTACTCGCCTCAAGTGCATGCGACACTTGGCTGCACACAAACGGGTAAAGACAGCGAAACAGCCGACTTTGACCGATATGTTCAGGAAATGATACATTTTAAAACAGTATGCAAGTACAAAATGTACTCAAAATTGTTGTCATAGTCATTAAATTACATATCAAAAAATTCGGTTTTTTTTTTCACTAAAAAATAACTTTTTATCGTGAATTATTCGATCATGGGGTGTAGTCCCAATTGATCTGGATAATTGGAGTTCTACTGTACTAAAAAAATACGAATTGGTTAATCTCCCTTTGCTGTCCTTAAACTCTTATCTGTAGGCCGAGTGGTCAGGATCATAAAAAATTAGTTAATCATTAATTGATTTATTAATTCTTGGTAGGCTGGGTGGGTGGCTCAGATCATACAAATGAGTTAATTTAAATTCTCTGCAATGTGTACCATTCATGTCTGTCTGCCTGTCTGTAAGCGCCAATACCTAAATTCTCTGGCATTGATCGCCATTTGTGTTTGTTCTTTATTTGTACTACCACTGGGCTCTAGTCCAAGGGTTAGTCTTTCTCTCGTCCATCCATGATTAGTCTTAAACCTGTTGGTTGGCAAGGTAATCGTGCAAGATACAAATTACTTCATCGAGATGGAAGTCCAAGAAAAGCAGAAATCAATAAAATCATTGTTTAACAGATTGCGTTTTTAATACCAGATATTCACATATAATACGGGGTCTTTCAGTATCAAAATAGATTTCAGCCTCTGTCAGTGTGGAGAAACCGAGAGTACTGTCAAACACACAATCTTTCAATGCAAAACAAAGATTAGGATTCACTCAAAACTGACAAACGCCGATGAATGACCTCATACAGAAACCTTTGTCACCCGTGTGCTAACCACACCTGCCACCACTAGAACGAGTCCATCTGCTCTTAATGCTTTAATTGTGTGTGTGTGTTGGGTATTCTGTTTTCATTTACTTATTAATTTAACGTGACAGGTCCGAAGACATGCAGGAAGCATTTGTGTATTACTTGCTGCAACTTTCTTTTCAAATAACAAACGTAGATTACTCATTTGAAATTTCAAATTTCACGCAATTTAGTAAAAGTATAAAAAATAAGAGTAAAAAACCCCACAAAAGCAATATAGAATTCAAAGAGGGCTATGAACATTTAAATTTCTTTTAAAAGCAATTATTCATATCAAATTTGTAAATCATTACACAAGAAATATACTCTTTTAGGAAGAAAACCATCACACCTCACACCTAAAAGAGGGGTTATTCATATTTTCTTTTCAATAAAACGTTCCAAAATTAATAATTTCAAGTCGACTACTGCTTTAAAAAAAAGAAAAAAATAACTACATTGTTTTCTTTCAGATTGCAGTGTCACAAACGAATCTAAAGCGGGTGTCGAAAAGACGATAATCTATTCCTTAAAACCTCATGAAAAGTTGGAATATTCAAGTTGAAAATTAAGGTAAGAATGAAGGGAAATATTGGCTCCGCAATATGAATTGACATGGTATAAACAGAGCTAAAATGATATGATTGAAACCAATTCTACAAAACTCAAAAGAAAGTATGACCAAAGGGGAAAATAAATACAATTATTAGAATAAATTTGAGATACATTTTATTTAAGAAATCTTCATGTATACATTCTTCTGAATTGCGAAATCAGCTTCAGTACTTTGAAGCTCCGTAAAGACATTGCTTTAACAAATATTTTACAACCTTCTACGTAACAAAATTGATTCGAACTTTTTAGTTTCCTGTATTTACTTTAACGTTCCCATGTATATCACAAGAAGGCATCACTTATTTTCTGTTAAACCTTTTAAAAAGAATGTGTGTAACAATTTTGCTGAAAATAAATGTTTCAGACTTTATAATTCTTTCTAGGAGGTTAATGCATCTGTTTAACGTACGGATCTGTTTAACGATTTCAAACAAGTAATCGTCGGCTTAGAGCAGAAACTCATCAACTGACATTTCTTCGGTGACTAAATGCTTATTTTCAAGATAATGAGAAATGCGTAATCATTTGCTACCTCTTTAAAAGATATATAACACTATCAAATTGTGTTTACAATTTGTATTTTTTGATGCAAAAACCAATAGCTAGTCGTTAAACAGCTGTAGAGAAAAAAAAAATCATTGTTAGTAAATGAGCTTCTGGTGTAAGTCGACGTAATCTGTGTGTGTGCCTCAATGAAGTGTTTTTTTTCTAAATATGTTTGTGTATGTGTTTCTTGTATTTTTAGGACCATGTTTGTTTTCTGTAATTGGATATCTTTAGAAACAACACACAATTCAATAAATAACAATTTTCTTAGTAGGTATTTAACTTTTACGCTTCATCAGAGCGCACCGGAAAGCATGAATCATTTTCAGATGAATGACCCGGGAGTAACCTGCTAAAAGGTAACGTCACTAATGCTAGAGGCATTAATAACATGAAAAGAATGAAAAGTTTTGATACACAGAAGCTATTTTCCGAGAGAACTGTTTAATTCAACTTTCGAAGAAAGTCGCTACAAATGGGCACATGGATACATAAGGCTTTAAGAGCTTTGCATTTTCGTGCTTATCGTGTAAAAATGTTACAGGAGCTAAGCTCTCACGAAACCTTTGGCCACACCTCGTTCCCCTGATCTGAGCATCCTTGACTTTTTTCTGTGGGGATATTTAAAGAACAAAGTTAATGAAGATAATCACCCAACAATAAGTGATCGGAAAATTGCCATTACTCAAAGGATTCAAGAAGTCACTCCCAGCATCATGAAACGCGTTTCTAAAAATACGCGCAAACGACTCCAGCTTTGTCTCCAAGAAAAGGACGGAAATTTTGAGCATTTATTATAAATATAAGTTCAATTTTTTTTTCTTACGTTAGGTTAAAAGTGCTTTTAACCATTGACACAAAAATAATTGTTTTAAAGTTTGTTGTTTTTGTATAATAAATTTACGAATCGTCAATACGGGAACTTGTAGGACACTGTACTATCAGGAGCAACATAAGCCCCCATAATTTTCCAAAATGATCACTACATTCAAGTATTCAGTAAAAAGAATGTGTCGAATAAATTAAGCAAAAGAATATCTTACATTCCGGCAGGGTTGGGGTTCTGTGAGTTGTTTGAGGGTACCACGACCCAAGGCTTGCGTTTTCCGCTGCTGAGAGAAGAGTCGCAACTCTTTCTTTTCGTCTTCGTGTAAGGCATTGCAGTAGCGTACTTCGTTGTCATGCGGAGGCAACTGATGCAAGAGTTGCTTGATGCGGTACTTTTCGCCCACGCTGTTCACGTACGGCACCTTAGCTTCTGGAATTCCACTGAAGTAAAGATGTACCTAAAAGAGAGAAATCATAAGTCAAATACAGGCAGTCAATGGTAGGACATACGCCGTGCGTTAAACACATAGTTCAATGAAAAAATGAGCTAAACGATGAACATTTTCCAAACACTACCAATTAATTAAAAAGTAATAAATAAGCATCGCAGAAATGGTATTCGATGGCTTACAGGACCCACCAAATATTTTCTTATGCATCTTAAAAATTGAGAGCCCTTGCCATTTTTGCAAGACTAATCAAAACTCGATTTTTAAGCCACATTTTCGGATTGCCATAAATTTATCATCCCGTTTACGTCAACTGAGTTTCAAAGTTAAAAGCATTTCATACACATACAACTAAATGTTCTAATTTAGCATAGGAATTGGTAGAACATAGTGCGTAGCTTAAATGCTTTATTTTATACACACTCTACTAAAACTAATCACACTACTGCTATTAATATGAACACCAAGAAGGCCATATTCAGAGCTTCTTAAATATGAATTTGCTTATGAAGCAATTATGAAAGGATCAAAAAACACAACTTAATTAGATTTGGTGAACAGTGCATTATCAATAATTTGTGCTCTCACTATGGGCAGCAATAACATGAGATGCTGGATGTGCTTGAGGATTATGAGCTCATAAAGTCTTTCGATACATAGGAAAAGTTAATCAGTAGCAGCTACTGGTGATGTCTGATGCGTTGGCCGACATGATATCATGAACCAAACGTTTTCAATAAAGAACAAATCCTGTCCTGAAGGCCAATGAAATTGAACCTCGGTATCATCAGATACGCATTCGTCCTTCATGGCACGTGGGGCATTTTTGGTTCCATTTCAGTCGAAGGCCAATGAAATTGCCGAACATGGTGGGTATCCAGAAGTTATTGGTTGGTTTTTATGGAGCAAGGGCCAAATTTGGCAAAGCCGCGCCAAACAAAGTAAATGGGCATACATAGGAAAGGAAGAAAATAGTTGGACTCTGCGTGCTACATTCGGTGGCAGAATTGTAGTATTTATATGACACCAGAAGGCAGCCATGAAGATAAGGTACCACGGCACACTCCAACAACCCAGAGTGAGGAATATCTGGCCACAGAACAAGTAATACTACGTATTGGGCGAACGCGGAGGGATATCCAATAGTACCCGCCATGCCATAACATTAGAAACAGGATTTGTATGATGCTACATTATGCAGGCCTCATTGAGACTTTTTTGTCCCATTTCAGTCTAGTAAAGATTCCCCGATACTGTAGATGACGCCTAATCGTAAGTGCGGAAACTGGCTGACGAGCAAACAACTTAAACATCGAGATGGGCTGTTTGATACGTCTACGATCATTTGGAATCATGCGTACGAGATGTCTTTTGTCTTGTTTGTTTTCATCGCAGGGCCATTGCGATTTTTCACGTCGGTGAATTCGTTTCTCCTCTTAATAAGCATTTTCTCTTTATCCATCCAAACTGCTGAAGAGCCTAGGCATAGGAGCGTGTGTTGGTGGTAGTTTGAATGAATACAACAATGGCATAGATGACCCTAAATTGAAATACTATCTGTAGAAAAATTAATAAAGCCAATAGTAATTCTGTTTGAAGTAATAATTCGGCTGGTGATGAAAGATTGTTTTCAGTAATGAGCAATGTTTGGTCTAAAGAGTATGTGCAGCCAAATCAATAGAAAGAGCGAGATTTAATGCACTGCAAATTTGTTTACAACCTAGCTTGAGTTCAATAAAAAATAAATAGCAATTTATTCTGAAAGAGGTTGGCTCAGTAAAAAGTAATACGGTTTCAACTAAATTACAAGTTTTAAGCCGTACATTAATTTGTAGTGAATTCTGCTGGAAAATTTCACGTTTCTGTTGTTCTGTATATTAATATATGATTTAAATAATAAATATGTCCAGTTTTTAATAAAATAAAATTTTAACTTGTTGTAAGATAGATGTTGTTCCCACCTTGATACGTATAAAAAAAAAAGAAAAAAAGAAGGAATTTATTACTAATATCAAATTTAAATTTACATTCGTAAAAATACAGTCAATTCAAGTTGGCTTTCATTGATCTTGCAGTCCCAGCTAAGATTCAAGTACAATCTATTTGATTATCTTAATTTAGTGAGATTCTTGAGCTTGGCGTGTAAGCCAAATTGTTTCAATTTCAGGTACCAATTTAGGTGGCTGTCATATTAAACCAAAGTGAATACATTTATTAAATGACGAATGAATGGATGGTTGGTTTTGGTGTTATGGCACAAGGACCATATTTGGCTAAACTGTGCCAAATACGAGATAGTGAAGGAAAAAGGACATATATTCAAGGAAAGGTTTACTGACATAGAAGAGAGAAATATAGCAGGGAGGAGAATTGAAACAGCACCGTATACATCTAGCAAGTTGCTACAGCAATGACGCAGAATGGTGGGATTTCAATGATCAATTGATATAGTGGTATTTTTAGATCTTAGTTTGACAAATACAAAAATGACGATTGGAGATTCTTGCGTAAGATTAAAGTTTAATTACTATCTTTTACACTGTTTACAGATACAGAAAAAGATTACATATTAACGATTCAAAACATTAATCGAATCAATTAAATTGAGAAAGTTTAGGTTCTTATCGAATTAAAAATCAAGAGTCGAAGTAGTGACAAAAGCTGCAGGTGTGGGAGTGCAGGGAAGGCGAATGACGTCAGCGCCATCAAAGATTCAAATAATTTCCACACTACCCATATAAACTCTTCCAAGAGTTCACATCAATTATCCATCATTTATCAAAAGACAGATTATATTAACATCGACTATTTCAAAAACATTTTTTAATATTGAAATAAGCAATGGGCAAACCCATTGAGCAACGCGATCCCAAATGGCGAATATAAACTGACTTTTAGGGAATTGAAACTCTTCAAGAGGTGAAGACGACGCAATTTTGGGTCATTTAAAGAACGATTCGCTGTCTGGCCGGCTAAATGTTATTTTTTTGTACTATTTTCAAATGGAACAGAAATAATTTAGTTTTAACAATTTCATAGGAATAATTTCCCTTGTATCTTCAAATAGCCCTTCTGTGAGGAAGAGGGGGGGGGGTTGAATCTCGTCTGTATAGGGTTCCTGATTCTTCTTTTTGCTCCTTTAGGGAACTTCACAAAATCTGACAATCACGCCTCATGTAAGTAGAAGGGTTCAGTGAACATTCAAATCACAAAAAGAGACCATCACTCTTCCTTTCTTTAGAATAACGAATCCTGTCACACCATTTGACTGCAAATTACATTACAGAACCCTTTTTTTCCCAGGCAACCTGGCGATTGGCCATTCATTGTTATCATTACCATTCCTTAACAAAATGAATTAACGTCAAGGGAATAAAAAAAAGACGGCAATGACAATTCCATGGGATCAGAAGCCATTCAAGAGATGTTTCCAAAGTCACACTTTCTTTTTCTTTGTTGTATCCGCGATTCCCCTGGTGACGAAACCTGTCTCTGGAAACAAATGGTCGCTTTTATCTCGGGCAGGCAATCTTTAATTAAAGTTTGTTTGGCTTGAGACGAACACACACAAGAGCGAGCGTCCTTGAGTCCGCGTATCTAGGGGAGTGGGCAACGGCGATTTGTTATGCCCACTGTCATTAGGAGCCATTTCCAGAGATACCTTGAGTGGCAGTTCTTCGATGAGGAATGGGGCATGTGGCTCCGGGGCCCTCATTCCACGGTGACATCTAGACGCACGTAGGAACGGATTTATTGCTTGTCAGAGAACATCGAGATCGGAGTATAATAATGGGGCATCATGGGTTCAGGAGTTACAACTGGGAAATACTGATGCTGTGTGATTGGACTACCGAAATACATACCAGTGAAAAGAATGTAGATTGCTACACAGAAGGGGTCCAACAGGGGCGGGCGACATTGTCTAAAGCAGCAACCTTCAACCTTCTTCTTCTCATAAAGTAATTACTAAAATTCTGCAGCTCACCAAAAAATTTAATTAAATTTCTTTGTAGATCTGACAAAAAGTCCAATCTTGACCGATGTTCCAAAAAATAATAGTAGTGTCCTACTCAGTTTGCACCCAAGTGGTATTTAAAAAAAATCGCTCTGAGCAATTTATGACGCATTATAATAGAAAACAACAAATTAACATGAGCTATCAACAAAGCTCGACCTTCGGCTACTTTTTGTGAATATACAATAAAACATTGCAATCAGGAATTAATATCGTGAACAGTAATTTATTAAAAAATTAATATGGCACTAGTTACTATATTTTAACCAACTTATTGTTTACTTCATCGTCACACATTTTAATACGCAAGTTTTGTTTTGGACAGATGCGGCATGATCGTCATTTGCTTCATTATCCAAAAAGTCTCACTTCGCCTCTGTTATTACAAACAATAAGACAGAATGCATGTGCGGCGAGACGTTACAACTGCAAAGGATTCATGACGTTAGCTGATATTGGTTTGTGTCTACGACCATTTCTTGCAACAGAAGAGGATTTACGAAGGTTACTTACATCTGGAAAATATCGACGATGTGCGATTGACTTGCCAAAACATATCACAAGTACCAGAGATAAGAATCCAGACTGCTAACGTTAGGATGAAACATGATTGCTACATCTGGAAAATATCGACGTTGTGCAATCGGCCTGCCAGAACATATTACAAATACCAGAGAAAAGAACATGGAATGTTACCATTAGGATGGATAATATCAGTGGAGGAAAAAAAAAAGACACTTGTGAAATTTTCTTTGAATCCATGGTATTATTTGAGGAAGAGACATGATGTTTTTAAGTAACGAGCAAAGTTCTGTTTTAAAATAACAAGCAAAGTCCACGACACACAAAATAATGTCCCTAGTTACTTAAATTTTAAAAAGTAACAAATACGCTAAAATAAAAATTTACATTTCAATTTCATTGGATCAAGATGCAACCAAGAAACGCGACTTGTCAACATTTGCAATGCTATAAATTAGTTTCCTTGCCAAAATGTACAACTGAATTAGAGTTCTCTCATAAGGGAAGTATGGTAAGTTCACACAAGGATTCTATATGCACAAGACAATTGGAAATGATGTAGTGGAAGAATATAATTTTCTCATACGTTAAAAGCATCGCATGTCATTCCATTTTTGCTTAAAAAAATCAAAACACGATTACCTAAAAAAAATAACTAGTGAAGGAGTTTCAGTACACTTGTTTAAGATGCATTCCTAAGTACTTTTTAATAACACCCTCCAAAAATAACTAAGTTATTTGACACTACTGTTTAAATTTAAGTATCTTGTTTTAAAAACTGAGTAATTTTTCCTCGAGACACGTACTCTATTTATGATCGAAACAGATCATGAAGCAGCAGCTGGAAAAAACGATACAAACAGTAGTAGCGGCAAACCATTTTCTTCGGAAACACGGCGGATACTAAACAACCTCAACGTGCGAAGTGTGTGACATAATTGGCTTGGGACAATTGCCTGGAGGAAAAGCAGTGTTCTAATTAGTCCGGACTAAATTACAGTGGAGAGCTCGTTAGGATTCCTTCAAGATGAATACCCAGGTCAGTCTGAGTAAAAACTGATAGTAAACATCGAGGGCTAATTGCCACGTGCGGAGCCTTGTTGGCGCCAACAAAAATTACACACCAAGCATGTATCCTGGTCAAGAATTTTCGTTAGCATTATTTACACAGAAGTGACGAAGGAAGGAGAACTGTGTAAGATGGTTGGGATGGATTTTATGGCGCAAAGAGGCCATACTTGACCAAGTTGCGCCAAACAGCATCAAATGTACACACGCAAGTGAACTGTGCAAGAAAAATGATTTAAAGATTACTCATAAAATGGAGTTGTTTCTTTTAATTACGAATACCAATTGCAGAATTCTTGGATTAATCCTTAATAGAACGCAACTCTTTATTAGAATGGGCTTAATTTCCGGCTCTACGAACATTTTTGCTATGCGAGGGTTAGTTAGACTGGTTAGATACATCAAGAATAAAGTTAGTATCAACACCAGAAATACAATTTTCTCTCCATAGAATTTCAGAAAAATATGCCACATGAAATAGGATTTCAATTTTAACAGAGAATTATTTACTAAGTGATTATTTTTACTCATAAGAATCTATTTTTTTTATTTCACTGATTTTATTGATATCAATTACTAATAATAGTAATGAATATAGTGTTTTCAAGTGGTTTATTTTTGGTTATTTCATATTAATAAATAGCTCTATAATTTAATTCCCAGTTGCTCTGCTTCCAAATTAGATTTTTGAAATTTCAAAATTGCACACAGCTACATTAACATTTTGGTGAAATTCAAACAATTACAGGTACAACAACCCTTGCAGGTTGTTACTGGTTGAGATGATACTTCCAGGTGGGGCGCAGTGAAAAAAATTGTATTTGAAAAGGGAGTTGGGAAAACTATGCCTCGGTTGGTTGTGTATAGGTTTTATGGTGCAAGGACCATATTTGGTCAACCAGACACAGTACAACGTCAAGTACAAAGTGCTATGAAAGGGAATAAAAGAGGAATTGGGGGATAGAATAGTGTGATGAAAGCAGAAAAAGATCCATTTCGGCATCACAGTGTTTACTAGATAGTAAAAACAAGAGCAGTGGTGGATTTAGGGGGACTATAGGGGCTATAGCCCATCGCAGCAAACATTTTTGGAAAAATATCAAAGGCACCAGTCACAACAATCAAAACAAATAACTAAAAAAGTTAACCCATTTAAAAATAAAACTAACATGTTTGAATTCTGAATTGCATTGTTATATGCCGATCTGGTTCAGGTTTTTAATTTATGCAAATCCACTGTTGAACAAAATTAAGGTAGTACTAACGATTCTGTGCTATTGATAAACCAAGGGGATAAGGTGTAAAAGGGAGCTAGCGAGGAGGGAGTGTGCTCTCTAAGGGGAGGTAAACTGTAGTGAGAATATCATTGCTGACTGCTGAGGGCAGGGAGTGGGGCCCGCAAGTTGCCGGTAGCCTCTAGACCAGGGTCTTAATGTCGTAAAAGAAATGCGAGTAGCTGTATCACTAGCATATCGCTAGTATCTGTAGCAACTCAACGGGCTATTTACTACAGTTCAGGATCAATCCCCTAAGGAAAGTATCCGAGAAAATTGGGTAATTTTTAATTAACGTTCTCAAGCAACACAACTACCTAATAACTAGGGTCGGAGTTAAGTCCAATAAGTAAAATATACGTTTACAATATCGCGTAATTTTCAACCACGGTCAAATAATACCAACACCTTAGATGGCACCCCACCCTCTAATAGATTGTGACGTCACACCGATTGGATCTCTTTGGAATTCCAATTTCGTCGCATTTCACAATGACGAGGCCATCACGGCGTTGTCCGTCGTGTTGGTTTGCGAAGCAAACCAAATGGGTATGCGTAGCAAACACCGGTGGTTGGCAAACGTTCACAATAAACACACCTAACCCCCACAAAGTACAGCACGGGCAACGCCGTGCTAGCCACGCAGTAGCTAGTGTATAATAATATACCACAAATAGATATTACAAAACGACGATGCCGTGAGAAAATTCCAATTCTCTTGAGGTGGCACGGCTTGGATAAGTTTGAGAACCCCTGCTCTAGACGACAGAAGTATAAATCCACCACTGCCCACGACAGTCAACCCCACGAAAAGATCACTCGAGTATCCAGGGTTCGTTAAGCCCTTACATACGTATAGGAGATGTGTCCCAGGAGACACTGTGATCTATGACTAGGAAAGACAACATTAGACACTGTGGAACTCAAAAACATGTTGAACCAAAACGATGAGCTGACTTGAAATCCCAACGATTCCAGAAATGAATTCATTGGAAATGAAACATTTAGGAACGGTTCAAGGTCTTCCGTGCCACATCTTTAGCAACAGCAGCGTTTTAACAATCCGAAAGGCCAGCCTCTGGTTAAATACGACTTGGAACAAACGGCGGCCTCCAATTGTGAGATTTAACGAGAATGAGAGGGAGCTTAAGTCTTGAAGGGTGGAAAAATAACAACGGGTTGATCAGAAGAAAATGAGGCACTGGAGGAACCACGCTTGACTGAGTCAGCTTGTCTCCCCCCGACCCGTTTTCGCGCCTACTCGCCCAAACTGGGCGGCTGAAGCCTTCAAACCTTCATTTGGATCAGCTTGAGAAAAGGTCTGACCTCCAACACGTCTTCAAAGATCCAAGAGGGGAAATTTTTACGTTTCCTTTTCCGGCAACTAAAAAAATAATATGAAGGTGTCTGACTTCGTCGACTTGTTCGCTTAAGCAGTGCCATTTTTTTTCAAAATAGGCTGCAGTGAGGAGCGGCAAAATTACAGGTGGCAAATTTTGCAGTGAAAAATAAATATTTATAAACAATAATTGAAAGTAAATTTTAAAAATGGTACAAAAATGGCAAATCGGTTAACAGCGATGTTTTACAGCTCTTAACATACAAATGAGGCGGATAGAGGAAGAATGCCACAAAATCTCACAATTTTTAATATTACCTTTTATAACGACCTTTTAGCTTTTTTTGAAATGCGTAGGTTTAAGTCTTCTAAAATTATAAAATAACTTATTGATCAGTGATAAATAAATTTTTAGAATCTCAAATTATATTGTAGACAAATAAAGATGTATAAAAAATGAGAGCAAGAAAATCACGTTTTTGTCCATTGAGTTTGTTGGTGAGTTAGACAACTCTTGCTCCGATAGCCTCAAATAATCTACTATTTGAACCGTAGTAGTAATCCATGAATAGTTTGTAACAGCGAGCAGTGGAAAAGCGATGAATGAGTCAGTTCTTACGATGATTTTTATCATTTGTGATTTACTAAGTAAATCAGGCGCATACTCAGAAAGAAAAATTCCAGGATTGGCCCTGTTTGCTCACACATTGTTTCACGCGTGTGATTAAAATATCCACGAATGTTTAACATGATTCACCAAACTTCGCATTTCAAAAAATTACATAACATACATTCTGAGGATGGTTTGATCCCCCTGTTCATTTCTTTGAATACATCCCTGCGTGCGAGAAATCAATCATAGGTCTATTGTTCTTATCTTGTCTCATCCCTTCCCATTCAAAGACCGGCACCCACTACAAATCGTCATTAGCAAAACTCGTAACTCTACTGTTAACCTTTAGACTACGGCCGGTACAGGAGTTGTACCATGATCGTACCAAGAAAGAATTTAGACAACGGCCAGTACAGTAGTTGTACCTTGAAAGTTGTATGAATCGCGCCAAGAAAGAATCGCGCTTGTTATATCTATAGCCGTAGTCAAAAAGTTAAAGCATAGCAAATACAAGTTTTGCTAATTAGCATGACGATATATGGGTTCTTTGTTGGTTTCAGGAACCAAAAGTAGGTATAATGATAAATGAGCACTATGTTGGCTGATATTTTTTAACAATTTTCACACATAACGTTTAACCGACTTATGGGCTTAAGGAAAAGTTCGATTTGCAAAGATTAAGCTTCCTTCAACACTTATTTTTGTAAAATCAGGAAGGTTTTTGGGGTGGACTGGCAGTGCCTTACCTTCTGAGAACATCCATGAGACAAATCTTCGTCCGGTTCTTTTCAAACGGTAACCAGATGAAAAAAATGCTTAACTATCCAATAACTTCTTGTGCAATAGCATCACCTTTTACACTCCAGAACCATCACAATCAGGGCCGTCCGTGGGCTACTAATTATAATGCGCCACTCTTCATAAGAAAATACACGGGAGGGATGACCGGTGAAGTTTTAAAAGTTTCAGAACTAGAAAAAGTCTATATAGTCAGTCACGCGCTGGTCTCCAGCTGTCAAACTGATTTGGGTGCAAGCAAAATTGCCGCCCCAGGGCTAAAGCCCATTTAGCCCTGTGGTTAGTGTGGCCCTGATTACAATATTTTTTAAAACAGGCCCCTTGTCAATAACTAAGCATTTCTCTTTCAGAGACCCGAGCATAGGTTGATGCAAGGGCCATATTTGGAAGAGGTACGCCTTACAACGGACCCGACCATAGGATTGACACGATAGGAACCAGTTTTATTTACGCTCACTATTTTCAAACTATTACTCATCTGATAAATAAAATAAACGCTGTTTCATGGAGGAAAAATTAATGCATCCCCTAATTAATAAAAATACGACCTCAAATTACGGATGCTAATACGTACCGGGAGGAAGTAATAGGCCTCCGGTCGATGATTCAAATTGGGAACATCGTTCGCTAAATGGTAAAAATCAGGTGTCGGCAACCGACCTTGCTCGATATGTCAATTGGATTGCCAGCAATTGATCTCGATTAGCCAACCGGGACGCTGCTAAGACTCTGCAAATCGATATGTTTACTTGCAATGTCAACAGACGGATTGCCAGACTGTCCTAATGGATAGGAATACACCAGTTGGATAAGAAATAAAAACACAAGTGGCTACAGATTTGACGTTGAAAAACAATCCCAAGGCATTGGTAAAGGATAGATTTAGATAGGATGCGATTATCTTCCAATCGGAATGCCGCCAATATCTTGGCGAATAATACCACTATTGGTTATTTATTTACTGTTGTAGTACAACACCAACGTTTTGATAATCGATAGATTTAAAGAGGGAACGGGTTCCAAATTTGTCGTGGAAAATTTTCAAACGGTCTACCTAACCAATGTATGAAAAAGCCACCCTTGTCAATATCTGCTCAAAAGTTCTAGAAACACGGAAGTTAGAAGATTTTTTTTTTCACTTGGAGAAATAATAATGGAAACTTAAATGATAATAAAAAATAATGGAGAAATAATAATAGAAATTCGAAAACGTAATTCGGTTTTATTTAGTCTCCACTGGACCTCTGGATTTGTCCAATGAGGTTTATGTTCAATGTTCCTCTTTCAATTTATCCATTGGATTATTTGGATCTACATGTAAACTTAGTGAGACAGTGAAGGAAGGTGAGACATTGCTTGCTAATTGCATTGGAAACCATCTAAAGCCGTTCCCCTCAAAGCGATTGGCAACACGTTTACACTGACGGGTCCATGTTGGAGTGGACCCATGGAGCTGGTGCTTTCTGCGATCTTTTTAAGCTTCATTTCCTCGATGGTTCTTTTACCAATGTATTTGACGGCGAAATAGAAACCATTTTTGTACCTATCCAACAAGTTTCGCTTTGGTACGGTAAGATAATTTTAATTAACGTCCTATTAGAGCAACACAACGGGCTATTGACGACGGTCCGGGATCAATCCCTTAAGGGAAAGATTCGAGGACTACACCACGTAATTTTGAACCACGGTCAGATGACGAGGACCTGAGCTGGCACCAAACTCTCTCAACTCCCACACCAACCCAACGTGAGGACTTTCGACCACGACAGATTTACGGTGCAGCCGCCTCTACACTATACGCTTACAAACATCCATGCACTGACTCGGATTCGAACCAGGAACCTTCTGATCTAGAGGCTAACACCTTAGTACAAAAGAGGCAAACACCTTAACCACCAGACCGGTTGGTCGGCAAGTTTCGCTTTGGAAATCTTGATTGAACGGTCATATCCGACTCTAAATAAACTCTGCGGACTCTTCCACAAAGTCACCACTGTGATAATCCCCGTGCTTTGGAATGTAGATTGCTATTTCAGGACATAGCATAAAAAAATGTATTTTCTGTGGGTCCCTGAACATTTCGGCGAAGAAAGATGCTTTAGTCCTACAGAGACCTATAAGACCAGTTACTTTTCATGCGGCGAGGTTAATTATGCTTATGAAATTCAACAGGGTTTACAAGGCCGAGTGCCTGCCAAGCAAAAAGTCCAAAGGGCAAAAGTTGGGGGTAGTCATAGTCATATAGAGTGGGAGGTCAGGAAAGCCCTAGGTGCTGATTCCACTAGGGAATATTGCACCAAACCCCATTGTTTTTCGATATTCCTGTCAGAGAAAGCCAGATTCCTTGAGAAAGGCCAAAAGGCTTTTGACAGGTTCTTCGTGAATTGTATCAAGTTCTGTTCCAAGACCTAGACTTGAGTACCTTATGTGAAGCAGAGCTTCGCATTCAAAAAGTATGTGTTGGGCAGTTTCCTCCACCATATTGCATTTTCTGCATAGAGGTTCTTCTTTAAAGATTCCCATCCTATGAAGGTGTTTTCTTAGGTGATAGTGGCCTGTGAGAAATCCAACTATCACCCTCATCTTACCCCTGCTAAGACGAAGGATCTGAGAAGATGTTTTCATAGAAGAAGTTGGGGGTACTTAATGAGAAGATTTCTGTTAGTCCCAACGCTCCAAGTAGAGCGGCTTTATCTAGATAATTAGATAAGGTAACGTTGCACTCGAGCAACACACCGGGCTATCGGCGATGGTACGGGATCAAACCCCAAAAGAAAGATACGAGGATAGCACCTCGAAATTTTGGACCACGGTCAAATGATTAGATCGACGCCTGAGCTACTCTAAACCAATTGTACCCCAAACTTGTACACCAAGCTAACGCGAAGAGATATGAGGCACGATAGATTTAACGTGCACGAGTACCCACGCACATGACGGTATTTGGTTGGTACAAAATAAAAAGATGCACTCAAACATTGCCAGGACTATCATGTCCAATGCTTCGAGAATACAAACATATGAAGTGAAAACTATATATTTAAAATATGACAAATTAGAAATGATACGACTGATTGCATTGATATTAGAGAGTAAATAAGTTCTTGAAAGAGAAATATTCTCCAAGCACTTTAAAATCGTCAATTCTGTTTTCAGAAAAAGAAACACCTGATTCCAAACGTATCGAAAACAGAAAGTCTTCCGCGTGGAACTGAAATGCAGCCATGCTTTCAATGTTTATAAAAGAATCAAACATGTTTAAAGTCAATGCACTGAGAGCAATCCAAAGGCGCGGAAGAAATTGAAGGAATTTGAGTTAAACGCCCTCTTACAAGAGACCACAAACGGCGTTAGCGTAATTTTGCTCTGAAAGCAGTGTAAAAGCATTTCGGGAAATCGTTTTGACCTCGGGAAGTTTTCGTGGTGTTAAAGCCCCAAACATTGTAGGCGGTTTTTATTCAGCCAATCAAGAATACGATTTCTTATTGTGTTTTGAGAATCGTAGTATAAGCAAGTATTTTTGAAAACATTTCATAAATCTACACCAGAAGTCCACAAACTTAGAGAGCGGAGGCAAAAGTCCTTTGCTGGACCTTATTCTGCAATATTAGATATGCAAAAACCAGAGAAATGAAAAAAAAGCCAATGTAAATTACGAGAAAAAAATTACTAATCTACAGAGCCATTTATTTCAATCAAAAATTTCTGAAAAATGGGGTACTAAAATTTGAACTTTTTTTAAGGATAATAAAATTAAAAACAGTAAAAACGAAAAAGTTCACACACAAAATTAGGTATAAATTCAGATATTAGTTTAGTTTCTGAACCCACTTTTTCTTCAATTAGATATTTCGAGTCGTCGTGGCTCTAATGGGTTTACGTCATAAAACCCAACCAATTAAATGTTAAAAATTATATTTTTCACTTTTGTGATATGTCCTCTGGCCGGATGAATTACTTCGCAGTCCGGATCCAGATTGAAGGCCGCAGGTTTGGAAACCCTAAACTACAATGTGTTAAAAAAACTTACATGTTCAGACAAAGGTTTGGGATAAAAACACTAGATTCAATATCTTGCGGCTTTATGGAAAGTGTCCTGAAAAATAAAATGTTTCGCTAATTTAAAGAATAGACTAGTTCAAAACCACCTGATCCGACATCCTTTTCGCGGGCGCCAGACTATACTTTAGGTGCCTAGTTCTATTTCACGAGGGAACCGTCATCAAACCTGGTACTGCGGCCAGTGCAGATCTTGGTGTGAATGGTGGTTCATAACCATTTCACCTTGCCATAATTGAGAGGAAGTAAAAGAGGTCAACTCAAACAGCCCATTTCTAGAAATTTAATATTCAAGTAGAAAACAGATTACAAATTATACACCTCTCATATTTTACTTTCGAAAGCTGAATACTAATCAACAAATAAAAGTCTTATTACAATAAATCTATGAGTAGGCGTACCGAGTGCATGATTTAAGGAAAAACTATCCTTCAACGATAGCTTTTGAATAATTTATTGTGAAATTCTACAACTTTTAGTTTCTGGAATAGTTTTCCCACGCATGTCGCCACTTTTCGCGAGACAAATAAACTGAGAAAACATATTCAAAATAAAATTCGTACTCAATGAATGTGTTCAAATTCACGAAAATAAGGTTCTGTGGCATAGAAGAGTTCTTAAACACAGTACAAAAGTAATTTTGTTGTAAATTAATTTGGAATTTATATGCGAAATGAAAATACATAACACTAAAACTACTTCAAAAGGAAGAAAACAATAAATTTCGAAATAAAATTCATAGCGCGGATATTGCCACAAACATAAAAATAAGTTCGTTAGTTTCAAAATCTTCACGTATATAGAGCGATTTTCTGAGTAATAAAACAAGACGGAAATACTGAAGATTTTACTCCCACAGATCATCAGGTTTCCTTAAAATATTGTTTATCATCTTTTTGGTGACGTTTGGTCTTTATTCGAATTAGTGACAACTAATCAACTATCTTGTACAGATTCGGAATTCATTCTCTGGAATTTATTTTGAGAAGGTGCTGAAATCCTTGGTTCGTTTCCTTAAAATATTGTTTATCATATTTTTCGAATTGGTGATAACTAATCAACTATCTTATATAGATTCGGAATTCATTCTCTGGAATTTATTTTGAGATGGTGCTGAAATCGGTAGTCAAAAAACAAGCGACGTCACATTCGGAATACGTATCGCGGCTTAAACACTACCGCCCCTGCATTTAGCTTGTCAGAAAATGCCGCATGGTTTTAAGCGTCATCAAATGACTCCCTATAAAACATAATATTAGATGATATTGTCAGAGATTCGGGAGAAACTAAGTCCATGCATACAAGAAAGTGTTTAAAAGATAATTCTGGTACAACACACGCTCTAGGACAGGGGTTCCCAACCTTTTAGTAACTGCGTACCACTTGAAATTTTTAGAAATTTTTGGCGTACCACCAGTCCTATATTTTTTTAGAAACATATATCGAATGTCAGAAAAGTGCCCAATGGCTTGTGTTATTTTAATTAAAATACTAAGAAAGCTTCATATTTTATGATTAATGCACGTGTATTTCGTATTAATGATGTTTTAATAAAGGGAAAAAATAAAACGATTATTGAAAATTGCAGTTTCATTTTTTACTCACAGGTCTAAAAACCAATAATTATCTCGTACGTATTTCTCATACATACATAAAGATAAAGGAATTCTTCGTAAAACGATTTAACAGGGAGAGCTATCAACTTAATTTCGCCGAGATAGCCATTGAATAGAAATAGATAATCAGCAACGAAGTTTCTCTTTAAATAATGTGCTGCTGTTAGCGTCATTTATTACAATGTAATAAAAACGTTAATCACAAAATTGATTTCATAAAGTCCCAATTTCTCCTATAACGTGGTTGTACATATTAAAAATCGAACAAACTTCGTAGAATATTTGGGTCGCTCGTATCATCCTGAAACGTTGCCGCGTACCACCGGATGGAAATCCCTGCTCTAGGACAAGATCCTTAGAATGGTAGAGCGTGATGTCGAATAAAATGAGATGGAATACTAAATTCCTAATGAGGTTCAGTTTCACATAGGAAAATACAAGATTAAGGAGACCGAGGACAAATTAAGAATACTAAAAGGAGGGATAGTAGGTTGGTCACATGCCTATAAAACCGAGCGATAATAGATGTGCTTACCTTTTTTGACGGAATCTGTCTCTGAAGAGTGACAGAAGTTGTGTAGCACGGAAGTCTAAAAACAGCTTCCAAACGATAAAATTCGGCATCTGTTGAGCGAGATCTAAATGGTTGATTCGTGTTTATGGCAAAAGTTTGGCCAAGTTACGCCAAACACAAGATAGACGTCAAGTGATGGACACACGTAAATAATGAAACACATTCGCGAAAAATACACCCATGGTAAGTTACAGGAATCAAACCCGAGCCGCCTACAACTCACCGATATGAAAATGAAGATCAGTGTTCGGGTATATTAGAAATAGTCGGATGGAAGTCTTTCAGATAAGATCGAAGTTGGTTGGTTTTGAGTTTCATGGCGCAAGGGCTATATTTGCCCAAACTGCACCAAGTCAAGTGAATGGACATCCACACAAGAAAAGTTTTAGACACAGGAGAAATTCAACCAGGGATGAATCAAAGCTGCGGCACTTGCAACTCGTAGGTTGTCAGCGCAGCGTGCAAACTTACTGAGCCACGGACCGTATGTTATGCTCCCGTTTTTCGATCAATATCCTCGGATGAAACCTTTAAAAAAATCCAGAAAAAGCTATACAAGATGGAACCCTACCGTTTTTCTACAAGAAGTCAAGACTAATATAAACGTGTTTGCGAGCACTGAGGATAATAAATAAAAAAAATGGATAAGTCATTTCGGCAACCGTTTTCGGAGGTCAAAATGATACCGCAGTGCATTCCTCTCCGACTTACAAAAGAATCATGATAATGAGTTTAGGGGAAATCACGAAGCTCCGGGCACAAAACGAGGTGGGGGCGTAAAGGATGGCGAGTGAAGCCTTGCGATGCGTACCGGCACCACCCAACAAATGATAGGTTTCCGTTTCGACGCTGAAGTTTCTATTCAAACAAGAGATACTACCGAGAAAACGTCTTAAATTACACAGGGGAATTGAAAATTTTTATCCGCTTTTCCATGGCTTAGCTGAGGTTTACAATGGGCTCCATAGGATGTTTGGTCTGCCATGCCGCAATCTCCTTTTGTTGTCGTAACTCTTCAAATAACGGGGCCAAGAAGGAGGCAGTGAGCCATTGGAAGATGAAACTGTAGACCAACACTTGGTTATAGATACATTTATACCAAGTTCGTATTTTTAGTAGTAATCAGTCGTACTTTATCTCGCAGAGAACTGTTTCATTTGCCATTTTGTGTTCAGAAAATAAGCAGTCGTAAAATAAGAACGGCACGATTTCATTTAGAATTATAGACCAAATGATTAAGAAGCACCATTCAAATATTTTTACTAGCTTAATTTAAAGAAGGGGGAGTGAGATATTGGAAGATGAAACTGTAGATCAAAAGTTGGTTTTTTGGTACGTTTATACCAAGTTCGTATTTTTAGTAGCAATCAGTCGTACCTTATCTCGCAGAGTACTGTTTCATTAGCCATTTTGTATTTAGAAAATAAGCAGTCGTAAAATAAGAACGGCACGATTTCATTTAGAATTATAGACCAAATGATTACAAAAGTACGATTCAAATATTTTTACCAGCTTAATATAAAGGAGGTGTGAGACGTTGGAAGAAGAAACTGCAAAGATCAAAACGTGCTGTAAAAAATATCATCAACTGGTTTTGCAGAACTAATCCATTTGTCATTTTGTGTGTTTAAAAAATAAGCAATGGTAGATGAACATCACGATTTAATTTTAGAAATACAAACACGAGGGTTAAAAAAATACTACTCAAAGATTTTTACCAGCTTAATTTAAGAGAGGTTTAAGGGTATTTTTCTTTCATAATCTTATTTTACGGGACGGAGAATGGAAGATTTTATGTTTGAACAAAACGAGTTAAGTTTTTGACGATCATCAAAATGAACACTATTTGAAAACAGCATAATAAACATTTATTTATTCGCAATTTTCTTGGAGTGCTTTTTTTAATTCGTCTAGTACCCATTAATCCAGTACACTTAAATTAGTTCAAATATCATAAGACAAATCACTTAATTTGTGTATTTTACTGCCAAAATTTACGTTGAATCGTTATAAAATGAAGCCGTTCGCAAAAACTATCCAATAGTAACAATTTAATTTCCTTATATACATAAAAGAAAAAAAAAATCTATATAACTTTTTTGCTTTATAACTGAGAAAAGGAATAACAAAATTCCACAAGTAAGCATTTGATTGCAAATATGCAATGATCGATTAGACGACTTTACAGAACGTCAAAATAATGCTAAACAATGGTATATAAAATTATACACAAAGTTGGTCAGAATGTAAGAAACACACAAACACTTATTATTTTTCCTTCGAACACTTTTCCATTCCAACGAAAAGACCAACTTCATTCGAGTAAATATAAAACGAATAAAATATTTGTTCGAAATTATATTTCATAGGAATACCCATTAATATCAGAGTATTCCGGTTTTGTTAAGTACAGGAAACAGATCTAAAGGTATATAATTGGCTATGCAAAAACTGATAAGACAAAAGCGTTTGATTTATTACAAGGTACTAGACAAGTAAACACCCAGTACTTTAGATGTTATGAATACTAAATAAAATTATTAGAGCTTCTTACTTTTCTTGAATATGTTTGTTCACTTTTTGTGTTAACTTTTCAAAACTCAGAGATACAGAAACGGATTCAATTTAGAAATAAGTAGAAGCGTATTAATAAAAAAAAAATTCTAACATAAGTTGGACTGTAGAAAAAAACGACAGAAAGGAAGAATGGCAAAGTATCCTTCGGGCAAAATACAGTAAACACATCCATCTTCATTCAAGAGCCACAGTAAAAATATTATTCCTTTGAACAAGAATTGGCGGGTCGATGCTTTGAAAACAAATAACAATTGATAGGAACTCAAAAATGAAAGGAAATGATAATGGCTTTAGAAGCCACTGCAACACTGAGCAAATCATGGGGAAATATTACACCATTAAGTTATAGAAGATTGGAAATGGAAAGCAAATTTAAAAAAAAAAAAATTGCTTCCAACACACCATACTAGGTTGGATTGGAGTTTTAAAACGCAAGGGCCTTTAAACAAGCCAAGCCTCGTTGTTTTTTTGTGTTTGGCTCAGCTTGGCCAAACACAAGAGAAGAACGAGGGAGGGCAAAAAGCAGAATGATAGGGGATGTACCGTCATGTAAGAATTTGACGGACAGCTGGTTTAATATAAAACTATTTATTTACATAAATTAAATATTTACAAGAAAATTTAAAAATATAATTATGGGCACAGCCATCGACAACCGAAACCTGCCTGAAGCCAAAGTAACAAATGGCAAAACAGAGACGTCTGTCTCTCGTTGATTCTCGAGTCCGAATCTCAAAATCCATGTTCGCTTCGCTCAAACAGAACCGCAACTGCCAACGAGATGGGGGGGGGGTTGAATTCCGAGCCCTCTAGAGATGTTTATGTCCTCTCCAGAACAGAAACAGCCCCACACAGATGCGAAAACCATCTGTCATGCCGACTTGAGTCCCCCACCGCAAAACTTGATCCCAGACATGGGATTAGGGAACAGACGGAAACTCCAGCTGTGTATGGATCAAATGGAACGCAGATGAGCCGCACGTGCAAAGTCTGAAGTTGTTTTTGCATTTCGAAACATTCCAGCGTCCACGTGTTAGGAAAAAGGGTCGGCTAGTACCATATGGTACAGGGAAGATACAACAGAAGAGAGGACACATAATTCGGGTACATCATATTAGAAATAGCAAAACAATCGAACGATCGAATATTCAATTGAAGAATCATAGGGTGTCTACCAAGGTCTACTACATTTGTCTACGGATTTTAAAACACATACATTATTGATAGCTGTCCATTTTATTATATGTCCTTCATAGTTAAATCGACCAATTCAAAAAGGGAATTACTTGAATTTTTAAAAACTTTCGCTTCTTGTTTGTGCTCTACAAGTCAAGACTCACGACTGCAGACAAGAAAGGTATAAAAAAAGAGCATTTTTCTCACTAGCCATAATTTCATTTTCTTGCATAACTGATAAAAATTAACGTAATAAATTCTTCGTTAAAACGATCTAAGATATTTTTGTCTGCTTTGTGCTGAGAGAAAACGAGAAAGAAAGCATACGTATTTGATTGCAAACCTTTTAAAAACAATGAACTAACGTTTCGCAAAAAAACAGGCTAGACTATTGATGGCAAATACATTAGTCTAGCTCCGGACAAGAGCCCATTATAACTAGTACCAACCAGTAAAATGTTATATTTATTTTTCTTGTAAGTAAAGATGAAAATGTGCTAACGTGAAGGATATTACACATACATGAAGTTTTTTATGGAAGAGTATATATTGTGGATGGATGGTCCATAGAAACAGGGAAGAAGGGACGTAAAGAACGCGAAGTATTTCCACCCATGCAGACTCCGCCCTTCCAAGAGCCAGAGGCTTGGTCCACCCTTCAAAACAGATGGGGAAAAAAAAAAAATGTAACGCTCCTGTTATGAGCTCACAAACCCAGTTTTACTGTTCCCTGAACAGGGTCATTCTGAGACTACTAGAATAAATTTCGAGACATTACAGAGTTAAAGCCACGGTGAATAGCAAATTAAAACTCACATCCTTGGAAATATACTGTGGACAAAAAGATTTACCACGGATGAATATGGGATACATGGAAGCCTCACATTTTCCAGAAATAAAATGAACAAAGCAAAGGATGCAACAAAATTGAAAGAGGAGAGTTGAGATAAATAAAGCAGGATCTTTGTAACAAGTTTTTTCTTGTTTTCGGTTGGTCTGGCCAATCCGAAGCACGGTGCCCGGCAAGATACATAAAAGGTCACACAAAATAATGTGAATAGAAATGTGAGAGGTATTTAAATGTTAACAAACAAACCAGACGGTATGGGAAGATTTTATTTCTGCTGCCCAAATGTTCCAGCATGATATATATCGGGATTACCTTAAAACGTAGTACCACCGTTCTGGATATGTTTGGCGTTGAAACGAATTGATGTTGGCCATTCTACAACTATCATTTATCAATATGGATTTTATTGTTTCAAATTTTTTTTGGAGAAATGTTATCGGTATTCAAAAAACAAGTCAAGTGACGTTAAGTTCAGAATACGTACAGAGAAACACGTATCAGAAACACTATTGTCAACAATATTTAGCTTGACAGAAAATGCCACTCATAGAGAGAACATACTATGTTAGAAACTCTGTACAATTTGGCTACCACGACATAAATATTTAGATAAGCCAAGTTAGTAATGGCGATGTTTCGCAAGTTACTGTATATATGATGCTTTTGGAACGAAACTAGAAACCTACGAAGTCTCTTTTTTGCGGTAAACAAACGACCAAATGGTTGGTTGAGTTTTGTTACTCAAGGGCTATATTTGGACATGCTGCAACAGACACAAGACTGACAATATCAAGTAATGAACATACACACAAGGGAAGTTTTCAAGGCACAGAAGAGAGAAATACAGTCAAAGGAGGAATAGAACCTCTGTCGTCTACAACAAACGACCCGAAGACGCGGATTTGATTTTACTTCCGGTTATACACAGTCCAGTCACATTAATGTGACCACCTGTTAAAAACCAGAATAACCACCTTTGGCAGAGCGGACCGCTGCGAGACGTGCAGGAAGAGAGTCAATTAGGTTTCTGAAGGTGTTCACTGGGATGTTGAGCCATGCTGACTCCAGTGCCGTGGCCAGTTGGGCTAGATAACCTCCCTCCTCCAGCCTGGATCCTTCCGGCAATTGTTGCAGGGTGTTTGCTTTCAGACGTTTCAAGCCGTATACGCCAACGTCCATGTCCGATGGAGCATAAAACGTGATTCATCGGAAAAAGCCACCTGTCGCCACTCTGTGGACGTCCAGTTGCGGTACTGGCGTGCAAATTCCAGCCTTCGTCGCCGATGAACAGCAGTCAGCATAGGTGCATTAACCAGGCGTCTGCTGCGGAGGCCCATGCTACACTCTTGGTATACTACACTTACTACACTCTTGGTTGAGGATACACTCTTGGTAGCCCCTTGGTTAATCTGGGCGATCAGTTGCTCAACAATTGCACGTCTATTAGCCAGAACGCTTCTCCGTAGCCTTCGTTCGCCTCTGTCATCTACAGCCCGTGGTGCTCCACATGTGCCGCTGATTTTGGATAGTGCCATTTTGCCATGCACGGTATACTTTTACCACGGCGGCACGCGAACTGTTCACAAAATTAGCCGTTTCCGAAATGCTTCCGCCCTTGGCCCGAAAGCCCATAATCATGCCCTTTTGGACGTCGGTTAAATCGTTACGTTTCTGCATTATACTACGTTCACACATGAAAAGTTAAACTAGTTTAACTTAAGAGAGAACTTAAGCTATCTTAACTTAAGCTATCTTATTTTTATGCGTTCACACTACGGCAGCTTTTAAACTAGCTTAAATCGGTTTATCGATGTTATTTTATCGATGATGACATCGACTGAATGGTGGTGGGAGTTCCCAATGATTTTATGCACTTCCCTGAAATGAAGCCACTCCGAAGGACTAGTGCCAGTTGCTGTGCATCCATGTAATGTTTTCTCAGACCTAATAGATAGATTAGAATAACATTTATCAACAAATGATAAAGTTTTAATTCGTGCAAGAAAAATTGGGAAGTATTTTTATACATCTGATATAAAGAATTCATACAAAATTTCAGACATGCTGCAGTATCAATTGCTCATGAATTATTTGATAATTGAATGATATATTATATTAATATCCTCTACTAAAATCCATTTATTTCTATGTTCTGGTATGATAAAAGTAATCTACTTTGTAAATTTATTATAATAAATGGTTAAATAAAGGAGTTATAATTAAACAAAGTTATGCCGTTGGTGACATTTAAATTTTCTCATTCTAAATGGATAGAACATAATGTGGAGAAAGAATTCTTTTATCCTTAACAAAATTCCAATAAGAATAAAATTACCTGTATTCTGAAGTCAAATTTTTAATTTTCGTCTGAACTTCGGCATGGGTTCTGGAAAATCCCATTTCCTTTAATTGTTGCACCATATTTTCGTAAATCTCTTTGTTTCTTTTGATTCTTGTCAGATCCGCATACTTGTCCGCCCAAATGGATAATAAACATTTTACCTACTTCTTGAGTGGACCAGTTTCTATTCCTTCTTTAACTCTTTTTTTTTTTTTTTTGGAAGTTCTAAACTAAAATCCATTTATTTCTATGTTCTGGTATGATAAAAGTAACCTACTTGGTAAATTTATTATAATAAATGGTTAAATAAAGGAGTTATAATTAAGCTCCATCACAAACGATTACACGGCGAACAGAATGAAAGATCGTCAACAAAAGCGCGCGGAATGAAGTTCGCCTCTAGGTGGCGTCACTTAAGTGAGTTTGGGAAACTGGTTTAAAGTTAAGAGAGTTTCTTTTCGCTAAGCTAGTTTAAATCTAAGACAGTTCGTTCACACATGCTCGACTTAAGCTAGATTAGCACTTAAACTAGTTTAACTTTTCATGTGTGAACGTAGTATTACGCCACCAACGATTGAAATGCTTTCCGATGCCCTAGGACATCCTTTATATACACTCCACTGCAATGTGCTGCCACCTGCCTTTTATGATTGGTTATTTCACGTTGACGTCGAAAGTAGGTGGTGATCACATTAATATGACTGGACTGTGTACAATGCTCTGGCTAGGTAGATAACGGAGTTACCTTAAAATGTAATCAAATGACACCACTTCAATAAAACGCACAAGAAACACGTTCTGCTACAAAAAGCACCAGTCATCCACATCTAGTTTTACTGAAAATGTATCTCTGACAGGTCTTGATCAATCAACTCCAACATTGACGTCAGACTGGTGAACATAGACCTTCTAATGAAATAGGCGCAGGATGTGGGCAGAGTCACTGTCGTGAGATCCCAGAAGGATAAGACATGGGCTTACGAATCGACTTGTCGATTGGATTTCGCAGCGCGAACTAATGTTTTCAATCACGCTGGATAATTACTTCAACTAATCCACATTTTGTACCACATTAGGATTCATGCTTTTTCCTACAACCACGTGATAGAACGACCAGAAGAAATAGCATGAAGCTGTGTGCACATATTTCGTATATTGCATAGGAAGATCGATGCCGGTGAACAAAACTCGTGAATTTAAACGCCCGAGCAATCTAATTTTCGTTATGAGTGATTAACAAACCACCGGAAGATGATTTTATTTTAGCAGAATAAAATTACAAAGAGGATAGTTACAGTAGGAAAACGAAGAAAGGACAACCCCAAATTGTAGTACAGATATATAAGTTGAATGGGATTTAACTAGAGAAAGTCAAAAAGCTCTCAAGACTCGAAGTAGAGAAATAGGTGACATATCAGAAATTGAAGTTAAGTTTTTAATAAAAGCTAACAAAAGCAACTATTTTAATATGTAGCACGAAACCATGAACTAAAAGATCTTAAAAAGCAAACATAGTGTCGAAGATTTCGAATTAGAGAATTCTTAAAACCCAAGCAAGGTTATAAATGCTTCGAATTTGGACACCAAGCTAAATTTCTCAAAAGCATACGAAGATGCATGAGATATAGCGAAGACGGCCACGTTATAAAGATTTATGTTACAATTGATACAAAGAGAAAAACACAGAAGTAATACAATTAGAAGTCGAAAAGAAAAGTAAACAGCCCACTGTCCAACTTGTTACAACACGAGGGTGAAATGAAATTAAATGTTTCAACGAATGAACTGCGAAATCAGCAGCAAATCTGTAACCGATAGTATGTGAGCGACCAGCACATCGCCAACTGCAGAGCAATAAACCTCCATTATCTATCGAGCTTAGATATTAAAAGAACCAGTCAGGTGATACGATCAAGAAAAGAGTAGGGGAAGACGGGGTACAATGAAACAAGGGGTACAATGAAACATTACTTCTAAAATCAGTACAATTTGTCACAGAAAGTTGCAATTTATATATATGTTATACAACTATAAGTTCCAAATACTGATGTGATTTGGATACATTCGCACTTCTACAACATTAGCAATAGAAGATTATTGGTTTTTCACCATTGAAAGTAAGTTTCTTTACTAAAAGTAATTTTGTTTCTTTTTCCTCGTTGTTATATGTAATAATTATTTTTTCTATACATTTTGTTATCTTTGTGTTGTTGTCTTCATACCTCCAAAACCAAAATTAAAAATAAATAAATATTAGAAGCTTGAAATTTTTTTATATTTAGTAACCTCAGTATGGGGTACAATGAAACACTTGCAGATGGGGTACAATGAAACATGTTTCATTGTGCCCCGGGTGAATGCATTTGCTTGAAGTAATATATCGATGGTAAATATAATATCACTGATATAAAATAACATATTACTGGTTGTCATTAATCTAAATAAAACACTTTTACTATGGAAATGGCAATACCTAACATTAATAGAAGATGGCAACACCAAATCAAAACAGTAATCATTTTTAAAGCATGCAAAATTAAACTGTTTTTTTTTCCTTCTAAAAAAAGTACAGATTTTAATAGTAAATTAGATTTTTTATATTCAAAAACATTTAAGAATAGTTTATTTATTTCATAGGCGTAAACTGCACTTACTACAGTTCACAATCCTCCTAAAGTTCTTGGTCAAAGGGGCCAAAAACAAATAGGTCAATTAATTTCTGGTGAAAAGGGTGTTCTTGTTACTATGTGTGGATTTATTAATGCTTCTGGAAATTCTATACCCCATTATTTAGTATTCCTAGAATAAATTTTAAGTTTTGCATGTTGAATGGAGCTGTTTGTGGGACTGTGGGTGATGCAACAAAATCGGGTTGGATGAATGGAGATATTTTTGTTAATGTTCTAACAGATTTCCAGGCACTACACACTGAACGAAAGAAAATCCAGTTCTACTAATAATGGACTATCATGAATCACATATTACAATTTCCAGTCTAAATTTTACTAAAGATAATGGAATTGTTGTTGTAACCCTGACCCCCATACCAGTAACAAATTGCAGCCGCCTTTAGACAAAACTGAGTTCAAGTCACTTAAAAATTTCTTCAATCTAGCTGCAAATGATTGGATGCTGTGTAATCCAGAACGTACAATCTCTATCAATGAGATATCTTCTTTGCTTGGCACTGCTTATTTTCTTATCACTCCACAAAATATTACAAAAGGTTTTTCAGCAACTGGAATATGGCCTTTCAATAGAGAAATGTTTTGTGAAGAAGATTATTTGTGTTTGTATGTGTCAGATAGGCCTTTTCCTACTGAAAATTATTCCCATGGTCAGATTAATGAAAATGATGAGCTGAGTAATGAAACTGAAGACCAGACAGACAAAACCCAAGAATCAGAAGTGGTGGATCGCCATAAGTAAATCAGAATCACTGACTGCAGATTGATCAGCAAATGTTCATACACCATGCACTAGCTCTAAACCTGTGAGGAAATACATTTATACTCAAGAGATAAAACCTTACCCCAAGGCTGGTCCAAGAAAAGTAAGAGTAGGAAACAGAAAAAAAAAGAGTTTAGTTCTAACCACACAAGTAAAAAATGCTCTGGTTAAGCAATTAGAAAGTAAAAAGGGGAAAAAAACTAAGAAGGGATTGTTTTCAAAACAAACTCTGCCCCCTACAGACTCTGAAGATGACGATGATCCGGATTATTTTCCAGCTCCAGATGATCACTGAAGTTCTAAGAATGAGATATCCACACATAATAGTGTGACACAAGCAGTATCTGTATAAATGATTGTTTTAATCAATGAGGGTGAACTGAAACAAGGAAATATATTATGTTGGAGAAATCATAAATTTAAATGAAGTCGAATGTGACTAAAATAAACTATATAGGGTGAAAATTGCCTGCATCATTTGTAGTGTTTCATTGTACCCCAGTATGTGTTTCATTGTACCCCGCCATATGGGGTACAATGAAACACTTTGAGACATTTACTTTTTGTTATTTTACAAGCATAAATATATTGTTAAGAACCTAATAAAAATTTATTTAAATGGGGAAAATACAAGATTAAAAGTATGCATTAATTATATTTTTGTGCATGCAAAATTGTGGATAGGAAAAAATAATTAGTAAATTTTGTTTCATTGTACCCCGTCTTCCCCTACTGCAAAGGAAGAAACAGTAGAAGTTTATATATATATATCCAATTACTTAAATTTAATAAAACAATTTAACACATAAAAATGCTGTACGAGAGAAAATTAGACGAGGGACATATGGCTTAAAGTAATAACATAAAATTTGGTGGAAATTAAAATGATTTCCGAACCACTAAAAACATTCATGAAAAGAAGCTACTACAGTCTCTGAAATCGTCCACCGATTTTTGTTAGGCAGTGAAAATTCATCTGCCCAATTAAAAAGTGTATTTCACCCTGCATTAAAATTTGCTTAAAGACAAGGAAATTGGTACACGTCCCCAGGCGTTCTATTAACGCATAAAAAAAAATAGAGCCCATTTAATTTCAGTGTATTTAATCAGTTTTTAATTAAAAAAAAAAGACAAGGTGTTTGAAAACAAGGCGACGTGTAAAGTGTTAATTCGAAGCTTTCAAACTCGAAGAAAATACGAATCTGAATTAAATAATGCCAGCGGTTAATTTTTTTAAACGTCGCTCACCAATTTCAAATGTATGACACTCAGCTAGAGCTTAATTACAGAGTAGATTCGTTAACACAGTTAGAAGGTTGATTACACATTGGGGTGTTGAAATCCACGAGGAATTAGGATTTCCCAACTCGAGGAAGACCACCCAGAAGAACATCCAATGATTAATGAATTTTGTTCCTTAATTAGACAGGAAACCCTTAAAAGGGGAAGAAAATGACTATAGAAAGACTTCTTTCATGTGCTGGTGACCTTTGTGTCCCTAAGCACTACGGCGTAAATATCCATGAACATTTTATAACCCTCAGCAGTCCTCTTCGTCTACAGCGGCGGTTTTAAAACCATCTACTTTACAATTATTTTCAAGGGAAATATAAGGTACAAATCATTAAAAATAAAATAAAAACGAAAGCAAGTGATATCAAATCCAGCATAAAACGGACACGAACAATACACAATGGATTTTTATGTCGTATGGCGTACTTTGCACTCTGGAAGGGAGATAAATTATTCTTCTCATAGCCGAATTTGAGCAACTGCTCAGTACTTTATAATAGTTATACAGATTGAAGACTCGTCTAAACTAATATCTTAATTGGAAAGTTGTCTAAAATCGTAATCTATCCCTCCATTAGTCACGGATCTTTTTTTAACAAATGATGAGATCTCGGTGAATCTGAGATTTCCGACGTATTCTTTCCTAGATACACACGCATTAATCAATTTAAATATGTAGCATTTTTAAGGACAATCTATATATATAAAACACTAACGTACGTGGACCCGAAATCGACGTTATTTGTGTATCGTCGAATGGCAACAATCAACGTAAATAAAATAACCCAGATATTTAGAATTCTTGCTGTTTTCAAATAGCAGAGGTCAATTTCTATGCAAAATAAGGAATTAAATTGTAATATTTATGTTTGAACTGACTTTTTATTTCTTCCTTTGATGTAAAAGTAATTTCAACGTAATTTTGCTACCCGGTATCTGGACACGTCAGAATTAATATTTACTTTTTTAACTTGATTTAGAATTCCGTGTTTGGGTATTTGAGTTGACTGCGAGATGTTGCGGACATATTTGAGGATTCCCAAGTATTATAAATATGCGTTCTTTTTGTTAATAAATCATTATTGTCTTTGTCAATAACGTTGAAAGTCTTTTGTCGCATTATTCTATTTCACATTATATTCAGGAAGTCGAAATTCAACACGTTTGAATAGATTCGTACGTTTTTTTTTTTTTTTTTCAGAATTTTGCATTTTTTTAAGGATTGGAATTTTATTTTTGTTTGCATTATGGTGTTCCGGTATATTAAGCATTGCAGAAATATTATTTAGGAGTTATATTTTAATGATATGTCTATTTCCTGGAAAATATCACTAGGCATGGGTAATTTTGTAGCGGTATATGTATATTTCGACCAACTTTACTTAAATATTTGATTGAATACGCAATGATTTGAAGAATTGTTTCATAAAAATAAATAAATATACAAATCAAAACATATTTAATTACAGTGTGAAAAAATAAAAAAAAGCACTATTACACACCGCCGAGCGCTAGCCGGCGCAGCCCGGCTAGTATATATATATATACTGCTGTTTGTAAAAAATGCAACACCATAAAGGAGTCATCAGAATTAAATGACATTTAATACACAAACAGCTCGTGATAGTACAAATAAATGAATAAATTTTCAAAGCAAAAAAACAATATTAAGTGTCCGAAATCAGTATTTGGTGTAGCCACCACGCGCTGCAATAAGTGCTGCTTTACGACGTGGCATGGAGTGAAACAGATATAGAATGTCTGCTTGTGGAAGATGATTCCATATTCTTTGTATGCGCACCCAAAGTTCGTCTTTTGAAGCTATAGGACGAGGATCACGAGCGAGACGCCTACCAACCAAATCGCACACTTGCTTCAATAGGGGACATATCCGGCGAATAAGCAGGCCAAGAAAAAAGTTGCATGTGTTGGGCTGAAAAGAAGTCTCAAACATTCCTTGCAACATGTGGGCGTGCATTATCCTGTTGAAAGATAGCTCCAGGGATGTCTTGAAGGAAAGGAACGACTTCGGGCTCTAGCATTTCACGGACGTACCTGTTGCTATTCAGAATACCCTCAATTCGTAGCAACTGAGATCGTCCATGATACGAAATCGCACCCCTCCGTGAGTTCGGACACTATGACGTTCGATAGCGCACTCTGGAAGGCAGCGTTCACCGGCATAGCGTCTAACACGAATGCGGCCATCGTGGTTCCACAAATTAAAGCGGGATTCGTCAGAAAAGACAACTTCTTGCCAATCAGCCCGCCAGGCTCTGCGCTCATGAGCCCATTGACACAGCCGTCGATGGTTTGGCGTGAGGGGGATCCTGTATAAAGGAATCCTTGCACGCTGTCCACGGTGCAGCAGACGTCGTCGAATTGACGAAGCCGACATTAGTACACCTGTAGAAGTAGACCAAAGTACTGCCAACTGCCTGGAGGAAGCTGTACGGTCATTCACCACCATGTGGACCAGGTGTCTATCATCGCGCGCTGACGTCAACTTCCGTCGTCCACTCCCAGTTTTTCGAGTTGTCCGGTGCTCGTCGGTCCACTGTTTCCAAACTCGCATCACTGTGGAACTGTTCCGATGCACAGGAGCTGCTATTTCGCGACAAGAAAATCCTCCTTCACGAAGGCCGATGATTCTCCCCCGTTCAAACTCCGTAAGTTGTTGAAATTTCACCCTATTTCGTCGTGGAGGCATACTTAGGTCTCACTAAACGTTCGCCACTAAAAAATAACCATGCACTCTTTTCAACGTCCCGCTACAGCCCTCTATTTATACGCTTTTAGCATCAGTTCAGAGGACGCTGCTCACACCACGCATGCGTGGTGGCTCTGAAACTTTACTACTTTGCATAACATCCTATAATTGAGATTTGCTGCAAATTTCATTTCATTCGGATGATTCCTTCACAGTGTTGCATTTTTTACAAACAGCAATGTGTGTATATATATTTATTTAAAAGTTTATATAAATAATACATTTTTTAGAGTCAACATTGGAAAAAAGTCAACGTACACCTGTCGGACGAGTGCGACAAACGAAGGTTTAAAGCTTCGACTGACTTTTTGATCCTTTTCATATTTTCTGAAATAATAGTTTGAAATATTAACAAAATCGAATTGGTTTAGGTAATGATTATTTCAAAAATGTTGAATTCTAGGGCGAAGCAGGTGGTAGTCAATGATTTCAATATAAATAACTTAAGCACAAGAACATTGCACTCTCTTTCTATCCTTTATGCAGCAAATTAAACAAAACCAAAGAATATGAATTATGTTCTGACAGGTGCGCAGTGTGACGTGTTTCCAATGTAACGCAATGAAATGATTAACTAAAAAAAATTTATTATTTATAAATTTAAATTATACTAAAAAAAAAAAAACTGCGAAAATGCACGTCATTAAATATACCACTTATTTAAACCAATTAATGCGTGTGTAACTAGAAAGGAAAACGTCCGATGCCAATGCGATCTCATCTGCCAAAAAATAGTCTCAACCACTAGAGGGTAATGTAAAGTTTACGGTGAGATTGAGAAATTGATTATTTATATTTGTTCTAACCGTTTTAATCTTTGGCCCTAAGTATTAGGACAGTCAAGAACTTCACATTTGAAATTCATTAAGTGTTGTGTCTTGTAACACAGTGTAACTCAAAGTCCAACAAGACATTTAATAATTATAAGAGCCATCGATTGAATATCAGCCAAATTGGACTCCAGTCTGCCGTTCTATTCATTTGCCTCATTTATGTATTCCTCAGAGTTTTCTTTCAATTCCATTGGACAAGGAAACGACAATTTAAGACATGGATGGATATTTAAGTAGTTGCAGAGGAGCTATTTGGGTTAGGTCAAGGCAATTAATGAGATAAGCGTTCGGGGCCAGTCCATCTATTTCCTCGTGAAATTCATGAAACGATACCCGATCCGTAAATCAGCAACTCAACTCCATTGCTCTGAGACACATAAAAAAACCAGCAGTGTATATTCAGCGACTGCATCGGCACGACTGGATCGAGTACCGAAAACGCAGATCGAAAGAGGGATGGGGGTAAGTGGCGCATCGTCTCTTTTACAGTGATTGCGAGATCCTTCGACAATTCACACACTCCAGCAGTTACCTTAATCGTTCGAGAAGAACGAAACTGTGGCACCAGTTTTCTATATTGGTAGTAGATAATAACAAGTGTAATGGGCAAAAGCAAGAGAGGACTTGGGAGAGTGGTTTGGGATCGGGAAAGGGGGATGAGTGGTGGATAAAGGTGTGGCAGTAATTACTTTCCTCCTCGGCCCCTCGTCATTACACGCTTGGCAGCTGCTGAGGAGTGCACCTGCGGCACAAAATGGGATTCACAACACACTCTCAACAAGCACTTATTTCGGCTTGGGAGACAATATTATTTGCAGGTAAAAACACATACCGGGTTGGATAGCGCACCAACTTGTTGATTTGTGTAGTTAGCAGCCTGTTGTGTCTAAGAAACTACTGATGTCATGACTAAACGTTCTAATAAGAGGCTACAAAGTAGGAAACATGTTCAGAATTAGTGATTTATTTGGATGCTCGGTAATTTCTTGGAGGGAATCGTAACTAAGTTTTGCTTTTATGTAACAAGGGTGTTATTTCATTATTTATCATAAGTATGAGGGAAACAATAATCGAACGATGTGGGAAACAATAATCGAACGATGTGGGAAACAATAATCGAACAATGTGGGGAGGATAATCGAATGATGTGGGGAGGATAATCGAATGATGTGGGAAAAAAATCGAATGATGTGGGAAAAAATCGAATGATGTGGGGAAAAAATCGAATGATGTGGGGAAAAAATCGAATGATGTGGGAAAAATAATTGAATGATGAAATAATCGAATAATGTGGGAAAAACAATCGAATGATGTGGGGAAGATAATCGAATGATGTGTGGAAGATAATCGAATGATGTGGGGAAGATAATCGAATGATGTGGGGAAGATAATCGAATGATGAAATAATTAAATGATGAAATAATTGAATGTTGTGGGAAAAATAATCGAATAATGTGGGAGAAATAATCGAAGGATGTGGGTAAAATAATAGAAAGAAAGGAACAAATGATGAACTGGATAAAGTTTGCTTTTTCCACACAGGTAAAATTGGAGTTAGGGAATTTAGGCAGAATATTAATCACCGAGGTCTTTTAGAAAGGGAAGGGAATACATACATAGGGGATTCGAGAACTCGGAAATATGGTGCTAAAGTAAAATAAAATAAAAAGGAAATGGGTCTGTACGGGTGGATACAGAAAGTAGTTTATTGGGTCAGTGCCTTTCTTATTTTCTACGATAACGTTCTTTTTTTTTTTAATTTTTCTCGTCAAACGAATCTAATATAACGTGTTTTTTTACCAAATTAATCAAAGGGAAAAGGAATTTTAAATTACTCTTTCGCAATTATCTAGCTTCAATTTAAATTGTGGGATGTGAATGCAGAAATAAGTGCACTCCTTTCGACCCATGCCCACTTTAATAAAGCCTGTTATTAAAACGGGTAAATTCCATACAGAATAAGGGCATGGTTAATCTCAATAAAGATCAGGTGTCGGGGCGGGTGCTAGTTTTAGTTTTTAGTTCTACCTCGTGTCTTGGATAAAATAAAAGTTTAAACACTTCCGATTTTGATGCAACAAATTGCGCAATTGAAATTTATATGCAGTCACAGAATTTGCCACGTCTTCCGATAAAATTATCTTGTTCTTGTAAATATCTGCAATGAGACGGATTTTATATGACAATTTTTATCTGAACAATCCTTGCAGCACTTCATTCGATGTAATATTAAAATATATGACTCTAATATAGGTAAGGGATGATGGATTCAACATTAATGACATCTCATCTGACAACTTTAAAACGAAAGGTAAATTGTTCAACAGTAAACGTTTCTCGCAAGAAACATCTTTTACCTCATTACAAGCATCAAAGAATACAGTATGGAGGGGGTTACATTTCCATACGATGCTCTTTGTTTTTGGGTAGTATTTTGAGACGATAAAAACGTTCAACAAAGCGGGTTTTGGTTTTGGCTACACGAGGGCTGATTAGGCCCATATTCAACCCATACAAAGATCGAAATTCGAACCCAGTGCCAGTTGAACCAAGGACCAGGGCACTAACCACTCGGCTATCGGGCAGGTCAAGCGAACCATAAATGAAGGTCATGATTATCTAATTTTAAATTATATTCTTTGAAGAAAGTAGTAGTTTTGAGAGCTTTGTGTAGTGAGTAACTTTGGATAGAGAGAGTGTTTCTTTAGAGTGTTTGTTTTTAGTGTTGCTTTAGAGTGTTCTAATAAATGCAATTTTAGAGGGAGACGGATCGAAGTTTTTTGTAACTGAAAATGGCTTTTTTTAGTATTACGTCAGGTCAAAGACGACACTCAGGGACAAATGTAACTGAATTTTGTCATGAAGGATATCGCTTTGTCAAAGACAATAATCCCATTTTTATTAGAGCACACATTGAGGACCCTGTTCTGACTAATGTAGAATTCTAAGGTTTCAGATCACGTGGATTCCTCAGTTGGAAAGGGGCATCTTCTGCCGTCCCTTGTTCATTAATAAAAATAGATAACATTTTCAAAGTAATATTTGGTAATTGCAATGAGAAATTGTCAAAAACATCTTCACGAACGATTTTTGAAACACAAATTAATTATACCTCTTAGTGGTTGTCGTGACAAGAGATCTCGTCATTGAAGAAAACCGACAGATCTTGATCTCGTCACCAAGAAATCAGAATTATCTTGATGACGAGATATCTCGTCATTAGAAATCTTGATCAGATCTTCATGGACGAGACATCTCGTCGAAATTACTCGGAGGGTTAAATAAAGAGTATTTTCGTTTTCAATGCAAGACAGCGTTCTTCCCAGGTGCGCCCCAGACAAAATCGCATCCGTATAAGTGAGAGTGCAGAGATTGGAGCTGAAACTGATTTGTTTGAATCGGTTGGCTTTATGGCCACACTTTACTAGAGCTGCGCCAAATGCAAGACAGACAACAAGAAAGGAAAGGAGGAGGTAGGTAGTTAATAAGCTTCGCACTGGAGCAACGCATCGGGCTATTGGCGACGGTCCGGGATCAATTACCAAGGGAAAAATCCAAGGACAACATCACGTAATTTCGAACCAATGTCAGATGACGAAGGTAAAGGGAACGAACGGAGAAAGATCGCTTGCGCATTCTGGGATCGCGATCACCATGTTTACCAGAGGTAGCAAGCCCTATGGGGGAAAAAATAGATCACTAGGGTACCCCGGGTTCGTGAGGCTCATACACACCCAAAGATGTGTTCTGTGTGAATCAGAATTCATACAATAGCAATTTCAATTTGTTCCCGTTGCTGCTGAAGACGCGCTAGAAAAAAGGGAAACCTACCTGTTCAGGCTTAAGACCGGGAGGGACCCAGGTGTACTCTTCCAGTGCACACCCCGAATCATCGTCAGAGTGCGAGTGTCGGTCGGAGGGTGATCCGGCCCCAGTGCTGCCAAAGTGGGCGGCCATTTTGTGGACGATTCGCTCACTTTCGGCCATGTTGGACACGCCGGACGCCCCTTCGTGCTCCTCGCGGGGGCACTTGCAGTTGCGGCACACCTTCCTGGAAAAAACAGGAAAAAGATACCATTAATACAAAATAATAACACCGAATGAATGCAGTTTTAAAAGCAATTTCAGAAATTGTATGTTGCAAGACTGCATCGAATCACAAAAAAGTCAATATATCGTCACAAGAATTCGAAAAATGGGAGAATTTTGAGTAATCTCTCTCTATATTAAAAAAAAGTTACCGCCGCCGCCGCCGACGCAGGATTGAAAATTGTGTTGTTTAGCTCCATTCTTAGACGGTTTCCCGAGAAAGTACTGATCGGAAAAAAATGAAATTAACATGCTTTGTTCTTCATCGTATTCCCTGGATAATTATTAAGATTTTTTTCCGATGCGGCTATTAGTTTAGGTTTTATTAAGTGTTAAAGTTGAAGAAGTGAAATTTCTTCCGCGAGTGAGCAAAACACATTCAAATTTTCAGTCTTCAGTCGTGAGTTTTTTTTTTAAGAGTACCTCTCAACGTAAATTTTTGCAGCACGTCGAGTTTTTTTTGAAATTTAAATTTGGTTCTTGATAATATTTTTTTGAAATTCGGGAAAAATCGGGACATTTTTGTTACTTTTTTTTAAAACTGCCGTATCTATATCTAATTACTATTAGTTTTTAATTTTTAAAATAACGCAGTATACCTCAGAATATACTCTTTCTTACGGTACTATTATTTTTGAAATCGGTTAATAATTAAATTGGATGCGATCAAAAGTTCGTGATACAAATTTCGGAATCTTCGGATATTTTCGCTATTTTTTGTTAAAACCGTTATGTCTACGGCAAAAACCATTATTTTTTAAATTTGAGAACATCACTGAATACACTACATTACACTCTTTCTTATGGTACAATTATTTTTCAAATTGGTTAATAAACAAAATAGATGCAATTAAAAGTAGGTCATACAATTTTCGGAACTTTCAGTTCGTAACTTCCGATACAAAACTAAAATGGTCATATCTATATAGTATTACTGTTAGTTTTTAATTTTAAAAATATTTCAGTATACCTCACAATGTACTCTTTCTTACGGTACAATTATTTTTACAATTGGTTCATAAATAAATTCGATGCAATCAAAAGTTGGTGACACAAATTTCGTATTTTTCAGTTCGCATAGCTGGTTCCGCAAACAGTAGTGGGTTGCATTTTCGACTATCGGGTTTGCCAGATATCAAATTTATCGTAGCAACAATTGCCATAAAAACGATTTTTTTTTATTTGGCGAGGAAAAAGGCTCGCTTTTTTCCCTCTGTTCTCAAGACAGTTTACCGACAAAGTACAGATCGTAAAGTTTGGATATTAACACTGTTTACTTAAAATTGAACAGGGAACAAGATACAGAAGATTTTTTACTGATGCGGCTATTAGTTTAGGGTGCATTAAGTGTTTAAGCAAAAAAAAGTGAAATCAATTGCGAAAGAAGTATTGGTTTGAGAAAGCAAACCAAACGGGATTGCGTAGCAATCCCCGGGGTCGGCGAGCGTAAGCGAGCAGGGCTCGAAGCCCTCGCTATGACGTCATGTACCGGAAAGTGAAATCAGCATAATACGAATTATTTAAATAGTTTCACTCTGTGAAAGGAATGTTGGTTTGCGAAGCAATCCAAATGGCATCTGTGAAAGGAGTGTTGGTTTGCGAAGCAAACCAAATGGGATTGCGCAGCAATCCCCGGGGGTTGGCGAGCGTAAGCGAGCAGGGGGCGGAGCCCCCTAGTACTTAAAAAAGTAGTAACGCTGTGATCATACAGAATGTATGGCATGAACTAGGTAACTTTTTGACCGCTTAATGCTCTATCTATGGGCTAATGCAAAATGTAGATATATCAATTTTGCATTAGTCCATAGATATAGTAATTAATGGCATAATACTGTGATCCAAAAGTATCCGGAATGTTTCCTTTGAAAAACATATATAGTAGATATCGTCTGCAAATTTTTAGCAAATATTTTTACGACTTATATAAAACATGTGGCAACAACCAGGGACTTGTTAAATTTTATCATCTGAAAATAAATTAGTTTTTAATAAGAGAAGAATTTTCACTTCACTGATTTTCCAAAATGTCGAATGTAACTGAGCAATGAACATGCATTTAATGTTTCCGCAATGGAATTTCTGTAACAAACAACATTTGAAGTGTGCCGAAAAGATTTCACAGACGACTGTTTATCAGACACAACAGCATTTGAATGGTATAAAAAGTTTAAAGAAGGTAGAGAATCCGTCGTAGATGCTTCGCGATATGGTAGACCATCCACTGCGACAAATGATCAACATGTCAATCAGGTCAGAGAATTGGTTTAACAATAAGAGACATTATTGAACAAGTTCCTATATCATTCGTCGAAACAAGTCGAAAACGACCTGAATTGCGGCGACATAACTCACGGATTTTGCATCACGATAATGCGCCTTCTCGCAATGCCATTATTATTCGCGAATTTTTGACTAAGCATTCAATAAATACGGCTCCACAAGCTCCACATTCACCTGACATGGCACCGTGTGACTTTTTCTTATTTCCACGGGTGAAACTCCCTCTTCGTGGTCACCGTTTTGAGTTCCTTGATGAAATAAAAAACTTCGATACGAACCATGAAGGGGTTTCACAAAAACGACCTTAAGGCATATTTTGAGGATAGGAAAAAACGTTGGCAGAAGTGCATTGAAGTCGGAGGAGATTACTTTGAAGGCCATGATGCAATACATTTGACCAATAAATTAATACCTTTTGTTTTATGACAGCAATCCGGGTACTTTTTGATCAGTAGTATATGAAAGAGGCATTGGCAAGGAAACTCCTTTTTTTACATTACAACCCAATAAATTGTGTTAGCATTCAGGTGACGATATTGAAAGCGTTTTTCCGTTTTAAAATGTCCACCACTTTTTGGAAAAAAACAAATATTCAGATATTTCTGGCCCAACCAGTGTTTCACTCTCATGAATAAAGTATCTACTTAAACAAAATAAACTTCGATTTACGATGATTAAACTGATTTTAATGTGTATATTTTTTACATGAACTATATTTCCGGGTGAGCTTGATTTCCTTGAATACGTCTCTGCGTTTAGACGAATGGACAAGAAGCAAACATCAGATTTTTTTTTGTCTTATCCTATCCCTTCACATTCAAAGATACCTTTACAAAAACCCAGCGCATGGATAGGTTCTTTCTTTCAGCAATCGATGTAATTACTTTTATGATAAATGAGCATACTAAAATTTCCAACGGTATTGCCAACCGAACCTAATTTCTAGTCATTTTCACATAATGGTGGCCTATTTCAAAAATAACCCGCTGCGCCCATTTCCCTGACTTTTATGAAAAAAGTAATGGACAGTTTCATACATTTATATCAGAACTAAGAGATCATGCAAGTATTACCCATATCTTAATTTGTGAAAAATATCACTTTCATACTGAAACACTTCATAGAAACAGCAATAAGGCAAAAGGGATTTTATGATCATTTCTAATACCTGTGCTTCTCAACCAATGTTGTGCCGCAAAAATGATTGATGTGACGATGGTGAAATGGTTTAAATTGTAAAAGATTCACTCCATTTCAATGGATTATTTTTAACTTTTGACAAGGGTGTCTACAAATGATTTCAAGTAATACTCATGTAAATTTCAGTTTAAATAAAATTGAGCGTTGTTCTTAAAGTATCATAAAAAAAAAAAAAAAAAAAAACATTTTTAAAAATATTGCAAAACACATTTGAGCAAAAAAAAAAAATCAGAGTAGGTCAAATAATAGGTAAAAACTAAAATAATTTATTTGTAAATCATACAAAATTATACTGATTTTTTTTCCAAATCAGTAAAACATATGATATTAATACTTACTTTGTGTGTGCCAAGTGTAATTAGTTTCGGTGTGCCATGAGATGAAAAAGGTTGAAAATTGTTGCCTTAGACCATAACCTTACCAAGAATTAGAAATATAAAATTGAGATGAACCGAAAATTTTTTGGAATTCACTGATAAATATTTTTCTCGGCGTGTTTACAAACAAAGAAACGTGTTACATGCAGAATCGGAATTCCTCTCCCCAAATTTAAAAAAGAAATTAGAGGAATATTAGAGTAAACGCGATTTGATTAGTCGGTTATGAATTTTACGTAGTTAAATGTAGTCAGGTTAATTTTTCAACTGTATGAAATATTCAAAATATTTTAATCAACAAACATAGCGGCGAAATTGCTTAATATATCGCACATCAAACAACAAATATCCGTATTCAGTATAAAAACTTAAGGAATAACCGAAACTCCTGTTAGCGTTTCCCAAGGAAGTGGACATTTCGACGGCATGCATCACATTAAACGACATTTAAACATCCAATGCTGCTTGGTGGAATGACGAGTGTATTCAAAGGAAAATCGTTCACCAGTTTTCACACAGAACAGCCTCTGCACGTGAGATGTGGCATGTTTTTTCCTCCCAGGGATATCAATTTGTTTGCTTGGCACGCGCAAGCGACGCTTGATCTAAAACCTTTCATCTCCGAAACACGTACCAGATATACCGATCTAACCACCCATGAAGGGTTCGGTTTACGCATGGAAATGAGGACAGCACGACCTTTGGACCATTCTTTACGAGGAAAGCCGTTCGCACTGTGATACATTTTGCTGCAGATGTGTTTCATGCCAGAATTTAGATTTCACTGGAATGAAAGGTTTGGTTGGCGAAAATATGGTATGTTTTTACCAACAGGATTTACTGTACAAATTAATTACAGTGGTTCAGACAGTGGTCGAAACCTTGGATCTCAACCTTTGTGAGATCACTGCCTGCTAATTATTTTTAGATAAGAACCTGGTCACAACAAATTTACTCGTAAATATCTTAATTTTTTAAAATCCATACATTAAGTTAACAATAAACATTAATTTTGGCATGATTATATATTGAGTATTAATACATTTATGTACACACTATTGACAAGTATAAAGTTACATTTAAATGAGTTATCAATCACTAGACTAGTCTTGTAGCTTATTGTAATTTCTCTAGGCCAACCCCATTCTTTATTTGTGCTAATTTTTATTGGTATACCTCATTCTTATCACCAAAATTTTATATTTTTTGTTCCGTCGCAAACATACAATATGAGATTTCGTATTACTAAAATTAAACAAAGCCCCGCGTCTCCTTGTTCATATTAAAATTTAAATATGTAGGTCTATTATTTTAGAAAATTACGTCACTTGTGGGTTTCGATCCGGTTTCTGGTACGAGTGAGCGAAGTTTTTCGAAAGATATAAAACAGAGCTGTGAAATAAAATAACGAAATTTTTTCTTCAAGCGCTTGAAAGGTAAGTTATTATGTTCAGTGTCATAGCAAAATTATTACAAAAATGCATTCTGAGATTCAAATCTTAGTACAGATTATTCTCAATCCTAGTTTTATGAATCTTTCAGGAGCAGTTGCAATGACATGTAGTATAGTTAATTCGTTCTCCATTGTTTTCTGTGTTACTACGTCCGTATTGTCCTAGGTGGTCTCGGTTCATATTACCTCGGAAAATTAATGTTCTATTATAGTTTATTGTCAAATTTCTTTGAATACATTAAACATTTCTCTTTGTATTGATTCGATCACATTCTCTTAAGACCAAATATAGGTTATATCACAGAGTAATTTGGCAACAGGAGTCGAGGTACTTGGTGAGAACAAAAAGTTTTTCATTAACTTTGACTGAAGTTTAGTACATGAATGTTTTGATCTCTGAAATGATCCCAGTTCTCTATTTTTCATGTAAATACAGTTTTAAGACCCAAAGAGTTTCCAGACCGGCTTCCATTGAAACTACCACCTGCATACGCTCCTATGATTAGGGTTTGTAGTACTCTACGCATTCCGATAGTGCATGTTGAAGACATACAACTCGACGGAATTAAAAGTTTTACTTAAATAAAATTAGTCCATACCACTCAATTCCAGAAGAAATGACTTATTTTACCAAAAAATTTAATATTTAGGTTTCAACTTCTAATTTTTTTTTAAAATTTCCAATGAAGGGGGATGATTATAAAGATTGACTGAAGTCAAACAGAACAAATAAAAAATAACATTAGAAGAAACAGTCTATGGACCCATTCTTTCCTTCGCGCGCATATTCCCAGTATCTTTCTCACACAGAAGTAGAAGCGGGTGCAGGACAGCGGAGCATGTGTGCAAGGTCCATATCGTCCCGAAAATCGCAGGAATTGAGAAAAAAAGAGTAGTTTAGCGAATATAATTATAAATTTAAACAAGAAATTTCTGGGTGTTCTGGAAGGATTTAAAATAATAATAAAAATTACATTTATAAAAAATGCCACAGGGTATGAGCTTAGAAACTAATTGTGGTCATTTTATAGAATTTATTTTCCAAATTTAACTTTAAAATCAGCTTATCAATCACCAATCATATGCCAACATCATAAGTTCAAAAAAAGTATGGGCTTATTTTAACCAGACACAATAATCGAAATGTAAAACAGCATGCTTTTAGAGGTTAATTATAAGGTATTTTTTTGGGTTTATCTTTTGAAATGCAAATTAAATTCGACGTTTTTCTGACATTACATAATTTTTGTTTTATAACCGCAGTAAAACGAGGAAATGCGGCATGAATATTAATAAATCAGAAGAAACATCAATATGGAATATTTCTTCGGATTAAGTATTTTGGCATTTTTTACTCTTCAAGAAACTTCAAACTGATGGCTTAGTTTTTATTTCTTTGAAAATAAACGAAACCCACGACTAGTTTAGAGTACTTAAAAACAGATTCCGTTTCGACCACACATCCCAATTGACCCCCTTTCTCGAAATCGTACCCAACGCACCTGTGGAATGTAAGTGAAGGTTGATTGGTCGAGTCAAGAGTAATGTCTTGATTCATAATGTCTTCAGACTGCGACTCATTTTTCATCTATATATAAAAGGATGTGGGTGTGTATGTACATGTGTGTGTGTATTCTCTATACAAATCTACACCGTTTGACCAATCCACACCAAATTTGGTACACTTTATACTTTAGAACACTGCGGAAAACATAGGTTATTTCTTTCCTATCTTCAGACCAATCTGTAGCCATGAAAATTAACACACAAGTTAAAGTGCCCCTCGAAGCCCCAATTTTAAAATCTAAAGTTTGTTTTTCTGTAATAAACGGACATGGACAAGGAAACAAGTTCTACAGGGTTTGTGTACTTGAATTATAACACAGGGAAATGCCGCGGTCATGTTTAAAACCAACGCTGGGGTTATTCAGCTAGTTGTGTTATAAAAGTCTAGGCTGAATTCGAACATTTTTAGTCTATCGGACACATTGATATTTACAAAATATTATTTCGTTTCAAAAGCAATACGTTTTAAAAGATACAAATGATAGCAGTTTCCACTCTACTTTACAGTTCCCTCTAACAAAGTTAAAATTATGGTTATTTCAAGCTCATTTCATACATTTTAAGGCTACATTTAACATAGCTGGAAGCAGATTAAGTCTTAAATGAACATTTTAAGAAATTTTCATGCGTGCTATGGTTGAATTTCACCGATTCAGTAATGGTACTTGTCCAAGGTCAATTGTCATTGATATTGATTTTAACGAGTGTAAAGAAAGATCTGTATTGAATGGGATATTTTAAATTGCTAAATAACTTGTCTAAGGTCACTTGTCATGGATCATTGCCAGCGATATGAGCTAACACAATTAGATGTGTGTGATCTTTCTTAAAGAAATGGAGGTAAAAATTTGCAAGAATGCTGGAGAACGAGGTACTCTGTGGTATCTCTTGTAAATGTTGGAATTGATGTTTCCCATTAAAGTTAAATTATGGAGGACACAGAGATTGATAAGGCTATTCTAATATTGTTTACAAATAATGAGTAGGGGATTAAATTAAGTCAAGTAAGAATTAAGAACTCCAATGAAGTTATTGAGAGGAATACTGGTGAATAGATCTTTTGAGTCAAAAGAATCTATCAGGGAAATATTGTTATTATTAGAGATAAAATTAAGAATTGGAGTGAGAGAGAATTCGACAGTTTTATTTAAGCACGTTAAGAACAGTTTTTAATAACTTAAAAAGATTTTGCCTGTTTTAGACATGTAGATCAAGTTAATGTCACATGAAATGTATCTGTAAGCTATAGGGTTTTGTGAAATTAGGGGTAATGGTAATGTAAAGAAATAGTATGTTGTAATTTTAAAGCTTTAAAGTTTTATTGAAAGCAATACTTTGTTCGTTGATAAAATTATGACTAGTATTCGTTTTTTTTATCTGTAATTAAGTCTGAGTTCTGCATCAAAAAGGTTTAGATGCAAAATTTTGGGAAAAATTTCATCTGTAGGGATGATATAATGAAAAGAGATTGTATGTTTTTAATTTAATTTTTAATTTCTGCAACATCAAAAACGTTAGTTTTGGAAGATAATAAAAAAAATATTTTAGATGTAAAGATTGTTGACACTTTAGTGGGCTCGGCTCCAGATCCTCGTCGGCTACGCCACTGAAATAAAATGAAAACAAGAGACATGCAAACTTAACCTGAATGTACTTGGACCTCTTGAAGCATAAATTTTTAAATAAACCGTAGTGCATGCTAAAGTAATTATGAATGTAATATCAAATTAAGAGCACATTAAATACAGTAAATTTGCTACACAAGCATAAAAAATAGCACTTCTTCCGTAAATAATTGTGCCATTTTATTAAGATTACGTAAGGAGACTTCAAACAGCGAATTTTCTAAGGAAGCTTTTAGACACACGGGGGGGGGGGCACAATATCGGAAAGAAAAAAACAAACTGAGCATAAGTGGGAGACCGGACCGCCGACGGTCCAGACGCAATTAAACTTCATTCAGCAACAAAAGCGAAATTTGCTGCTCAAGTTCAAAATGAATTTCAATGAAAGACACGTTCGTTGATCCGCATTACGGAAGTTGGCCTCAAAAGCTTTTTTTCGGAGCAGGAAAGTGAAGATGGGGTTTGAGGTATTACAAGCCTTTGGCGAGTATTATGCATCCAACGATCATTTGCCAATGGAAGGTCAGCACTAGGATCTGGGTCGACGATGATTTTAAAGGATATTTATGGACAGATTCGGTCGAAGAGGGCAGGACTCGACCGCCTTTCCTATTCAATTACCATCTACTTGTTGGCAACAGCACACCCAGATTAGGGTGCACATTTTTGTCGAGTTAATCGCAACAATCGTTGGCGAGATTTATTTAACATCTGAAATTTGAAGAGTTCCTAAGTATAGTTATCAGGAACAAATTCTTTAGGAATACAGTAACCCTTCGATATATCGCGCTAGCAACCTACGAGCGGTAGGCGACGCTAGGTTGGATTCATGCAACTTAACTTGCCGCGCTATCCTCTGTTCCAGTAAGACTTTCCTTGTATGAGTAGGTCTATTACTTGATGTTACCTGTCTTGTGCTTGGCGAAGCTTGACCAAATATAGCCTTTGCGTCATAAAAAAAAAAAAATTCCAAGCACATCGATGTTTCGCTTGTCCGTTTCAGCGCGCTATCGGCAGCAACAGGACAAGAGCACCACATGCTGAAGATCGAGAAAAATTTAAGGAAGAGGAATTAAACATTGCACTAAGCGTTTTATACTTCAAATTTGGTAAAACTACAAACAAAGCACAAAATCGGAAAATGGTTAGTTCGGTTTAACATTTAGACTACGGCCGGTACAGCAGTTGTAGCTTGAAAGTTATAAGAATCAAGCCAAGAAAGAATTTAGACCACGGCCGGAACAGCAGTTGTACCTTGATCGCGTCAAGAAGGAATTTAGACTACGGCCAGTACAGCAGTCGTGCCTTGAAAGTTATAAGAATCGTGCCAAGAAAGTATTTAGACCACGGCCGGTGCAGCAGTTGTAGTTTGAAAGTTATAACAATCACTCCAAGAAAGAATTTAGAATACGGCTGGTACAACAGTTGTAGCTTGAAAGTTATAAGAATCGCGCCGATTATATCTATAGCCGTAGTTAAAAGGTTACGGATGGGATAAGGACCATATTTGGCCAAGCTGCGCCAAATACAAGACTTAAAACGCCAAGTAATGAGCATGCACAAGAACAGATTTATTGTCACAGAATAGAGAAAAACTCAGGGTAAGTTACAAGAATCGAGCCTGCGCCACCTCCAACTTGCAGGGAAAATCGATGGCAAAACCTTTTAAAATGATGCTAAATATGGTAGAGAATATTTTAGAAAACAGAAATAATTCCACATCTCCACACAAGACACTCGTACAGCTTAACTTTATCAGACAGGATTGTTAAAAATTACGATAGGCAAACACTACAATTCTTTGTGGAATCGAATTTTACAAAAATGATGTTTTTTTGACGCACCAGGTAAGAATTTTTATTCTAGACCATATTTTCACTCCTTTATCATACAGAAATCAAGTAAACAATATGGTGAATAAAGATTGGCTTTGAATTCATGAATGCAATTTTCAAGAAGCATAAATCAAAGCATTTGTAATTACACAGAAGTTTAGATTGAAAGAGTGTTCGCTTTCAATATTTTAGAAATTTAGATAAGTATCTCGTGGACTGAAAGAAGATGCGTTACTTCTCCCTTATAAAACGAGTTACAAGAGGAAAGGGAAGATCTGATTTGTCGCACTGTCATCTTTTGTTTCACGAGTGCCAATTAGACCAGGGCTTACAAAAAAAAAGAAAATGAAAGGAAATTTAAGAAAGTTGTAACTTTCAGAAGTGTAAGAGCATCATAATTTCATGACTGCAAGCATACATTTTTATAGACGGAGTTACTTTAATGACCTCTACACAATCGCATCACGTAATTGCAATTAGGAGAATGGAATTACGAAGAAACTTTTTATAGCATGATTTAATCAACATAAATTATCAAGGAGAAAACTTCACATATATTATTGAGATAAATTTCAAGAGCCTTCCACTGTTAGTGGGATGGATTATCGTTGGAGTTCCTCCTTGAAAAGTACTACATAACAAATGAAAGTTGACTTTTGGACACAGAAAACTGAAACACGTATAGAGTTGGAGTATCTTTACACCTGGTAGTGGGATCAACGAATTAAAATTGAACTGCGTTTTTAAGTATAAAGACATACAAAAATGCCTAATAATTATTTTAAAATGAACAATTGCGCTGTCTTACGAAACTCATTTCGTAGAGCAATTGCTTCTTATAATTCTCAACTTTTATCTTTTCTGACAGTTCTTCGATTGGAGACTGATTAATATAAAACGAGATTAATTTTGAATGGTCAAACAGAACAAGTTTCTTATAATCATGTAGGATTAATAGGCAGGAAAATAATATTCACAAGAATTGTTCTGTGAGTAAAATTAGCTTTAAAAGTTATACTTTGGAATGTGTGAAGTATAGTAATAACTGTTCTGTCTATTATTCTGAAGCTGTTTTTATTCTAAAAAATTACCATTCAAATTCAGATTAATTAATGGTCAAAAAAATGGAAGAATATACTCTATTAAATAATATTACTAAGCATGTATTGAAGTCTAACCAATGATAATTTTTTTACGTTGACTTTTATCTTTAATTTCACTCTTGATGGTTTTATTTTAATTGTGATAATTATCCAGGTAAAGTTTTTCTATTTGAATAGGCGAGTGCAGAAACCACGAGTCCCATTTTTTAAATTTTAGAAAAATGTGTACATTTGCATCCAATACATTTCTTCAAGACCCAATATTAAATTAAAACACGGACTTACGCGATTTCTTCACAATACGTGCCGATCCAAGGCAATTTCGTTTATGTAATAGTTACCAAAATTCGGGGATTCGTTTGGTTTATGAATACCACAATTCATTTAATGAGTCAATTTTTAACTAAAATTGAATCGACACAGCTGAAAACTATCACGTCGCACATCAAAATACAGCTTACATTTTTATGCTTTCATTAGAATTAAAAGTTTAAAATTTTGAGAAAAATCAAGGACATTTGTATAGATATTCGCTTTAATAAATCAACATTATACATTAAAGTATTTATATCTTTGTATGGATTCCCTAGCATTATCGCTTATGTAACTTTCTCGTAACATTGAATTCTTTTATGAACAGCGAAGAAAAGAAATCTAAACATTAATTATTCGAACATCATAATTTTTTTAGTTGCGGTGAAGAACGAACATAAAGGGTACCTTTAACTAGTCTTTAACTAAAGCCGGGCACAACGGATTTTTGAAAAAACAATTATAATTCAAAATATATAGTCAGACAAAAAAAATGTTTCATTATCTATTCGCGACCGACATAATAAGTAGGGGGATTTATGATCTTCAACATCTGGAATTAAGTCGTCGCCTAATATCTTAATATAGACTTAGAGGACAAACTCATTAAGTGACTTTTTAGAAAATGCATTTTTGACACTAACTGCTCGTTTCCACGATGAGAAATGCATTTTTGTATTGTTATCTGCTTGAGCGGAAATATAACTCTTATCAAAATGCTGATTATTTTTATTTTGACCTAAAACCTAATGGTTGTTCTGTAAAATTTGTGTCAGTTAATGAGTTTCTGCTCTAAGTCCACGATGTATTTGATAAGGATTTATGTGATACATTGTAAAGTTTAATGGTTCTACGAAATGTTAGAAAAGCAAGGATTAAGAACTCGTTTCTATGGAACAAAATAGCATGAACTGCCACTCCCAATTTCATTCTCAAAAACTCCAGGAAACGCAAAAACAGCTTATTTATTTTCAAACTAGCTCTGGTTTAGAAATATCAACATTAATCTTAATAAGATGCAGAACCAAACACTAACTAATGTTTTTTTTTTCATTATCCCTCGAATTGTGAATCAAATATAAAAAAATCATTTCAAAACGAGAAATGGAACTCAGATTTTGTTAAGTGAACTACTGTAACATTATCTTACAAACAAATCTACGGTTAAATATGTTAAATTATCTGTAGTACAGTGTTATGACATAAGATGAACAAAAAAGCAATTTCTTTGTATACGAAAAGTTTTAAAAAACTGGGGAAAACAATTATGCAAATAATTTTTTAATATAGCCTGGTGACACTTAAAATAAATATGTTCGTTGTCAAATGCTCGGCATTTGACAATTAAGCTCGCGAACTCCCATTATTTCTGAAAAACGTTTATTATAAGTAAATGTGTTCGGAAATTAAGTAAATGTGTTCGAAAATTGGATTACTTGGAATAAAATCAATGTAAAAATTGAGTCAAGTTTTATTTATTTTGTTCGGTTTTTAAATTCCATGGATTACACGAACTTTTTCAGTCAAGTAAAGTGAAGAGGAAATGGTTAAAGATAGCTGAAAATTACGTTTGTACTTTGAAAAAATTTGTAAAAAACAACATAAACCAATCCGAAAAAAAGACTTTACACTAAATCATAACTGAAATAAAAGAAAACAAAAAAAGAATGATTCGAATTCCGATTACGAAAATCGTATTGGGCTAACTGGAAATACTTTGTCATGTATATATTCGTCAAATACATTTTAAGTTAGGGTGTAATTTGAGAGAGCGAATTCGCAATGGGAACCCCACCCTCTTTTAAACAGATTGTGATAAAAATACGCCACAAAATCAGTATCATTAATATTTTTCTGCAACATTAGCATACCTATGACTTACAAAATATTTGTAGGTATTTCAGATAATGCAATCAGAATACGAAAATTTTAATTGAAACTGAGAATACTTAAAATCTTGGATGGGACAGCAAGGTGAAATTTCTTTCTTGCATAAAATTCCCAATGTTCTTACGCAGTTTTTTACAAAAAATATTTTGAATACTGTACTACATTATATTCATTATTGATCAAATTACTATAGTAGGAATATATCTTTATTTGTTCGTAAGACCAAGAAGGTGTTTGATACGCAGTGCATAATATCAAAATAAAGTGTAATAGTAATTTGTCATTGTATTCAACACTCTTTGTAGTTGAAACTAACAATCGGAATTACAAAAAATTTTTGTTCTATACAAGGAATATTCCAAAAAAACAAAATTGCTTAGAAGCACTTCGTTAGAAACAAACAATATCATTCAAGCACTTGGTTTAACACATGCATTTTCAACATTAAAAAAAATCTCGATTAATCAGGAATGGCAATGTTTAGCAAATGGTATAATACTCAAAATTCGGTGAATAAAGAGTGGAAATCATCAAAACACAATCAATGTTCGGAGAGGAAACTAATCAGATAATTTTGTAAGGTAGGGTTAGAAATTAGTAGCAAAGAGACAGGCGTCAGAAGTATCAAAACATTGTCACTCAGTTGTCGAGATGTATTAAGTGTACTATCAAATTTTTTTATTTTTTACGTGGACGTGACAAACATGTAATGTAAAGAACAAGAGGGCATCATTTTTCTTTCAAGATCCTTTGTCTGTAAATGCATATTGATTATGCTGTGAAATACCACTTTGAACCAAAATAAACAGATTACCAAAACATAAACATTCCATAGTAGTTTGTTCTGGGAACTGTTCGATCTGGAACACTGTTTAATACTATACACTCTGGAAATAATTATTTTCCTCAGCTTTGGAAGTGGTTATAAGGGGGATTTATTACTATGGGGTCAGATAAGTAATAATTTTATAAAGCGCCATCCACACACACAAGAGAAGGAATACAGCCTTTGGGCATGAAATTGACAAACGACCTTTAATTTTGTACCTTGAATGCAAGAGTAATTATTCCAACTTGTTTCTCAAATTAGGTAGTTTCTTGTGCACTTTTCTTTAGAAAAAAAAATCAGACTGAACTGAATGAAATTTTTAGTCAAAAAAATTGCTTCAAATGTAATGTTTTGAAGATCATATGAAATCATTTGTGTAATCTTTATGATGTAATTCGAAAATGTGACATTCTTGCACCAAGGATGCGACAAGTCCAAAAATAGTGGTAGGAAAATTGTGAGTACTAGACTTCGCTGTAGATTTGTGGTTTCTAAATTTGGAGTAACGCAATTTCACAGGAAACGAACTTTAAGAAGGAGCATTTATAAACAACCCCAAACTCAAAATTTACTTTTCCAATTGTCATTTAAATATCACCATTTGTAGTTTTGACGTACAACAGGCACACTATGTATGTGAAATGGATTATATGGATGAATATGGTATGTTGATGACTTGCGTCAAAAGTTGTAAAAATTATAAAAATATCGAAAAACCCCCGTTTAAAAATTTATTTTTCAGACACTTAAATAAAGTTGTCACTTTTCTACGAAAAAGTGTTTGTTCTAGTCAATTTTTAAAATTTACCCGAGTAAAGCCCGGCTATTCTACCAATGAAAGATAAATATAGACAACAGAGGATTTCGGTGCAATTGAGTGAATTGGAAACATAAACATCAATAACGTCCCAAACGAGAAAACTTACCATTCGTCATGCTGCACTGAGAGTGAAGTAGCAGTAGCGGTTGTGGTGGTAGTTGTTTTCTTTTTGCCATAGAGTTGGCGGTACAATTTGTACTGATCTCCATATACCCAACACACCTTCCACCACTGGCGGCACACAAGCACAGAACTAGGTTTAACTCCTGTATTACTCATTTATGAGCGAGCCAAAACTAAGCGACGCACTCTTAGCACACACCACAATTTCCTAGCAGAGCACAACACATGTTCCCAGCCAATTCAGAAAGTTTTCATATTAAATCCAACATGTGAAAGGTATACGTCAACGGATTACCTCATTCGTAATCAGAACATGATCAAATGGAATAGGAAAAAAAAAATCGATAGCAGAACAATTTCAATTTAGAACATTCAAAAACTTTTTTTCACGAAAGTTTTTTTATCAAATATTTTGGAGAACATATCAGCATCTTTCACTTGGTTCATTCTTGGGAAATATTTTTTCGCGAGATGAACATATAACGGGATTTTTCATTCAACCAAGTTTAGTGTACTTATCCATGTCGTGTTATTCCGAAAATTGAGTTTCGTATGCAAAGAATAAAAAATACGTGTATGCAGGTAATCGATCAACACCATCTCATCTCCCGCGAACAAGGAATACAAGACTAAACGAGTGTTTCCGCTATACCCAGAACAACCTTTTTTCTTCTTCCCCGCCAAATCGCCAAGACGTAGCGCCAAAATATTAGTACGATTATCGTTTGTGGAGTAAACGTTTGGTTCGTTTTTTTATTATAATTTTTTTTTTTTTTGGGGTGGGGGGGGGGTTGTCATTCTAATAGTTTTTATTTTTGCTGAACGAGAGCATATTAAACCGCGCGAACAGATGGGGGATATGATTTAATTTAGAATTAGGAAAATGTATCCTTTGTCTGGATAAATTTATCATGAACGAGGTTTAAAAAAATTACTTTTAAAAAAGCTGCGTACCTTGCTTAAATTGAACGTTCGTCAACTTAAAATTTTAATATAGAAAGAAATTATAACTTTTTGGACGTTAAATATACTTACAGAAAAACGTGATGCAAAAAAAGACATTTATATGGTGCAAATTTCCCCAATTTTAAAACTATTAAACGAGAAAAATGTTATTAGAATATCCAACAGAGCAAAGAATTAAAACAATGCCTGATTTTGCAAAAATCGTGCGTGCTCCAGTTTTTGACATATTATATAACTTTAATCCATATTTTTGCAATGAAGCTTATATTACAGAAACAGCTTCGTTTATTTTATTTTTTCATTGAATGATTTTCCATAATAGAAAATTTTAAGGAGAAGATGATGATCCCTACACATTTTCTAACATTAATTAATTTATTTCATGTACAATGTTTTTCCACATTTGGATAATTTATTTAAATATGTAATGTAGATAAAATATTCACGATAGTGTTTATTTTTACAAATTTGGTCTAATTTTTTTGTGTTTAAAATTGAATTTATATTATTTAAGCTAATAAAAAATAGGGATCAAGTTATGGTATACAATGCAAAATTTCGATGGAAAAATATTTAATAGGTGCAATTGTTGTTTAATAACAACGATGCTTTACAAATTACGAAAAAAATGTTTCATACTCGAAACAAGAAATTTAGAGACGAAGTCGCACCCTTTTGAGCTACAAATTGGCGTTTGAACGTAAAATTAAGCTGGAGTAACAGCTATATTTAGAGGTCGTAGCTTAATAGCAATGATGTTTTGCAAATTACTGAAAAAGTGCTGTTTTTTACTAGAAACAAGAAATTTAGAGATCGAAAACATGCTTTTTTCCTGCTATGCATTTGTGTATTAAGATTTGTGCAAAGATTGTTATTCGTTCTTTATATTTCAAAATGAATTAAAGTTTAAAAAAAAAAAAAAGGATAATTCTGCGATCATGGAAGCAGACCTAAAATTTTGGGTAAGGGAAGATAAGTAAGCATCTCCCTTTGAACAAGGCGGGTGAATGAAACATCTTACACATGATTTAATTTAAAAAACATTTTGTGAGTAGCCCGGAGGAACTCGTCAAGGTGGCCAGCAGTGCGAATTGGATTGGCATTGTACAAGTGAAATCAGAGTACGAAACTTTTCATTTAATTGGAAGTGATCTGGCGATCGATCAAATTATGCATTAGTCATGATGAGAGATGAATAAAGGAATTGAAATTCGTAGTAATAATTAAATTCTTCATTCTACATTAGACACACTTCTCATGTAATTAAGGCGTGGAGCACATTTTGCAGAGCCCGCTACTTATCAAAACTGACCCGGTTCCGGGATCATGGAAGAGCCTTTCGCAGATTCCAAAGTTCTAGCCCTTTAAAAACTTCAATATTTTTCACTCTGCTATTTGCAATTTTACAATCAACAGTAAGCTTTACTCAACGTGTGCAAGAAATTGGTGGAAAACCTGAAGTGCTTTTCCTTGTATGACAGACAAATGTTGGGCACAAATTTTTAGGGAAACAATACATGTTTCGGAATTTTTTAATAACTAGGGGGCTCCGCCACCTGCTAGCTTACGCTCGCAAACCTACACTCCTTTCACAGATCCCATTTGGTTTGCTTCGCAAACCAATATTCCTGTCGCAGAGTGAATCTCTTGGACAGCGAAACTATCTTAATAATTCGCACAATCCTGATTTGACTTTCCGGTCCATGACGTCACAGCGAGGGCTCCTCTTTCTTAGGAAACCGTAGCTTTACCTACGAAATTTACAGCAACAACGTACTATAACTTGTTCAGAATCCAAGTTCTCCAGGTTTGCCATTAAACTTATTTGCTTCTAAGGATTCTTTTAAAACAGAAATTTGCAGACTTATCAGCTTGGCAAAATTTATGAGTGCAATGTTGGCGAGATATGTCTTATTTGGCACATTTTACGTTTCAAAAAGGGCAAAAGTCGGATTTTTTTTTAAAGAAATGATAAAAATCGGTCATTTTCTCAAAATTATAAGAAAAGTCGGAAATACCGACTCGGAAGCATCTCATCCCTGATAAGTTCATGTAACAATATGTACAAAATCGGATATTGTCTGTTTCTGTAAAATAAAATACATGCATGTACAGTGCATTTCCAGTTCGCAAACGGGTTTTTCTGGTACCGGTCTATTTAACTAAACGTCCCGGTCCAGCCGTTAATCGAAGTTTCACTGTAATAATAAAATAGAATATATGACCCTTTAATATAGTTAAGATTAGTGACATCACATCTGACAACTTTAAAACAAAAGGTTTCACTGAATATTAATACGGTAGTTACGATAATAAATTGGTTCGATGTTACCACTCGATTGCACATTTCGCATTCCCATTTGCTTAAAACAACTCGAGAATACGCCGAAAGCCGCGTACTCACAGAAAAGTGCAATCGAACTAACGCGGGTAGAGTCGACGAACAACCTCGTAACGACCGGATGTCGGTTTTAGGAGTGAACCGTCGCCAATAGCCCGTTACGTTGCTGCAGTTCGACGTAAATTCAACCACCTACCCTAAAAACACACCAAACTGGATTCGAATGGTGGTGCATGACGACATTACAATGTTTAGCTGAAACGCAGTTCACAAACCGCGCGTCCAGCGTTTTTGTTGCGAATTCTATCGGACCAAATCAGATGTCTTCTTCGCATGGATGCCAATTGACCCCTCCTTTGGTGATCCCTAATGGCGAAAGAGGAAAGAGAAACCCGACGTAAAAAAAAAAGAAACCGAGAGAAGAGATGAGCTTCCGAAAAGAGAAAGGCGGAGGAGATTCTTGGGCTTGGTCCAGTGTCGTACCCCCTTATTAGAGGACCTGATGGATGGCCCAGGGACCGGTTTCCGTCGCACCCCCAGGGCCGTTTCATTTCTCCTTAATGCACAATCGATGGAACAAACACCGCTTAGGGCTCGTTATTTGCCACAAAGGAACAGACACACCTTTTGATTGGACTCCTCAACAGTCAACGACTATCTGGACGAAAGTGAGCCGACTTCCGATGAATCGATCAGGATGGAGATAAAACCCCATGAATGTAGGAAGAAAGGAATCCTCCATAAAAACAAACGGCCTTTCTGTATAAAATTACCAGCGTTTCACAGCACAGATAAAAACTTTACGGAATCCGACAAAACACGGCGATTGGAATTTGCTTCAACGATTTTCATCTCTTACCGAGTGGTACGGGATTAGGAGACCAAATATGCAAAACTTGAAGTCAGTCAATGCAACGAGATCGCTTGATTTTACAAACATATGCTTCATACCGAAATTAGGGAAAGAAATATTCCTCAATGAGGATTTTCAGTGACAGTGAAGATTGCGAAGATTATATGATGAATATGAATGTTCATGACTATCGTTCAAAGTTGTAGAAATGATAAAAATGAGAAGATTTTTCTTCAATTACCCAAATGATTTCGCATGATAGACATCAGGATTCACTTAATATATAGTTTACTGTCGTTTAGACGACGTTTCGATTTTAACCTTTTGACTACGATTCAAATACAAATACAAATATTGACGACCAGCTACAGGCTCAAGCCCAACAAGGCTGGTCCTTTGTTTATGAATTCCCCAATTCCCACTGACTATCCAATTGTGTCTTAAATTCGTACACTCCCTTTGAATTAACTATATTTTCTGGCAACGCGTTCCAACTGTCTATTACCCTATTAAAGTAGTAGTTTTTCCTTAAATCCCGATTAAAATGTGTCTTATTCAATTTATACCCATGGCCCCTTGTTCTGTTATCCCTATTGAAATTTAAGCCCTCTGTGTCCCCTTGTTTTACAAACTTGAAAAGCTGAATCAAATCCCCCCTCCTTCTTCTTCTTCTTTCCAGTGCATACATGTTTAGCTTACTTAAACGTTCATTATAATCGAAATTTGCTAGCCCCTTTATTATTTTTGTAGCTCTGTGCTGAACCCTTTCGATTGATTCTATGTCCTTTCTCATATATGGAGCCCAGAATTGTACAGCATATTCTAGATGGTACTCGATTCCTTCTTGGCGCGATTCTTACAACTTTCAAGGTACGACTGCTGGACCAGCCGTAGTTTTAAATTCTTTCTTGCCGCGATTCTTATAATTTCAAGGTACAACTGCTGTACTGGTTGTAGTCAAGATTCTTTCTTGGTGCGATCCCGGTACAACTGCTGTACCGGTCGTAGTCTAAAGGTTAATCGAATTGCCGTTGACTAATCAACTATCATATATCAAATCAGAATAACTCTTTGGAATTTTTTCGTGAAGTGCTGAAATAATATTCGAAAAACTTCACGTACAGGAAACACTTCCACCGCAGAAACAATACCGTTATATACACTTAGTTTGATAGCATATAAGAAGGTTTAAGAAGTATGGAAGCTCATAAGAAGGTTTAGCATTTTTCATTAACATTTTACCACTCTTCGACGGCTAGTGCAGTATCACTACCTCCTAGATAATCTAGGAAGTAGTGATACTGCCTACAAAGTGTAAAAAAGACCCCAAAAGTGGCAGTGATACAAAAAGCTAGTATATCTAGGAGGTATGGCAGTATGCGAGTTTTATTTTGAGTTGAAAAGCTTATTTCAAGTAATCAAACGAAATTGCACTTTTGTCTAATATCCTATTCATTAGGTTACAAAACGTAACAAATTAAATCTGCCATAAAAAAGTTGATATTTTATTTAAATATAAAATACAGATACTGAAATAGATGGGTAATAAATTTAATTTCTAATACAAAGTATGAAATGCAGTGCATCGGCAAAATAAAAGCAAAATGACCCGCATAAAATGACGAAGGTTTCGCAAATACCATTTAATAACACCCTGTGTTCCGTATGGCGTCACTCAGCTGGTTTACAGGGAGATTCAGTAGATGTCAAAACGATGCGATAATGGTTTTAAATGGTTAAAATATTAAGAGAAAACCTGTTATTAACGACAACAGACCAGTCGATAATAAGTCGACGACGCCACTGATTTCGTTGTTATTAGAATGCAAGACGAATTTTCAATAAGGTCTGAAATGACACGTCTGCGTAAAAGGCTGGTAGATTAATTAGCCCAGAAAGAATTTACGAATGACGCTTCACGATGAAATTGACCATTCAGAATCCGGAAGTATATGCGGGTTTAAAAGTATAAATGGAATTCAATTGGGCGGAGCTTTATAGCTTACATCGTCAAACACGGGTTCAACGTAAAATAAATTATTGGTGTATGATACGCGGTTACAAGGGAAACGAGTGTGTGAAATGAAACTGAACAGCTTAGCAAATACACAAGATTTTATACAAATATTAGAGTTGCTTAAACTGTCGGAAGGTGGTTTTATTTTATAAGAATTTTAACACTTTTAATTGGGAAATGCAATGTGACGAACTGTACCATTTTCAAAGTCAAATTGGGCTATGCCCAAAACGAAAACTGTAGAATGCTTGTTGAGTTTAAGGTATAAACAAAGCAGACTGGGTACATCATTATTGCTGGATGAAAGTTTATTTTATACCACACAAAAAAGAAATTTAGACTACTTTATATCTTTTCTTTTTTATTAATCTCACAATTTTCTTACGTTATGCAGATCGAGATACAATTCTAGCATTTGAACGTTAGCAGGCATGTCACAACATCGAGCCTATCACTGCATTTAGTTTTAAGCAATGTACTTTAAATAGTCTGACCGGAACAAGCTGTTATAACAAACGGAAGAAACAGACGAAAACAGAACGTAGCCAAAAACAGGACTCGTGTACAGAACAAAAACTGTCTTGCTTCTCCAAAAACATCCCAATTGAAAACTCGTCAAAGTCAACTCCAAGTCGGTACAATTGAGCAGACGGAAAAATCAAACCTAGCATTAGCCATACGCGGGACTCGTGCAACGAACAAAAAATGTCGAACTTCGCAAAAACATCCATTGAAAATTTGTCAATGCAACGTAATTCGTGAAACCCAAGCCAGTAACAAGCAGCACCTTGTAAGAAACGGAAGGAAGAGTCCAATTTGGAACTGCTTTATAACTCAAGTCGAAAAGCACATGACGCATAAAGAATTATCCTATAGAAAACACAACATAAATCCAATAATCTCTGAATAGGAATTCAGAACTTAACCCTTTATCAACGTTATTTGCGCATTTTTTTTTAACCATATGAGAAGAGTACACAAAAGATTAAATACTTTATTTCAAATATTCAATTTAGAAGCAGAACGCATTTACTAACGCCACGTCCCTTTTGTGTCCACCATTGTTTGTGTCACGGTTTTCAGTCAAAGTTGTCTGGGATTTTTGGGAGTTTAGAATTTCCCCCTGCCACACAACGGAGGCTTGAAGAAGTGGCAGTAATTGTCGGGACGCAATTAGAGGCCCTGGACAAGCTTCACTCAGAAAAAAAAAATTCTACGCCTTTCTACACAATGGTTGGCGGCGGAAAGCTTTTAAAGGTCGGAGCGGCGCCGATGAAAAAAGTTACCAAAGCAATTGCTTTCGTTTTAGGGGGTACAGGGAAGGTATATCTACCTAAAATCTCGACAAATTGCCGCCGGTTTAACAGATGAGGTCTCAATTCTCCAGCCAATAAGTGCTCTTCAATGTCGCCTGTGTTTTCTGATAAGATCATGTTCGGAATGTGAGTGAACAAAGGGTATTGGGGATTTTTAACGACTTCGAATTTCACTCGTGAATGAGACCCATAAAAGTAGGCTCCACGCGGATAAGGGTTGTTTCGTTTGGATCCTGAAGTCTGAATTCTAATTATCTCACCCGCTAAACTTCCCCTTTTCACTTCTGTACATTAAACTAGGGCTTACACAAGACTCGATTGAACCACTTTTAAAGCTAATATTAACACTTAAATTGTAATTTCCCTCCTAAGTTTAATTACCTTTCCTTCTTGTAACGCTTTTCTGTGAGAGATTCTTTAAGTTTTTTCTGCTCCCCCCCTCCCTTAATCGACATTTTGTATAAATTTACCCACTCTTATATTATTAGTCTTTATTTTGATATTTTTCTATTCATGATGCGGAGATGAACGCTGCAGCGGGTGCTCGAAATGTGACGTGTGCAGTTCAATCCACATTGGCTGAGCGGCTTAAACAGCTGCTCTTAAGAAGTATGTTGACTGATGTGCTTGGTTCCGAGTTCAACTATCGTATGTGCCGGCCGAGTTAATTTCTTGGTTACGATACGTAAATACGAACCAGCTTCCCCGAGTACTCCAGGAAAGCATGTGCCCCTCCTTCTAAGTATCGGTGGGTGGGGTGTGGCAGCACCTTTCATTCGTGTTCGCCAACGATTGCATCAATAAAATGGCATTAAAACTCCCCTCTCCCCCAAAAAAAATTTAAATTAGTGACAGGTTTCCCACATCATCTACAGCCTGGACAAATCATAAAATACCAAGTATTTTTTTTTTTTCAAAATTTTAATTTTTTTTAAAATTTAATTTATCAAATTTTTAATTTTGGTTTTTAATTTAATTTATCAATTTTTGTAATCATTTTCAAAGTTACTTTAATGTTTGGCGATAACGTCTACGTACAACTGGTAATGTTTCGATAGCCGTTGCTAACCTTTTACCTGTGATGACACTGATATTTTAACTGCCATCGGAAAAATAGCCCGTCTTAGTGAAGAATTTCTTACATACACAAAGGATCTCCATCATTAGACTTGCCTGTTTAGTTCATTAGCAGACAAATATTTTTCCAATATTGAAACTAACGGACATAAATTTTTCTGGGGCATATTTAAAAGCTAATGAACATTGAAGAATTTTGGTTTATTAGTAAAACCAATTATTCAACTTGTGTTTTTTTAGGTAAAGCAGACAAAGAAAAAAAATAGAAAACGAGTATGATTTTGTTCGACCTTTCTGTTCATCTCGTTGGTTAATTTTTATGACGCAGGGATCAGATTTGACCAAGCTGCGCCAAACGCAAAACAAAATATTTTAAAGCATAAATTAAGAAAATAATAGACATAAAACTGTTCTTGAAGGTCCATTTGACTTTCGATAGTTAATTAATTCTGTTAGCGATGTATTAACATTTTAGTCAAACAGCAATCAACCAGAAATTTTCAAGAGAGCTCTGAACGTCCTCCACAAAAAGTCCTTTCACCAAATCAATTTTCTCAGTAACCCGAGTGTTCCTATTTAATAATATATATTGTTTCCAATGGCGGGTGAAAATTACAAGTCTGCCCGAAGCCAAATAGAACAATTAATAATTTTAAAAATGGCATCAGAAGAGAAAGTCTATGGATCCTTTCAGTCCCTCACTTTTCGCATTATATATCCTACATTGAAGTAGACCGCAGGACATCGGGGTAGGTGTGTAGGTACATATCCTCCTGAAGATCAGAGCATGCAAAAAGGATTGTTTAGTATAAATATGCGATACAAGTGTTTGACAAAGCAGTCGTGATCAGTAGTAAGAGTGCAACGAAGATGTATTTCCTCGATATGCACCCTGGTAACGTTATGCGGTTAAACGTTCTCCACTTTTCGGCAACGTGGGCCAAGATTTCCCAGTGTGATTCTATTCCAATTTTAAAGTGAAATGCAATGGGCATATTCCAACCTTCCAAAGCTTCTTTTATAGGAGTCATTGAGAAATGCTTAGCCTCTCCTAAAAATCCATAAGAACTTTTACCATACATGAAATCATTACAATCACACAACAGAAAGAAATGGCGACAATTTCTCCGAGACATTGAATCAAAGCGTTCGAAGCAGTTTATTTCGGGCAGAGAATAAAAAACTTTTCTACAAAGAACAAAACCAGATGGGTTTTAAGTATAACTGTCAGATCTTTCGCATGCAAAAAAAAAATTGTTTTCAAGAACTCGTTCATATTGGGTACCTATAATGGAATTACGCTCATTCTAAGAGACAGGAAAGTAAAATACGAAATTTAACTCAAGAAACTATGTGCGAGAATTCAGCAGAAGGAATACTGAAATGGACGTGCGTTTCTAATTGGATTATGTACAGCACTCCCATAAGCCGGCCCTAAACGAGATGCACTGTAAAAAACAAGACAAGCAAAACGAGGAATATTAAAATCGGAATTACAATGAGAAGGTGGCGTCAAAAACCGGGTTCATTAAAATCCTACTCTTCATTATTCCCTTCAGGCTGTGAAAGACCTTTCTCTGGTAATTGCATTGATACACTAAGTGTTTAGTGTTTTAAGCACGCCTTCAATGGGGGAAGATAAATTTATTTTTCCGCAGTCGGAAGTGTCCATTATTAGAGCTTTTACCCTCGCATAACCGGTTGACTACTTATTTCATAAACGTTATTCACTTCTCTAAGTCCAAGAAACAAAAACTGCAGGTCAATTCATAAAGTTCCCATGTAGCTTTTGTGTTTTCGACGTAACATTACTTTAATGTATTCTTTGACACAACCCCTCTCTGGATTGGTCAAGTACAAAAAGCATTCCAAATTAATTTGAACCTGAATAAAGTCGACTTCAAATACAACAGAAGGAACATCGGAGCTCAAAATATCAAAGCAGTTGGTTGATGAGCGTAGTTAAATATAGATTCAGGAAGTAAAACTAATAACTTGACTAGCTTGCTGTTCCTACCTCCAATAATGGATGCACAGAAATTGAAATTATAACTCTTCTCTTCTAAGTCTTAACAATATAAATCCTATTTACTTCTAGTAATACTGCTTTAAATTAACAAAACCCTTACATATTTAAAACACTAAATTATTACCCAGGCGCGTGGTGATGATTGCGATATGGTAAATGCTATGCGATAATATTTTGAATAAAGAAAATGCGATCTAGTTAGAAACAAAACATTATTGAATACAGATCTGCGAGATACTGCAGACTATGTCCATTCTGCGAGTGCGATAGGTTAACAAAAACAGTTGTCCTTATATTCTAATTGCAACCATGGATTGCAACTTATTCTAGTAAATGAACATCGATAGATGACAATGCATGAATTTTGATGTCAACTACTACGGACTCTACGTAGTTTCTACGGATGTGAATCGGGTACTATTGATTACGGAATCAATTTTTTTTTTCTACGGAAAAATTCAATTTTATTTATTTTTCACAACACATCAATTAATTTACTTATTTTTTGTATTTTTTTCATTATTATTAACCGGTATAGTGGTTAAGCTATTAGCTTCTAGATCAAAGGTTCTTGGTTCGAACCCGGGTCCGGGCATGGATGTTTGTAAGCGTATGGTGTAGAGGCGGCTGGTGCACCTTAAATCTGTCGTGGCCGAAATTTCTCACGTAGGGTTGGTGTGGAAGTTTGGAGAGTGGGGTGCCAGCTCAGGTGTTGCTTCGTCATCTGACCTTGGTTCAAAATTACGAGGTGTTGTCCTCGATCTTTCCCTTCAGGGACTGATCCCGGACCGTCGTCAATAGCCCGTTGTGTTGCTCTAATGCGACGTTAACTTCAATTACCATTACCAATTACCATTATTAATAATTTTTTTAAATGCGAGAAGAGTGCTTAAATTTAATTATTAAATGTTTTTTATGAACAAAATTTTCAATTTTTTGTTACATGATATAATTCTTTCATACACAGTTATTGGTTCTATACAGGGTGGTCCCGAATTCATGGTACAAACTTTAATGGTAGGTACAGGACATTGTAACAATGATTTATTGTATAGGAATGTATAGTCGCAAGTGACGCGGTGAGGCGTAAACAGGGGAAATAAAAGGAAAGAGAAATGGAGTGATCGGTTGGTATCATTGCCGGTAGAGGGCAGTAGATGTCTAGCCGCTGTTGAACATGATGCATCGCAGTAGGGAAAAGCGCCATTCACAATTGTGCTGCCGTAGACGATGGGTGACTTTACGTATGCAGAAAAAGCAGACATGCATTACATGTACGGCCGTGCAAATGGTAACGGCAGAGCTGCGTTACGAATGTATCGCGCGGAGTATCCTGATCGACGAATGCCGGATCATAGAATTTTTCAACGGTTACATCGTCAACTTTGTGAAACAGGTGCGTTCGACATCAACAGACATGGCGCTGGTCGAGCAAGAGCTGTACGCACTCCAAGGCTGGAAGAAAGCATCTTGAACATTGTGGCTGATAGACCCGAGTCAAGCACAAGAACTGTTGCGCGTGACGTAGGTGTGAGTCATCAGACTGTATGCAGAGTGTTAAACGAAAATCGCTTACACCCCTTCCATTTTCAGAAAGTACAAGCATTGAATCCGGCAGATTATCCTCGCCGCGTGAACTTCTGCCTGTGGGTGATGCAGCAATGTGCGTTGCAGCCGGATTTCGTAGATTATGTGCTATTTACAGATGAAGCGACATTTTCACGCGAGGGTGTCTTTAATGCGCACAATTCCCATGTGTGGGCAACCGATAATCCACATGCAACGCGTCGACATGCGTTTCAACAACGTTTCAGTATTAATGTGTGGGCTGGTATTGTGAACGACTTTTTGATTGGCCCATACTTACTACCCACGCGGCTCACTGGCGGAAGCTATCTTATTTTTCTGAAAAAAGTGTTACCACAACTGCTGCATGATGTTCCGATCGCCATTCGTAACCGCATGTGGTTTCAGCACGATGGGGCGCCAGCACACTTCAGCATTGATGTACGGAATTACCTGAATGCCACGTTTGGTACTCGATGGATTGGGCGTGGTGGACGAGTCCCTTGGCCACCCCGATCTCCCGAGCCTCGATTACTTTTTATGGGGACATCTAAAGCATCTTGTTTATGAGACTCCAGTTGACTCAGATGAGGATCTCGTCGCTCGCTTATCTGTAGCTGCTGCAGGTGTGCGTGAAATACCAGGCATCTTTGAACGTGTACGCCAATCGCTCCACCGACGCTGTCAAGCATGTATCGATACTGGTGGACGCAATTTTGAACAATTACTGTAAACATGACACTTGTCAACAACGCTTTCAATAAAATCTTTGTTTTTCCTTTCGGCCGTTATTTCCCCTGTTTTCGCCTCACCGCGTCACTTGCGACTATACATTCCTATACAATAAATTATTGTTACAATGTCCTGTACCTACCATTAAAGTTTGTACCATGAATTCGGGACCACCCTGTATATGTGTTTTCATGCATGATATACTTTACTAATTATAAATAATATAATATGTTGCATATATCTTTCAGATTTGAATTAATGTTATATGCTTGTTATTAAAGCCGATTTCTTAAATTTTTACTTGATTACTGAAAAATTCTTAAAACTACGGATCTTTTCCTTTGGTACTGCTGAAAACTTTCATCGCAGGTTGGAATTTCTGTATTGGATGAGATTACAGAAGTTAATATGAATTAAAAAGAATTATTTTACAATTCGGAATGAGGCGTTAACAGCACGTATACAGAAAATAATTCAGTGTCAACACCGTCTCATGTTTTATTAGAACGATTTGACAAATCACACATTAAATTGATTTCAGTGTATTTTAAATTGTTTTTATACACAAAATATAATACCAGGATGATACTATGGGAATCCCCAAGAATACGTCCCCATGTATAGGCGAATGGATAAGAATTAACGCATGAGGCTACTATTTACGTGAAACTCGTATCGCATCGTGCATTCGCGCTAGAGGGGGTTTAACAGAGTACTAAAACTTCCCTTCATTTGTGTACTTTTTTATGCAATAAATGATTCTTTTTTTATTTGATTTTCTAATCACTTACTTATATCAAAGTAGTACTTACATGTGTAAAATTTCGTTACATTTTGACAATTTTTTCTTGGTGCGCAAATTTTTATGGCAATGATTGTATATACGTTCATTAAACTATGAAAAAGATGTCCACAGCTATTTTCTCACAAGAGTTTCTCTCATCAATTGTTCTGTTTTGGGCGAAAGTGCGGTATAAAGCACATTACAACTAGGCAATGGCAAATATAAAAAATTTCCCTATTCTAAACATAAAATCTGCAATTAAATGTTGGTAAACTTCTCAACTAAAAAATACAGGAAACTCTTTTTCCACCTAAAAAGGAAAAGTGTCATTCACAAAACACAATTCTCGTTCTGTTATCAATTCGAGGAAAAGAAAATAACATTAAACATCACAGAAGTTCAACGAACCTCATCAGCCAAATTTGCGCATTCGTTCAGTGATAAAAGCAAACTCTTGCCATCTCCAGATTAAATTCGTATTTAAGCGGCATCAAATATTTGATGGATAAAAAGTTGACTCAGTGTGGCTAATGACCATGCAGCAGCACTGAGCCCTTGAAAGTTGACTTGATCTTTCTTGATCCGTTAAAAAGAGGTCAAAAAAGATTCTCTGTCACTTTTATAGCTTTAAAAGACAGCCACAGTAAAACTGATTTTTATCTCGGAAGTTACGATGTCAATCAACGAAAGCCTAGAGCTATCACTCTTAGCGAATGTCTACAGAGATGAGAACGGTAAAAGGGAAAAGAATGTTATAGTATTGTCTTACAATTAATTTCATTAGAAATATGACTACATTCAAAGACTAAAAAGCATCACATGACACAAATTTTTTTTTCGGCAAGAAACTTTAATAATATTCACCCGGTAGGTGAATGTTTTCGTACCGAAGCTTCAAGCTTACGATTTGAAAGCCTTTCTGGAACAATTCTTTTCAAAGCATTTGTTTGAAGTATTGAATTACTATATGGATTGCTTTGTAAGAATTAAATTTCTACTCCCGTTTTGAAAATTTAAATTTAGAAATCTATTCTAAAAACATGATCTAACGATTTTTAAATCCTGCGCCAGACACAAGACAAAAGAGTCTAGATGAAATAAAGATTGATAGTAAAACTTTATCTATTTACAATTTTCGGGGTTGGTCGGATTTTAAGGCACAAGACAATGTCAGGATACGCAATACATCAATTTTGAATTCATTCTTTGGAATTCTTGATGATGAAGTGCATGAATCGTAGTTTAAAAACAAACCAAGTGAAACTACATTTAGAATACGTACGGAGAACATGATTGTCGCACAAACACTACTGTTCCACCAACATTTAACTTGATATAAAATGCCTCTATTAAAAAAATGATAATCAATTATCAAAGTTCATATTTTTTCTTGATTACTACATTCGAAAGTCTGAAATATACATTAAAAACTAAGATTTATGCTATATCTGTTTGCATTTGATGACTAACAAATGAGCCATTTTGCAAAAATTTCCAAATACTAAAAACGTGTGTTTATAACTAATACAAATTATGTTGAAAATATACACCAATAGTTTGTAGAATTGATAAGATTTTTAATAAGTTAATGATTTCAAATAAACAAATAATTGATGCAATTCTTAGATACCGATCTCTGAGGACTTCCACAGTACTTTTGATTGCATAAAAAGTTTGGTAAACTAAGGTTAGATTATTTTTAATTAACGTCTTACTACAGCATCATTACTTGAATAAACAAAAAATAGGAGAACTCAAACAACCCTTCAAACTTTTAAAAATGATTTAAATCATATTCTATGAAACCAAGAGGATTTTTTTATTTTATTGACTGCTTTTAGATTTCACCGGATTAATCAACTACTCATAAATGTTCTCAAGCCGAAACAGCTTTACAAATACGATGTAGACCACAATAATTTTTGTTCGATGGTATTGGTTTGTCCCTTTTTGCTATCCAGGGACAATTAGACAGTTTCATATTCGATGAGAGAATTTTTTCAGCGGGTCTTTTCCTAAGGGCCATACTCTGATAACACTGAAAAATAATCATTCTTGTTCGACGCTATTTTGAGAAAAGTTTTCAATAGTTCAAATGTAATGAACGATAAAAGTGACGCAATTAAAATAAATAAAAACAATGCACTAAATTTTGCCTGGTAATGAAACGATCAGATTCTTGTCCAGAAAAAAAAAATGGCAGTTTATTAACTAAACCCTGCAAGCATCTCGGCTGGGTCGAAAGATCAACTTATAAACTGAAGAAAATAACTACAATATCTTCTACCAAGCAAGACTGAGTAATTGACACCTCAATTTAATGATACTCCACATACAAATTCATGTTAACGACGGCAATAAGTTTTTTTCTGCTGCCCAGGTTCTTTTTTCTTTTGGGACCTGATCAACAGATGATTTCTAATGATTGGAGATCTCGGTACGAGAAGTTAATTCAAGTCACTTGTTCAAAGCATTACGAACCCGGCCACTCTAAATGAGCTCGTAAGAGCATGCCACCAAGAATGCGCAGCGCATACTTTTACATCGAAGAGTCGTTTTAATGACAAGTATGAATAAGAAAAAAAATTAAGAAAAAAGAAAAAAAAAATCATATTGATGAGGAAAAAAACAGAACTAAAGCAAAGAAGACCAGTAACATTTTTTTTATAAAGAAAGCAACGACAGAATGTAATTATTTAATTTCTTATTTTCTTGTTTTGTGCACTTCTAGATAGAATCAAGCTATATGTTTCAGATTATATGAAATGTATCTGAAAAAAAAAAGTTAATTGCAGAACGAAACACAGCTAATTGTCTGGTCTGAGGATGAAGCATTAATTCGAAACAGAAACGCATTTCATTACACCTGGGACTTCGATATATATATTTAAAATAAATGCGTCGCACAGAAATCGAACGTTATTTGCATATTTTCGAACAGCAACAACGGATATAAACAATCTACGTTGCGGGATTCATTCGCAAATTTTACTGTTACATTTTTGGGTGTACACAAATTGTCTTAGAAAACTTCCAGAACATTTTCTCTTTACCAACTCAAAACATCACAAGTGCAGCAGGAATTCTTAAACAAAACAAAGTGATCAATGATCAAAAAGTTTTGTAAATATTATTCTAATCTTAAATATTCTAGTTGAATGTCTATGAATACTTAGCTAAGTATTTGATACAAGCATTAATTAAATCTGCTTTCACAAATTGGTCACTTTAAAATTTCCGTTATCAAATTCCAGACCTTCATTTTTCTAGGATTAAACTATCTAAAAATTAAAAAAAAAAAAAAAAAAAATTCAATTTTTGTACGTTTAAAATAAAAATATTTTTACCATTCTATGAAGAATCCCTATTCAGTGAAAGTAAAAATACCGATAACATTTTCCGATATTTGCATACTAACGATGAAGCAAGGCTCTTAAGATGTATCAGCAGTTTAATTTATGAGGAACGGAGGGGGTAATAATCGTTGAATATTGATGTTTTAAGTTGTCTAGATGGTAACAATCAAGTAAGAAAATCGTAACACAGAACGTGTGCATCAATCATTTCTGACCGAAAGAAATGACACCAAAGTCTTTCTGGTATTAAATGGTTCGGAATCTCGGTACATGACCTACTACATTTAGACAGCTTGATGGGTTTCTGCGGCAAGAGTAAGATACAGCAAAACAACTTGACGTTCTTTATATACCTGACAGCAAAATCGCTCATACAGTTTGTCTTCCCTGCGCGTTCGAGTACTTGAAACATCAGAGCAAGTGAGAGGCATCTAATTATGGGACTCTTATGAAAGTATTATGTAAAGATATTATTCAGAAGTTTCCCCCTACTCGATTACAACGAACAAAACAAAGCACACCCGACATTGATGGATTTTGATCGATGAAATTACTCCAGCCTGAAAGCAAAACAAACAAGGCACGAAGGTTAACAGTCAAAATGCCCCAATACAGGTTAATATGACGTGACCGAGAGAAATATGACGGAGAACTCGGTTCCCTCAATAAAACTAAGAAACCTAATAATTTCTAAGCCTCCATTACCCTTTAGGGACGAAGGTTAATTATCAAATTGCCCGAATAAAGGTTAATAAGTAACCGAAAGAAATATCAAGGGAAACTTTTTCGTTAGTCCGGCCACACACTGGAGGAGCATGTGACAAGACATGCGCACTAGGTTTCTGGATAGAAAACATCTCGGTACGCATGTGTACTACAGCCAAATTTGTGTTGCAGGGCTTAAGGTAGATCAATATGTTGATTGTCTTACTTTTAAAGGTATGGTATCTTTAATTAAAGCACTGGAGCAACACAACGGGTTGAGCAATATGTAGATTGTCTTTCTCCTAATGGTATGGTACCTTTAATTAACGTCGCACTAGACCAACACAACGGGCTATTAGCAACGGTCCAGGATCAACCCTCGAAGGGAAAGATTTCTCAGTCCTCCATTTACTACTAAAACACTAAATTACCACACTAAATTTTGAACCACAGTCAGATGATGAGATCACACCTGAGCTGGCACACCACTCTCCAAACTTCCACTCAACGCCAAAACGTGAGTCTTACTCTTAAATAAAACTCAGAAACGTAAGAATGTCAATAAATCAGGCAGTTTCAGGATCTTTCCCTTACGGGAAAAGGATTAACTGTCAAACGGCCTCAAATAAAGGTTAATATGACATGACTGAGAGAAATATGATGGAGGAACTTGTCAGTTACCCTCAATAAAACTCAGAAACATAATAATTTCAAAACCTCCATTAACCCTTTCGGACGGAGGTTAATCGCCAACCTTCCCAAATAAAGTTTAATACAGAGACCGATAGAAATATCACGGGTAGCGTCTCGGTTATTCTTAATACAATTCAAAAACAATAATTTCAGAACCTCTATTGCCCTCTTCCGACTCGAGGGTGAATGTCGTGAGCAAGTTTGAAAATGAATGGAGCACGCAGCCCATAAAAGTCAACTGATTCTACTCTCTTACACTGTGCTGTTGAGGATATCGTCTACTGACCCAAATTAAGGTTTAATGATATTTTAAGCCATAAAAGCATAGTAATTGTATATTAAATACCGAGAGGATGTTGTGGGAGAGGTCGAAAGTTGAAGGAAAAAGAGCAAAAAAAAAAAAAAGCTGAAAACTCTTAGAACAAACATTTAAACTGTAAAAAAGGAACTATTTTCCCTTTTAATATGCATTTGGTTGTAAACCTCTCAATGCCAAATTCATGAAAAGCAGCAGAAACCCTATGGTCGCGCTGACCTATGTTCGACCTCCACGCACAATAGTTTATTTACAAACAAAGTAAGTTGGGTCCACATCAATTCGTTTTGAACAAACTATTCACTTTAATCTCTCTTAAACTATGAATATTTACAAAGCTTTATGTACAAAAAATGGTTAAGTTCCGATTTGAAACGGAACAAGAACACGAGCTGATTCTTAATGGAATAGGAACGGAATTCTCACGTGCACGAACAAGACGTTCGTGAACGTGAGAACACAGTGAAATGTAAAAAAGGTGAGGCTCGTAACATAGCGCGCAAATGATACTACTGATATAAAAAGTTTGATACCGACATAGCCGTCAGCGCTACGAGATTTGGTAGTAACTAGTAGAAGACACAATAAAATTCACCTACCGACATGCAATACCCAGGATTAATAACAGGACGTAACCACAGATTGATTGATAAATCCCATCTTAACAACAAAACGCTGAACTAAGTGTTACAAAGTAGGTAGTGACGAAGTCAACAAACAGGATGTATAGTTTTAACAGAAATTTTCTTTACATATTCAAGCAAACAAACAATTACTTTGATTAAAAACAAGAGCAGGTCAAAACGTCTGTTTCAATCGTGTATCTTTATGTTCACTGAGACTTATTTGGTAAATATTCGAGTTTCTTAGAGTCCATTTACAATGCCTTCTCTTTACCTTTTTAATAATAATTAGAACATGCGAAATATAACTTTTCTTTGTAGCCTTCAGAATTTTAGATGCTGGTGGAACTTAAGTACCACTAGAACCTTAAATTCTCAATATTGCTCAGAGAAAAAGTTTTTTATACTGAAGACAAACAGAAGAACGTTTTTAATCCCGGATCTATGGTACGAGAACTTTATTTCATTTTGAGGTATGAAATCAATTTATGGATATTTTCATTATAAATTGATTGAAATAAGAAATGAAATGTGCGTATCGTCACTAAGTGATCAAAAGAAAAGGCAATTAAAAAAGTTTAAAGCATATGCTATGCACGGATCTGCTAGCTTAAGTTATAATTTCATACGGTAAAAAAAAACCGAATGTGAGAAGCCCCGCGGAGTCAGAAAACGAAGAAAGCTGAACGCAAAGAAAAAGTATAAAAATCCCCATTGCAGGTCGTCTGACTCGTGCTTTACAGCACATATTTTACAGCAAACAGAAGAAAAATAAGCTCCTAAGTCATGGTGATATGTTGGGTGCGTTTGAAACTGAATCTGATTTTAAGTTGAAGGAGGTTAATTGCGACAACCTTACCCCTGCTATGAGGACTGAGAACTGAAGTGAAGAGCATAGAGGGGAATTCAAGTTACTCCATAGGCATGAGACCGATATATTTTATCACGGTGAAAGGGCAAAACAAAAAAAATAGGAAGACATTTTTTCAACTAGAATAAAATTTAAGATGCTCAAATTACGTGTACGGCATGACAACACACCAAGTATGAAACAAAAATGCATATTTTACACACAAATATGACAGTCAAATGATTTTGACTACGAGTTCTAATCACGTAGTACCTATGCTCATGATTTAAAGTTGGTTTACACACATATTTCACAACAAAGTACTTCGCAAAAAAGGAAGACTAACTGTTTTTACTCCACGCTACACAAAAATGATTTCGAAATAAATCTAGATTATAGTGATAACTGCCAGCATTTACTACGGTAGTGTCCGTGGCATTTGTCAGAAAGTAATAGCTACAAAGCACTTCGAAGTAAAATAAACAATTTCATGAACATGATGGTATTAAAGAATACATATTCTTCGGACAAGTTTTGCATTGCGATTAATATTTATTTTAACATTTGGAAATGATGTACGGTTTTAACAAGTGGGGTAAATAAACAAGTGGGATCGATTTGAATTGATTTCTGCAACCAGTGAGATTAAGAAAACAAAAAGAGGAAACCAAAGCATCGCCAGAGTTAGAAAAATAATGAAACTTCCTGAATCGCAAACCTTAAAGAGTTTAGGTGAGTGTAAAACAAAAGGATAGGTTGATTGGTTGGGGTTCTATGGCACAAGAGCCACACTGGCCAAGCTGCGCCAGACACAAGACATACAATAACAAGTAATAGACAGACAGACATAATGAAAGTTTCACTGACACAGAAAAGAGAAATACCCACAGGGAGGAATACGAAAGGATAGGAAAACAAAACACGTTTGTTGAAATTTATTGATAATCCATTACTTTTTAGTAAAACAGAAGAATGCAGTAAGGTATGTTGGATCAGGATGGAGTGTCAGCGAATAAATATTAACAGAATTTATATTTGGATAGACTCCAACAGAAAGTTACGACTACAAAGATGGTTGACGCAAGGGCCATATGTGGCAGAGCTGCGCCAAACACAAGACAGACAACATCAAGTAGTAGACATACACAAGCAACGAAAGCTTTTCCTAAAGCTTCGGTTTCCTAAGAAAGTGGAGCTGTTATCTAACACTGTGATATGTCATGATTCCGCGGGCATAACTAGACGGCCGTCTAAACAAGAATCCTGAGGTGTCAACTTGGACAGAATACGTTGGAGAATGGGCAACACAAACGGTTGTCGGGATTTATTTTATTCGAGAAACAAAACAAAGTGTTTTTTTATTCTCTGAGTTTCTAACTTCGGGATCGTTAAAGGTAGAGTGAAAATTTCAACAGATTTCAAATCAGCGTAAATTTCTACGCCAGATCGATATCAAAAACAGTTTTATTATTCAATTATTTACCATTTGATTATTTAATTATTTATTAAATAATTAATTATTTATTTAAAGTAAATCACATTTAAAGTATCGATCTGGTGTCAAATTTTCCGCAGATTTCAAATCCGTTGAAATTTTTATTCTGTGTTTAACGATCCCGATTTTACAAAAACGAATTAATCAATGGCAGTCAAAAATGTTTATTTATTCTTCTCCTCTTCGCTCGAATCGTTTGGAGCAGAAAATGAAATCTGGCCGCTACAAGAGAAAAAACGTTCCCCAACTGTTTGAGACCGCTATGACGACAGTCATGGAAATGGCGGCTCCGATAATTTTCGTTACGCTCACAAACAACGCTCTCTAGGAAACCAACACCATGTGTTAGTATACACAACGTTTTAGTAACGTCACCCACCGATACATCACGGCCGCTAGATCACGGCTACGCTTTCTTAGGAAACCGAAGCTTAACATAGGAGAAAGAAATATACCCAAACAGGAATCGAATCTGCGTTGCTTACAACTCGAAGTTCGACCACGAAGAGCCTTACTGCAATGCTACATCGTTCGGATCATTTTTCACCAGTGGATTTTGCTTTGGTTTGGTTTGCCACTCTCTTAACGGTCTTTTGCTACACGAGGGCCCATTAGACCGGGACCCATGGCTTAAAGTGGATTCTGAATACTTACGATCATCCAAGATCACCAATATTTGAACCGAGGGCCAGAACAACATGGCTGCCCGGTCTGCCACACAGGTAGCTATTTTCCATAATGAGACTTAGTTAAGTCAATAGCCTGAAACCGTCTACTTTTCGACTTAAATAACAGAAGACAACATATCATGGGCCGAGCATTCAGCAACAAGTTTCACATTAATGCACAAATGTATGATTCTGCACTTACCTTTCTTAACAAGTCAAATTGAAATCGTCTTAAGTCTTACTAGTTCCTTAATGTTGCAAACAACATTTCATGATGAAACGTCAATTTGAAACAGGAAATGGTTTATTATATAGTTGAAAGCACTTAGACATGATTTAACCTTCTAAGTGATTTTAACGAGATATCTCGTCCATTAAGATCTGACCAATTTCGCTAATGATGAGATATCAAGATAGTGTCGATTTTTTTGACGATCACGAGACCAAGATCTGTTCCGATTTTTTCTAATGACAAGCTATCTCGTCCATCAAGAAATGATAATTTTTTGTCTAACTAGGGGGCTCCGCCCCCTGCTCGCTTACGCTCGCCAACCCCCGGGGATTGCTACGCAATCCCATTTGGTTTGCTTCGCAAACCAACACTCCTTTTACATATGGCATTTGGTTTGCTTCGCAAACCAACATTCCTTTCGCAGAGTGAAACTATCTGAATAATTTGTATTATCCTGATTTCACTTTACGGTCCATGACGTCACAGCGAGTGCTTCGCCCCCTGCTCACTTACGCTCGCCGACCCCCGGGGATTGCTACGCAATCCCGTTTGGTTTGCTTCCCAAACCAATAACTCTTACGTAAGTGATTTCACTCTTTTTTACTTTAACACTTAATGCACCCTAAACTAATAGCCGCATGAGTAAAAAATCTTCTGCATCTTGTTCCCTGTACAATTTTAAGTAAACCCTGTTAATCTCCAAACTTTACGATCTGTACTTTGTACTTTCTCGGTAAACCGTCTGAGAACAGAGGGAAAAAAGCGAGCCTTTTTCCTCGCCAAATAAAAAGAAATAGTTTTTATGGCAATTGTTGCTACGATAAATTTGATATCTGGCAAACCCGATAATCAAAAATACAACCCTCCGCGAATTTGCTCCGCGAAACAAAAAAATACGAAATTTGTGTCACCAACTTTTGATAGCATCGAATTTATTTATGAACCAATTTTAAAAATAATGGTGCGCATGCTTATTTTTTCCGTTTTAGTGTAGCCACTGGTGTAGCACGACTGAAGCAGGACCAGTGTGTGGCTTGTCCAAGTGGCACACTAATCGGGAAAGGTTCGCCATTCATGGGATAGTGAAAGCGAACTTTCACAACTACGTGTCAAAAATTAAAAAAATCTATTTGTATTCAAGTGACACTTTGCACACATATCTAACCATTGTTTCAAATGGAAGTAGGGGCAAAAATTATCCGGCTTATGGCAATAAACACGCAATGAATGACGATGAGAAGTTGAGTAAAACGTAAAACAAAAACCGCGATTTTATCTTTTTAGTGACTCTTAAGAACCCGTTCGTCATTTATATCGTGGAATTTTCACAACTTGTATTCGTATTACGTGACAGCAAATAAAGAATCAATGCTCTCAGATGTAAATGGGATATCATAGTATCAAAAGAGAATATGCTAACAATGAGAACCTTGTTTAAAATGGAAAGTATATATCTATTAAGGATGAATTGTACCAGATAATTATAACGCAAGATGGATGATTAGCTTAGTTTTAATCGCGCAGGATCCAACAACGGACTTGCGTCTTGAGCAGCCTGTCCAAATAGAATTATAAACAGCCATTAAAAATCAAATAACTAAAACCGGCATTAAAAGCATGCAAGAACACACGTTGAAAAAAATTAAACGCGAATTAAAAGCAACGGGAAATTTATTAAAATATGTTGCCACAAGACGGATTGCTAAACTTTTCGAATACTTCATATGCATAATTCTCTCAAGAATTCTTAACTTCGAATTTTTGAGACAAGATGCAACCAACACGAAAGATGGTCTGTTAAATATTATAACGTGGATTGGCAATGACTGACGGAATCTACTTTCAACTCGAACATGGGATACAGACCCAACAAAGGGCTTGCTGTCTAAACGTTTCCCACAGCAAATACATACTATATATTTTTTTATTTAAAAGCAAATATTTTGAGTCATTAAATGCACACGTAGGTGCTGTTCTTAAATTTGTTCTTTTAAGGAAGGTAGGTAGTTACTTAAAGTCGCACTGAAGCCACACAACGGGATATTGGCGACGGTCCTGAAGTAAATATCTAAGGACTTTTCGTAATTTTGAATCAGAGGGGAATTAGGAGAGGATAATTTTGAATTACATTTCGTAATTTTGAATTGAGGAGGTACACAAACCTGAGTTGGGACCCCACACTCCAAACATCCTCATCAGCCAGCTAAAATGAGGACATTTGAAGTCATGGCAGATTTAACGTGCATCAGCCTCCGTGTATTAGGATTTATGAACAAATAGACTGAATTTAAGAGTCTTTTCTGGGAAAATAATTTTGTCGCAAAAGAAAATGTTGCATAGAGTTGACAGAATTTATTGCGTTGTCGAGAGCGTAAAAAGTAACACGGGTTAAACGACAACACAATTTATTCGATCAAACGGGCATCAAATGCAGAGACACGGATAAAAGAAGGAACACAACGTAATACAAGAAAAACGACACAGAGTAGTCCTCACAGTAGAAGTTAAAGTTATTCGAAAGTCGTCTGCCACTTTCCGGCGTGCGCTCATATCAGTATTGCTCCGCGGAGCAATACTTTTATGGAGTTGGCGCAACGCGCGTTTATAACAGCATCACTCCGCGGAAGACAACTTTGTGGAGTGAGCAAAGGTTTCTAATCTGGGGTTGGAACAGAATTGAAGCCGGCTGCTTCAGTAAAAATTCCCGGGCGATCCCGAATTGCTGTTCATATTTATCATAAAATTCCAAAGCTCCGCCATACTACACTTTTCAAAAACAAAGCGTCCTGTTTCGTGAGCTGACTCGACACCAGGCACATAGCTGATTCAGAAAAAAACCCCATCACAGCAGGCTGACGACTCATCTTGTTCAGCAGAGCCCTACCTATTGAGGCGATCATTTGGCATGCGGGATACGCAACTCATAAAAACGTGGCCTCTTACTCCAAGCCCATAAAATAGGATCCAGGAATTTACCTTCCCCAACCCCCTATCTCTCGATTTTTATATCGAGGTAGCGAATAAATAAAGATGAACGTTTCTCCCTGCCAGAGGAACCCAGACATTAACTACTGATTCGGATAAAATCATCGTATGAAATTAAAAAAGATGGAGATTTACTTTTCTGCGTGATTATTTACTTCAGTTAATCGAGTGGTCACAAATACGCTGCCAGATGACAGTTATTTGCGGTCCACATGAGTGATTACAATGGAATTTCTGCTTCGATGCAATTTCAAATATATTTTTTTACGTTGTTGTGTAGAACACCATGTAATTGCAAACTCAGGGCTGGGAACTGATAACCACTTGCATTTTGAACATGTTTTACATAAGGATTTTTTGGTTTCGAGTCGAATGTTGTATATTTTATCGTTTTTTAAGTGAAATAGTATTTTTTCGTTTTTTAAATAAAATACCATTTTTTCGTGTTTTAAATAAAATAGATTTTTTTTTCATTTTTTTATAAAATAGTATTTTATTCGTTTTGCAAAAAAATAGTATTTTTTCGTTTTTTAAATACAATCGAATTTTTTTGTTTTTTAAACACAATAGTATTTTTTTGTTTTTTAAAATAAAATAGTATTTTTTCGTTTTTAAATACAATAGTATTTTTTCGTTTTTTAAATACAATAGTAATTTTTCATTTCAGAAATTCAAGCCATGCAGGTGAAAATATTCAGAAAACTGGGGTCAAATTTTCGTGTTACTGTAACATCCTGCATGAGTTACAAAGTTCTCTGTTCCTTTCTTATAATTATTAGGAGATATGTTGGAACGTATACTAAGCGATTTCCACTTTTTGCGGCTCAGCAGTGATAATGGAGACTCTCTCTCCCTCTCTACAGCAAAGCCACCTTCTTTTTAAAAAAAAGAGTTCATTTGCGAATATAGAACTGTATTATGCATCCTACTGTTATGTCAAAATGAATTAGAAAAAAGTTTAGGTGAGTTTCTCCGACGTTGTCCACGAATCCAAGATGTCATTAGGCCCGGTGCACACATCAGGTTTTTCAACGTGCGACGCCGCTACCGTAACGCAAATGCGGTCTGAGATACATTAGATCCAATGGAGCAGTGCACATATGCCTCCAGCGCCGCTGGGGTGACGCACGTCCAACTTGCGTGCAATTTGTACCGCAGTTCCCAACGGCGCCGCACATGAGTCTCCGTTCTGAAGTACCTTGTTTTTATAAACAAATGGAATAAAATAATAATTAATAAATGGTTGTATCCAGTAACGTCTATTTTGTTTCAATATATTTTTTTTTACACCAAATAAGCTGAATAAACACGTTTTCTTCGATAGAATATTTATCGCAAATGGCGCGATATGAGTTCGTGCGTCATTTCACGGTTATGTGTGCATAGTTGCGCTTTGGTGCCGCAGTGGCGCCGCACGTTGAAAAACCGGATGCGTGCACCGGGCCTTGATCAAGTAAAATATCTTCAAGTGACACTTATACCCACTTTTAAGAAAAGCTTTTCAGAGGCCATAATTCCAAATATTGAAAAGTTAGTGACAGGAAAGCGAGCACATATTTTTGTACGGAAATGTAATATTTAGTTTACTGAGCCCAGAGTTAGAGAGAATGTAATAGTGATCTCTCACTTATACACGCTCTCTTTTATGCGCGTTTTTCAGTTATACGCGTTTTTTTCGCGGTCCCGGCCATGAATATAGGAAAACAATGATAACTCTTATTCATTTATACGCCACAAAAAAAAAAAAAAAAAAAAAAACAGCTCTCACTTATGCGCGTCGCAAAAAAATTTCAGTTCAAAAAGTAGGTTCCTCAAGTCAGGTGTTGCTTATCGCAAGAAATTTTCCTTTTTTGTTCTGCTTCTAGGAATGCATTCCCTCGCCCTTCCCCTGTCGTTTGGATTCCCAGAACATATTCATCTACTATATACACGGGTGTACCGGAGGGGTCTTGTGACTGATGCCAGTAAAAGTAGCTATACAGCAGACAATTCGAGTGGTTTGGTTAGTACGGTACGTACCACGTGGAATTGATCGCTAACGAAAGAACCTTTTTTGGAGATTGGGTTAGATGGTTGCATTTTAAAATGGCAAAACGAACAAAATTGTCGCTTTTGAATGCGAGTGTCAACGAAGGAAACGTAGAACACAATGGATAGTATAAAAAAATTCGAAGAAAATCCTTGCAACTCGAAAAAAGCTTTAGCGGAGCATTTTAATGTTCCAGAATCGACATTGAGAGGGATTTTAAAAAATCGGGAGGTGATTATAGTCGCTCATCGAGAATGTGGAATTCAGTAGAAGAAAAGAAGCATAATTCAAGGTGGAAAGTTCGAAGAATTTGAGAAGGTTTTGTTGCTATGGTTTAAAGAAGCTCGTGCCTCGAACATTCCTGTAACGTTGAGCTTCATTTTTCTGTAGTACTATATGCATAGTATTAATTAACAATACACTGTGTACACTGTATTGATTTTTCACTTTTAAGCTCCCTTTTGTGGTTTTTCACTTATGCGCGTTTTTCACTTATACGCGTTTTTTTCGCTGTCCCCAACGCCCGCGCATAGGTGAGAGATCACTGTAGTTAAGATTTGTATGAAAATCTATTGTTCGCGTAAAAGTGGTTGTTTTCTGAGATAGCAATGTGATAAAAATAATTGATGAAGCATTTGTTTCTAAAATCTACCAATGATCAGAAATATAATTGCCATCCATTGCCAAGTTTTTAAAGTACTACTTTTGTAAAATTGATTTTCACTTGGAATTTATAAATAGTCATACTGCCCCTTAAGATTCTATTATTAGACTATTTCAATCACAATAATGTTGTGACTCAGGTACGTTTTTTTATTAACGTCACACTGGAGCAACATATAGTGCTTTTATGTTCGACTCAAGAATATTGATTACAACGAAGATTCGAAGGTCAAAAGTATTTGGCATGGTAATATTCACTCGCCAGGGCCTGCTGATAAAAAGAGATTAACATAATATGTAAGTTGTACACATTATATTATAAGGTGTACATACGTAATTTCAGATCGATTAAAGACAGAATACGAGAAAATAAAATAGACATGCCATCTTGTGGGCATGAGAGTAGTGTATAATGGTGTTAGTAATTTCAATCGGAATACACAAAATTGGCTTTGAAGAACAATACATTTTAACAACTGAAAATCCGTATTTACAGATTACCATAACAATCAAAATTCATGGTAGATTTAATTTTACTATACCACTCTCCTAGTACACCGACATCAACCAATTGTTGACAACCGAAGGATATGACAGGAGTAAAAATTTGGACAACTGATCATTCGTAACCACAAAACATAAAAAACGAAAAAGTTTTTAAGGCGCAGAAAAAAATTTCAAACTACATAAAAAAATACTTTAAAAAACATTTTAATATGTTATTTGAATATTTTGTAAAAAGGTTTACTAATGTTGCACAATTCCACCTTTAAATTACCATTTTTATCCATGTAAGAGTTTTCTGAATGTTTAACTGAATACTGTTAACTCGTAAGTAACAATGCTTGTTATAAACATTTAAATTAACAATTCACTGAACAAAAACCAACAAGAGACAAACAACCTGCCCAATCTTTCCAAAAGCACAGAAACGCAAGAATTGCTATGGAAATTCCATACAATATTATTGTTACGATCAGTGCACAATCACAGCTTCCTCGTAGAAATAACAATTTCGGGACTTTTCAAAACAGAAGAAACTGAATACTGTTCATGGCGCCATCTACATAAGGGGAATGTAATTACCAATAGCATGGTTGATAATGAAATGAAGTACTGTTTTCTTTTTGCTTTATTTAGACTGTAGTACCAGAATGGATCTGCAGACTGTTACAAATGAGTGATAATAATCAATAATAAATGAAAACACCCAATTGCAAGCTATTCCTTGCATTTCAATACTCACATTTCGTAAAAATTAAATACTTCAATAATATTATTTAATTTTATTTATCAACTAAGATGGTTTTTGAAACTTAAAGCGTTTGAAGGTTTCAATTTTTAGTTGTTTGAAAGTTTGTTTCATAAAAATAATTTTATCAGCAAGTTTTTAGAAATCAACTCATGTTTGTCGAGGTAATTTTACACATGGTGAAATATGCTTTTAATCTTTTCTATCAGAAATAACATATATCACCATTGCAACATGAATTTAAGGATTTCCGTTTCTTTTCTCACAGAGAACCACTATAATTTTTTAAACAGGGAAATATGAAGCATAATGCTCTGCAAGTTAATATAAGAGTTAGGGATTAAAAACTGATTGATTCTTAATAGGTGAGGGAACGTGCTGATGACTTTTAAGGATACATATGCCTTCGAATAATATTTAAACAAATTAGAAAAAGGAGGTTAACTTAAAAACATTAATGATTGATTTATCATCAAAATGTAACATACAAAACCCATATAACTGGAATTACGATATTACTTTGCAAAGACGCGATAATACATTCAAGTAAAAATCTGAACATCCGTATTTGTTTAATAAAGCACGACTCAAGATCTATTTTACAATGGTAGGATTTATTTTAATTATTTTAAAAGCCGATGAGGGGAGTAAAAAACTTTAAACTTCCACACATTTGCCAGGTAATTCAGGTGGAAATTTATCATCTTTTGAACTACATTTTAGCATAAATTGCACAAAATTACATTGCACTATAAAACAATAATCTAACACAAAAAGAACGATGAATACTACTCATCTTATAGATTTAGGTTTAGAAATGCTACTTACGTGAAATAATCAAGGAACACTTACTACACTCTCTGTCTTACGGAATATTGTAAACATCACAGATAGGATTCGCCATGGAAATGTACGCGCATAACTCTTTAGAATGAACCCATTTGCGCAAACGCTTCGACCATGAAAAAAATGTTAAATAAGAATGAATCATCTTCCCCATAATTAGGTATTCTTCTGATCTCCGAATAACAGGATGAAAACAACTAATTTCTTTAGATTAGACAGAAAATAAAAAGAAATCTCGAGCATAAAAAGCTTCAAAGATGTATTAGGGTCGGAGTTTGCATTCAGGGACGACAGACTGCAGACAAGACCTGTCCATAGAATAATATAATGAAAGAATCCACTTGATTTTACGATTACTATAATTATCTTCAAGCTTATATAAATAACCACAGCCAAGTCCTTAAAAGTCACCAACACACGCTCTTGCACCTATTGGCAATAAACCAGTTCTCTTAGTCCCTAACTCTTACATTAACTTGCAGTTATGAATTATACATCGCATTGGGCCCGTTAAAAAAATTGCTTTCGGTTCTGTTAGTATGTGAGTTATGTAACCTAAAGATTATGGTCTTTTTAGTCGTTAAACCAGGGATAGAGAAACTTTTCATTTTGGAATTCCGCATTAATTTAGCAATTTAGCTTTTATCCAATAAGGTCGCATTCAAGAAAGTTAGGAATACTTAAAGAGATTTTTTACAAAATCATATATATATATATATATATATATATATATATATATATATATACACGCAACACGTTCCCTATCCCATTATTAAACCATCACTAACCATTTGGAGTGACTCGAACTCTACATGACCATAGAAAACGCAAACAAAAATGAAATATAGATTGGTATCAGCGAAAACTCCGTGAAAAAACTCTGGAATTTCTTTCCAGTAAAAGTGTAGTAAACTCTACACTTTTCAATATCGATTCCAAATTTAGCCATCACCAAAATGTAAGTCATTGAATTGAACATTTTTGGAAAAAGTATGCGGTTATACTTCCTTCCGGGACCAATGCACCAAAATCTTTCAAAATTTCGATTTTTTTTTTTATAAATTTAAATAAATATTTACAGAATTCTTTTTAAAAGGATATATTACCTATGGAAATATGTCGAGTGGAAGTATTTTGAATAAATTTTTGAGAAATACCTGTATGTACATGAAGGAAGATCAATTTTAATGCTTTAAACTTAAATATCTCAAAATGCGCATTTTTTCATAAAAGGAACATTTTTTCAAAGTTTATTGAAGCAATTATAAAAAAAAAAAATTGGTTTACAAGTGTAACATACCTTTTAACATATTTTAACATAGGCATTTTTTTTCTATCTGTTCAGAGTAGTTAATTTTGATTGTTGAAAAAAATAAAAATTGATCATTAAAAAAAAAAACCACTTAAAAAAAAAATTAAAACTTCAAATTTTAAGATTTAAAAAATAATCTCTGAGTTAAAGTGTCCTTCACGACCTGTATAAAAAAAGTTTAAATCAATTCACAAAAGATTCTGAGAAAATGTTCCTTAAAATTTGACCATTTTAGCATTGCGGACATAGGACTGCAAAGGTCCCCTTAACCACATGACATATTAATGAAAATAAACCGTTGGAAAACTGTATTTAATTGCAAACCCAAAAAGAATCTTCGACGACAAAACAATACATCATTTGGTGTGGGAAAACTCATGAAATAACTGTCTACTCAATTACTTAACTCTTTATTTCAATTATTTTTCAAGGTTTTATTATGTATCTACAAGTATCTCACAAGTTTACTATTTGCTCTGTACATAGATGCCCTCATGTAGGTGGAAGTGGGAAGAGTCGGTTATAAGAGGTTGTGACCAAAGCACTCGAGAACACTCATGCGCAATTTGTTTAATTTAAAAAGTTTAAATGGAACACAGTATCTCCCTCGTCGTCTCTAAACAGAAATGTTGTCTCTATGTAGAAATAATACTGTAAAATAAGTGTCCAAATGAAAGGATTAAATTCGAAACCCTTGTCACATCGACAGACAAAGGTTTTAGAAATAGAATAAAAAAATGTGTACAAATACAAAAATAATAGTCAAGGTGTGTGACGAACCAAGGATTGAATGACATGGGGATGGTTAATGTCATATCACCGAACGTCAAGGTTGGTATCTGAACTTATGATCCATCGTTGACATCCAATCCAATCATCTTAGAAGATGTGGAACTTATCGCTAATGAAGTTTTTGTCAAAGTAATGAATATTCCATGATGAGTTTCTAAACAGTGAAACTTAAATTAAGAGGAGCTGTGCAGTCCCATCTCCGTAATGTTAAAATTGTAAAATTTTAAGGAACATTTTCTCAGAATGTTTCATGTGTATTGATTTGAATTTCTTTCATACAGGTTATAAAGACACTTTTAAACACTTTACCCCCCCCCCACAAAGATATTTAAAAAACTTAAAATTTGAAATTTTGAGATTTTTGTTCTTTAATTTCCGAATTTTTTTGAAAGGACCAATTTTTATCCTTTTTAACAGCCAAAATAAACCTTTCTGAGCAGACAGAAAAAAATAATTTCCAGCGCTAAAATATGTTATAAGATATGTTACACTTGTAACCCAATTTTTTTTATATTTGCTTGGATAGACTTTGAAAAATGTTTCTTTCATGGAAATAATACACATTTTGAGCTATTGAAGTTTAAAGCCTAAAATTGATCTTACTTCAAGTTACGTATGGTATTTTTCAAAAAAATATTTAAAATGTTCAATGTATCTCTATAAATAATATATTTTAAACATAATTGTGTAAACACTTATTTAAATTTTATAATTTTTTTTTTAATTAAATGAAAACAATTTATTGAAATTTTCAAAGATTTTTGTGCACTGGTCCCCTTAAAATAAGTAACCATAATTGCATTTTTAATCACAAGTTATGAAAATATTTCGGGTTCCAAAGATAGAAATATTTCCTTTCTTTTAAGTATACTTTAAAATAAAAGACGACTTAAAAAAAGTTGTCAATGATGCTTTGGCCTCTTTGATCATCTACTTCATTTCCGAATTCCAATGTGACTTTAACCGGCCCATTGAATATTTCCTAAAAATGGAAACTAAAAGAGAAAAATGTGTACTTATATGCAGGTTAAACATTGAGTACTTAGAATATCTGTATTTCGCGAGGGTTTCGTCAATTAACCTGGCCCCCGGGACTGAACATGTGTTTAAGGGGGTGAGTAAATAATTGATGACTAAAATAAAACCGCCAATTACGCGAGTTATGTCCAAGCTTTATAGACGTAGTAATTGGATACTTATCTTGCAAGTCGGCGGCGCTGCTTTCAAGCCTAAGTAAGATCACAGCAGACAAGTCATGAACCAGAAAACAAAATTTGAAAACTTCCGTTAAGTCGTAATTGAAAAATTCATTAAAGTGTTACAAAGGTCAAGAAACAAGATTTCTTCCAAATTGACTTTCCTTTTTCGATACCATTCTTGACCTTTTCCACGCGCGAGCGAGTGTCAGTTTCCAGGTTTTTCAGAATCGTGATTGCAGAAAATTGGCATCTGGTAAACAATCGGCGAGGTACTTTCAACTCTTTTAATGAGGGAGTCGTGATTCGACTACAAGGGGCAAGCCCAAGCTTTACTCTTTAAAAAAAAAAGACTCAAACAAAATAATCAGTTGAAAGAAAAAAAGACGGGTCAAGGCGCAGGTCGCACGATGCGAGCGAGAGAAAAGTTTAAATCCTTTTTAGAAACAATACAATCTTTATAGGCATGCCATTCGTGCTAAATGATGAGAGATTGAATTGAATATCCTCAATAGCTTCAACCGCATATAAATCAAATGTGCATGATGGGTTCGAAGCTCAATTCGCTTTCTTTTCAATCGGTTTTCATCGCAGTTTTGGGCAATAGATTTAAAAAAAAAAAAAAAAAAAACGTCTTACGGGAGCACAACAATGGACAACTGCTGATGGTCCGAATGAATCTCGAAGGGAAAGATCCAAGGACGCTTCGTAATTTGAACCATGGCGAAATGACGAGACCTCACTCTCCAAACTACCATAATATCACGTTGTAACTCACAAACACTATTTGGCGTGAAAAATATATTACTGAATTTAAAATTTGACTAGCCATTAAAAACAGAATTTTGTGTTTGATAATACAACCAGTTTATATTAATGCAGTCAAGTCTCGTAAAAATGAGGGCGTTGAAGAAGTATATTTGCAACAAAAAAGAAAGGAGTATGCACGATATCACAAAATAGCGTCGTCAGTCTGTTCAATATAATTCCAAAAGAGGGCGCCACGAAATAACTTTAAATGACAAAAATATACGATTTATACTTGGTGCCCGCGTTTTCAAAACGAATATTAGAACGAATGTTACCAGACAGAACAGCGACCAAAGGGAAAAATGTTCGAATTTGACACAGTGTCCAGATTAAATATGGAACACAAAACACGCACCAAAAAAGCAACAAGATTAATAAACATTAAAATAAATTTAAAAAAAATCAAAAATGCTAAATGCGCGAAATTTTGTTAAAATGAAATAACATTCCAAACATAAATTCCATGTCGTTTGCTATTCGTAGTAAACAAAGCTTGAGTGATATTTCAATCTCTTATAATTGAACCTAAAACAACGCACAATATACTGACCGTAGACTTGTAAAAAATATAATACAATATCAATGAATAGTTAAATGCAATAGCACATGTTGACACTTAGCGTTCCTATTTTCTAGCTATTTTGGAGTTAAATACAAATACTCAAAATGCATCGCATTTGTCACAGTCAGACGTGATCAGGAAAACATTTTTGAAGGAACCCAATCTTCATCTCAGATTTTAATTTCAATGGAAAAGTCATGATGATTGAACATTATTTTTTCGATACCTATCTACAAATCAATTAGAAAAACATAAGTGCACTTTACCTTTATGTAAGTGCACTAAACGAAGCTTCAATTTACGCTGATTACATTAGCTTCGGTGTGTATTTTTGGCTTTTTAACATTTAGAATAATTCGGAGACGACGAATTCGAATAGACAAAGATTTATCTGGACTTCCCATTCAGACGTTCACTAAGCACGAAGATGGATTATTCGCTTGCTTTAGCAATCAAATAGTAAAAGAGCATTTCCTTTGCACATATATTACAGGTGAATATATTCAGCCTTGTTCACGATTTCTCTACTTATGGGCTCAACAAAACTTCGATTTGCATCGATTGAGCAAGCTAAGCATACATTTGTTGTATGCTTAGTATGCATCAATAACAGTTTGGAAGGGCTCTCCGAGCCACCGTCGTGGAGACGCGCGGCACTAGTCACGATAAATTGTTCCAAGGTTTTCATAATAAATTCCATGTCTATTCCATAGTTGGAAATGGAAGTATTTGAATACAAATGTACTCGTGTATTCCAAACTTAGCATTCAAATACCAAAGTAACTTGAACACCAAAGTAATTAGAGACCAAAATATTCATTCTAAATGTTCATTCCAAGTATTTGAATACCAAAGTATTCATTCTAAATGTTCATTCCAAGTATTTGAATACCAGAGTATTCATTCTAAATGTTCATTCCAAGTATTTGAGTACCAAAGTATTCATTCTAAATGTTCATTCCAAGTATTTGAATACCAAAGTATTCATCCAATTTATTTATCGAAAAAGGTCTTACATAGCAGTTGACTCTTATTATCGATTAGTCGTTTTTTGAACATGTATTCGAATACTTTTTCGATTCTTAAAAAGTACTCGAATACCAAGCATTCGACTTTGCCCATTTATACTGATTACCATTAAACAAGAACCTATTACAAGAGAAGAAACTGACAACTGATATAACGGAGTGCTCGAATTCAATATTTAAATAATCTAATGACATATTCTTCTGACGCTTACAAAATTAATCATCCACAACCACCCTTTTATTCGCTACAAGACTTTCGTGGGAAGCAAAAGGCCTGTAAGACTATTCATCGTAATTTATATTAATCTCGTAACCCTATCTTTACCGATGGAAAACTAATCGTCGAAGAGCTTACAAATGGTGGCTATTCCACAATCGTCAGGTTCATCCACTCAAGTAGAATGATCATATTTGCATACACACGAAACAGCTATGGACTGGGCAACAAAGAGTTGCAAGTGACGAACCGTGTTATTGCAAAAGAGTTTAGCATATCTTGGAGATATCAACGATTAAATGAATGAGTATTGAACTTTAACTCAGTGTCAATAATCAGTTACTAACATCTCACAAAATATTTTAAAATTATTTTGATCGCCACCCTACGATGATATTTTGCTAAATAAGGAGTAATTAGAACGAGACCTATCCTGCAAAAGGATTCATTTAAAAATATTTATTATTTGTAAAGGGCGTTAACTTGGGGGAATTATTGGGTGGGAACAAATAGGGTTTCATTTGAATTTTATTAATATACTAGCCACTGCCGGCTACCGAATTTGAAGGTATTTCTGAAAACATTGCAAACTTTATAGCGCGTGCACTCAAATTTTATGAATGAACTAATTAAAAATTATAACTGTGTGTTTATTGTCTTCGCGTGCTCCAAATTCATTAGCCCGTTGAACCACAAGACTAGCTATCAACCAATAGCAAAGCAAATAAACCTGAAAAAGATAGAAAGATTTTCTTTTATAATAGAAAGATAAGATTTTCCCCCCATCTATATATTTTGATAATGTTTGGAGCGGATTTTCATGAAACATTTTAGCAACCGAGGAAAATTTAGTAGATAAAGCGACCTAGTCTATTTTTCCTGCTTGGTTTTAAGTCCGTAGTTTGCGTTACGTATTTGTCTATATTTAATGCAAAATGGCGCCGAACACACGCAAATATTTTAGATTATTTAAGCAACGTTTTAAGTTTTTTATTGCAAAGGGGGCCGACCAACCAGTGTGGTGGTTAAGGTGTTAGCCTCTAGATCGGAAGGTTCCTGGTTCGAATCCTGGTCAGGGCATGGATGTTTGTAAGCGTATGGTATAGAGGCGACTGGTGCACCTTAAATCTGTCGTGGCCGAAAGTCCTCACTTTGGGTTGGTGTGGAAGTTTGGAGAGTGGGGTGCCAGCTCATATGTTGCCTCGTTATCTGACAGTGGTTCAAAATTACGTGGCGATACACAGAATGGCTTATGCTGGGACGGTGGCAACGAGTTGAATTGCAAAGGGGATGGTTTTATCGATAAAATTTCAAGCAAATCATCGATAAAGTATGGTAAATCATCGCCTTCTTTCACACTAGAACTCATAATTTGGTGTACATATTTTTTAAATAATGTTTGATCAGAACAGCTTGAAGCAGGCAGCAGCAATTGAAGCTGAATAAGTAACAATCTCTCTCTCTCTCTGTGTGTGTGTGTCTATGTATATATATATATATATATATATATATATATATATATATATATATATATATATATATATATATATATATATATATATATATATATATATATATATATATATAAGTAGTAGTAGCCCACTAGTAGTATATATTTAAAATAGGATCTCTTGTTTAGGAGATAACCAAATATTAAGTGGGGGCAAGGGGATCAGCACAAAAAGGATTTGACGACACCGTCTCTTGATGTGGAAGGCCTTCTGTCAAACTAAATGTAGGTGACAGCAGGGTGTTTTGCGGCGCAACGTGTTTCCTGTACGTTTTCCGAACGTAACGACACTTGGCTTGTTATTTAGAATACAATTCGAGCACTTCGCCAGTCAAAATTGAAAAGATTGAATTCCGAATTGATGTGTGATAGACTAAACGCCAAAAGTCATCAAAATGGTGCTAAGTTACCTTTTTAGGTAACCCCGATGTTTCATGAGTGCATAGCATTTGAGTGGTTGAAGTACAATCGTTGCTTCCTGTCAGGCTGTTAGCACTGAAAATCACTCTCATATAGTAGCTCACACGAGAAGTCAGTCGACCTTGGGACAGTCGATATTTCGAAAAGAAAGAATCCTGATTAGAAGGCTTCTATTTTATTTTCTGGATCGTCCATACTCGATAGCGTTAGCACTACCCCTATCGATTCCGACAGCGAACAACAAACTTAGATCCAGTATCATGTCCATCACGATTTCTTGATGTTACCACCAGTCCTCATATTTATTTGACTCGATCGAAACCATGTGATTTGTCTGTGGTTACACACACATCACATAGCTCAGAAAACACAACACAAAAGCAAGTGGACTGTATGAAACACACTTTACTGCTCTGCACACACATTGAGAATACACAACTCGCGGCACGGGCGGTATATTACCAACTTTTACCTGGAATAGAAGACATGGAGAAATTTTAAGCCCGCTGATTCGTTGCTATCTCTCTCCGAGATCTATGACGACAGTCACCCATAGTGCGCCCTCCGCATGTGTGAAAAGTATCACTATTTACTTGCAATGTTTGCGAAAAAAAAAAGTTGAAACCGCTTCGACCGAAAATAGAATACTAATAAAAAGAAAGCGATAGCTTTTAGATGATCACCAAGCGACAGTTCAACGGCTTGTGCCATGTACTCGTAATTTGATCGTAAATGTTTTGTGTTTAGTTTTAATTCCAGTATAGATTCTACACACATGATTAAAAAAATAATCCATTTCCGAACTTCAAAGGACACTTGGGACCTTGAACAGAATAGAAGGCGGAAACAGGGGAGTTTTTCGTTACTACTAGGGATCTGTTGTATAGATTCGTTATTTACGTTGCAGAGGTTTTGCCACCGGCTTTCAGTTCAAGTAGAAACTACCGAGTAATGAGTAATGAAAGAGTCCACGTGAAGCATCGTCATTAATGATGATATCACGTAGTGACGTCATAGTCGACAGTTTGAAACCAACGAATCAGCGGGCTTAAAATTTCCCCATGTCTTCTATTCCAGGTAAAGGTTGTTAATATGCGCACGGGTGTGGCCGCAACGGAATATACAAAATAGGAACAGCTCCATCCATCGGCTAATTCATCAGTACTGAGGGAGAGCATGCGTAAACAGTCTGCATACAACCTGGTAGCTGTGCATTTATTTAATTTGTACCTTTTGTTAACAGGATAGGACGGGTCCAAATCGTAAAAAAATTGGGGTGCCCACGGACTTTGCAGCCGTGACCAAAGATCTGATTGTGAACACGATGCTTAGTAAAATAATTCCGCAGGTTCAAGACAATTCCAGTAAGTCAGAAGGATTCGCAGGACGGTGGGAAGGAAGCATTGAAAAAGAGATCATGTAAAGCAGTCGAGGAGACTTCATTGTAGCACTCTCACTCTTGTGAGAGTGGAAGGCTTTGACCTCAAAAGACCCCCTGTAATCGACACGGATGTCTGGGAAGGAAGGATTGAAAAAGGTCTTATGTAAAGCAGTTGAGGAAGAAGACGTCAGAAGGATTCGGGGCTTTTAAAGAACCTTATTGTTGGGTCAAGGAAGAGATCCAGACTCACTGCAACACAATATTCCTTCGTATTAACGGTCCTGTCGTACCGTTTCATGCCAGATTGCGAAATTTCCGGGATTGTTTTTAAAGCAGATTGGTTCTTGCATACTAGTTTCAGTATTAAAACGCATATTGGCTCTCATGTTTCAAATGTGACAACGAACAACTTTAACCACTCTTTCTGACTCTCTTATTTTCATAGATTGGGATGCTTGAGACCTTGGTTCAAGTTTGAAAGTGTACTTGGAAATGAGTGAATAATAATTATTTAAAATAGAAGCTCAATGGTATGAATGTCGCAAAAAGATTAAAGGAAATAATAACCAAACGTGAGACAGATATGCAATGGATAAAAATAATATATATATCCACAAATTTATCAACTAACAAACTAAAATACTAGCTACCTAGAATTTATAAATTCTATAAAAAGCAGTTGTTGCAGATATACTAAAATGTTAAAACATATGAGGCATAATGTCAACAGGAAACTAAATTTGATGTAATAAAAAATAGAAACTGTAAATGTAAAAAATACCGTCATTTTACATGTTTACACGAAAATTATTTTTGAAAAAAAATGTAAGCACATTAATTAACACTAAACTTTTCGACAATTTTTGTTCGAACTGGTTGGTTGGATTTTATGGCGCAAAAGGCCTTATTATGCCAAGCTGCGCCAAATACAAGACAAGTCAAGTAATCGACAAAAGTTTTAATGTCACAGAAGATAGAATTACAGGGAGGAATCGAACCTTGTCACAATTGTATTACTTATTTAACAAATGCAAGTTTCAAAAGTTAAAGAATCTGTTTAATAAAAGCATCTCCGCTTTTAGAAACTCGTTGTAGAAAATGGGCGATTGTGTAGAGCGGAACGATAAAGGGCCCGTGTAGAAAGGGCTCCCTTCAGGAAATCGAAAACGTTTTTGAACTGTAATATCAGTGTATACCAGATTCATAAGTCAACCTTACATTGTGTTTATAATAAATGTATGATATAAATGAAAAGAGAAATTATGTTTGTGCAAGTATTAGTACTTGGGATACATATTAGTTTTACACAAAAGACCTGCTATGTAAACTGGTACTGGGGATCCTAATCCAAATTGGTACTGGGGCTCAGGTTTATCATCTAACTTATAACAGGGATAGCAAGGAATAGCATGAGTCAAGATTTGTAATCTTGATGAACCGACCACGTTTAAAATTTACCATGATAAATTTCTAGATCCCGAAAAAGAAATTTAGCAAACATTCGTAAGGCGATTTCGGCACAAAAATGTATATATAAAGATATAAATAGAAATAGTTTACACTTTTAAACTGTAAAGATATAGCATAGTCGAGAAGGTGGGCGATCGGGAAGTGAGGAACGATACCGGGATCCAAGGGGCTCCAAGAAATGGGAAGAATTTCTACCTAAACCACCAGTGTTTTCTAAATTAAATAAAGTTAAATATGTCCATTGTTCATGTAATTATAAAGGCGTGTAATTGAAGAAAGGAAAGAGAAAAAAGTACATAACTTCGAGTACTTGGGTTGGAATGGGTTTCATGGTACAAGGGTCGTCAAGATATTAACACACAAGGGAAGTGTGACATCGTGAGATACTCCGACCGGAAGAAGAAAACAATCATCGGAATTTCGGAATGCCGAAAGCATTTTGATCGGTTGTATTTTGGCACCGGCTGCTGTTCTTGTTTCGCGCGCTTCACTTGAGAAGATCAGATGAAAATAGAAGCGTCCTCTGCAGGTGGTGTTCTTCCAGAATAATCTCTGATTGATCTTTGACTTTTGCCGTCGGGCGATTTCAAAAACTACGGCATGGGCCGTTGGGGAAACGACAGAGAAGAGAGTTAGAAGCAACGGGTGAGGCTGTTCCCCTGGCCTGTGATATAAATATTTTGATGTGTGGGAATATGTCGAAACGATGGTGTAAATAGTGTATATACTCTTGTTCTCTGAATAATAAGTACGAAATTATCTTAGCTGTTGGTTGTCTTCTCCTTGTGTACCATTCGTACAGTTTTCATGCAACCGTTTTTGGGGTGATGACACCACAGAAGTTTTAACTCATGCAAGAAATAGAAATAAGCCCAGGGAGGAATCAAACCTACACACACAGCATACAATTCGCAAGTTACTAGCGCAATGGATAAACCCACTGACCCACGGCGACCCCTAGAGTACTTGGGATATAAATTTATCTTTTACGAGGGGCACGTCATCTAAACGGGGACTGGGGGCCCATAATCTAAATTGGCTTAGGGATCCGTCATATATTGAGTGAGTTGTAAGGGGAGGGTGCTGACCGAAATCAAAGAATCCACTCCCGCAAGGACCCCTTGCGAGAAATCCTTACCTATCTGCAAAGAACCACCTACGAGATAAAAAATGTATCGAAATAGTTGAGATATGAAGTTGTCGAAGGAGCTGTAGCAACTCAGGGATACTACCACCCATGCTGCTGTGTGAATCTATAGCCTAGAATTCGGAACGGGCTATGCAGTACCAGTCAAGTGCGTAATCCTACTATTCCGACCATTTGAAATACAAAATGACAAAGTTCTAGACCAGTGATGGCGAACCTTTTGGGAACCAGAGAAGGTTTAGCTTTACTTGAGTGTCGCGTCACATTTAGAAATACCCTACCTTTGATGATTATTTGCAGCCCTAGTAAAAATAAAGTTATATTTCTGAAATATTTTTATTTATTAATAAAAGAAAAATCAAATAATTCTTTACATTAGTGACTTTTTGTTGATGAATTGCATTTGCTAAATCTTCAATTCAAGGTGGGTATTTCGTGCACTTGAAGCCTGTGGAAATTGTTTGAATCTTAGATGTCGCTGACGTCATGCGCCTTCCCTGTTCTCCCATACTTGCAGCTTTTGTCAGTTGAAATTGGAATTTGATTCGAATTCGATAAGATTCTAAGCGTTCTTAATTTGATTGATTCGATTCGATTCAATTTGCATTAATATGTAATCTTTTTCTATATCTGTTACACAGTGTAATATAGTAATTAAACTTTTATTTAACTGAAAGAATCTCTCTAATCGTCATTTTTGTAGACCAAAAAATACCACTGAAGCAATGTAATATTAGAAATCCTTACATTCTGCGTCAAAGCTCAAGCAATCGCTACTAATTTCATCTGTCAGTCGGTTTCTCAAAAATAGTTTTAATTATTATTCAACGCCGAGAATAAGGTCTCAATGAAGTACGTGGAGTGGAAAATTGTGGGCCAAGCCATCACTAGATATTTCAGGGTGCAAAGTGTCCGGTAATCGGTTCCAAACACTCCAAATTTCCTGTTCCTAGTGGTACTCTTTAAACGATTTTTTTTCCAGATTCTCATGTTTGGACCTCAAGTCGACAAACACTTGAGACCAGATGCTGTATTAAAATTCTGCAAGTTGCATATCAAAATCATCAAGTTACATCCATTGGAAGCTATTTAAATACAAAGAAATGTACACTACTACATCTGGATAATTAATTATTTCAACTGTCTGTTCCAGGATTCTTAATTGATAAAATCTTTCACCGGATTGGTCAATTAATGAGTTTACCATATGCAGGTACTAAATGCACGGGCTCCATTTCATTTTGCCCAGTGTGACGTACACGATGCGCGTCACCTAAAAGTATCATAGGTTCGCCATCACTGTTCTAGACCCAGCCCATAGATAAGAAATCCACATTTATAACACAGAATGCCACTGAATCGACAAGCAAAAAGTAAAGACAGTTAAAGTATAGTTACTTGTTTCAGATTTCACAATGTGATCGCCGTTTGTTTCATATCCCACAAAAGTGCAACAGGTCTCCGGCACAGCTGTTCAGACGGACCCACGACGCCGAACGGAAAAGATTTGTTCAGCGTAACTGAAGTAATCCGCCTCATTCATTGCCTCGACTGTGATAAGAATGAAGTGGTGCTTTCCTGTTAGTTTTATCATTTTTAAAAGCAACAGGCGGCCCTTTTCAAATATTGCAGAGGTGCGATACGAGGAATTTTCCTGAAGAGCCGACGATCCTTCTTTGGAGTAAGGGTATTTGTTTGCTTTTGCTGTGATTTCAAGTTGTTTTAGTATAAGACTAGTTTATGTATGAGTAGAATGGAACTAAACTGAGGCGAAGTTGAAACAATATTGCGGAGTTATAAGATAATTGAGAGTGAAAACCAATTTTTGACGCTTTGAATTGTTGCCTTAAATAAGTGAAACTGAAAATATCCATAGTTGAACTGTCAACAGCTTTATCCGGGAGATTTTAAAAATATGTATATTTCTGTTTAATGTCCGTTTAGTCATAGTATATGTAGTATTATATTGGTATATATATTCCACATTCGATTCTGTAGCAATGTTTTAAATTAACATTTTTCAAAACGTTGCATGGATGAAATTATTTGTGTGGTAAATTTATTGTATACCTTAACTTTACAAACCTTCAGCAAAATAAACGAATTTCTGCAAATAAGAAACGCTATTTGAAAGCACTTAAAAATAACTGTATTTCTTACATTACTATTCAGTATGAAAGATCCCTTGAGAAAAAATTACTAATTTTAATAATAATAGCCTATTAATTTTAGTAAGACTACAGAATTATTGGGAAGACAGACGTAAAGTCAAGTGCCAGGCTTTTGTTTCATTCAAATCTATAAAATTTTGAACATTAGTGGCAATGGACATAAATAAGCATTGGGTAGTGATACTTCACATGCAAAAATGTTTTATTTTATGGCCAATACCATCATACGTATTTTTTTTTTGAGAAATTAAAGTTATATCTAAAAAGGCGTTCACTAAAATATTTGAGTCACGTCGATTTAACAAAAACTAATCGCTCATTGTAATTTCGAAGCAAGAGACACAGATTTTTAAGTTTATGGGATCAATAGCAGTTGCTTCTAGGATTTGAAATTAGTGATCGTTAGTCGTACTTCGCACGTATCAATTTCGTTTTGACGACCGAGTTTTTGGAGACAGTCGTCATTTTTGACGCCAAACTTCTCAGTTTTCCCGCTTGTTTATTGCACATTCCGAGTTTGTTCTTTCATCTAATAGCCTATACCAGAGGTGGGCAACCTTTTCAAGTGCGTGCCAAGACCACCAAATCTTGGATGCAAAATTTTCTCACGTGCCAATCGAAATTTTGAAGAACATATTTGCTGTCTTTAAAGCAATCTTTACAAATACTTAAAAAATCGAAGGAGAGATAACATCAAAGAAAAAACAATGTAAGTGATTACTGAAAGTCACGAGAAAGAACGAATGTTAAACTTTAGTAACAAAACTTTTACTATCCCATTCTAGCAGAGAATATGTTGGTTAAGTAGCGGCCAAAATTTCCAGTTCGATTACCCGTTGAACGCAATTTATTGAATTTTACACCTTTAAACAAATAGGCGAGGAAGTTTTAAAGTGTGGTTTCGAGTTGAAACTACTTCATTTGAAAGGACTGAGAGGCAGTTAAACCAAATCTATTCTGTTGATAGCGTGAATACTCCATTATTAGTGGGTTCATTATTAGAATTCAATAGGCTCGGTGCACACATCCGGTTTTTCAACGTGCGGCGCAGCTGCGGCACCGAAGCCCCAACTACGCACACATAACGCAAGTACTCATTTCGCGCCATTTGCGATAAATATTCTATCGAAGAAAATGTGTTTATTTCGCTTACTTGTTGTAAAAAAAGTATATTTTGAAACAAAATAGACGCTACTGGATACGACCATTTATTAATTATTATTTATATTCCATTTATTTATGAAAACAAGGTACTTCAGACCGTAGAAGCGTGTGTGGCGAGCTGCGGAGCCGTGGGGAATTGCGGTACAAATTGCACGCAAGTTGGACGTGCGTCCCCGGAAGCATGTGTGCACTACTCCATTGGATCTAATGTATATCAAACCGCACTTGCGTTGCGGCAGCGGCGCCGCACGTTGAAAAACCGGATGTGTGCACCGGGCCTTAAGTGCAATTTTAACCGCGTTATGCCAGCCGCACAAGTTAGAGGCGCAATTTTTTACACCAGCAAAAAAGTAAAGGAGACAGATAAGAGAGGATAGGAAGCTTTTCATTTATTTTTTAATTTACTTATATCTACTGAGTTCAAGTATACAAGTCAGCGAATAATAATTTAATTATTTCTTAAGGCGAGCCCTAGGATTTGCGTGACCAAGAAATGCCGTCGGCGATCCGCGTTAGGCACGTATGCTAAGGGTACCCACCCTCTCCTATATTTATAAAGAAGTGTATCATAGTCCTAAATAGGCGTATCATATGGGGCCCAAGTTCTGCCCTAGCCATTAACCTTTAGATTGCGACCGGTACAGCAGTTGTACCTTAATCACGCCAAGAAAGGATTTAGACTACGGCCAGTACTGCAGTTGTACCTTGAAAGTTATAAGAATCGCGCCAACAAGGAATTTAGACAACGGTCGATACAACAGTTGGACCTTGAAAGCTACAAGAATCACGCCAGTTATATCTAAAGTCATAGTCAAAAGGTTAGTGTCTTTACATTCACGCAACACTGAAATACTTGTAAAACTGGATCCAAGTAGAGCCAAATGTCTTTATACCACCTATTTTAGTAACTGAAGGGAAATGTTTAGGTGACATTGGAGTCTGCTTTTCTGTTAATTTATAACCCATGTTAATAGAGTTAAGGTTAATATTGTTTTCCAGGACTTATGACTCTACGTCTCATTTCAATAAAGTTACCTCTCCAGTTAAAGCTCGTGGTCAACAGCCCGTTGTGTTGCTCTAGTGCGACGTTAATTAAAAATTACCTTACCAGTTTAAGCCAGCTTTAACATCTCTCTGCGAACCTTTTTTGTAATAAAACAAAAAAAATTCTACGGACCAAGTGTCAAAGGCAGCTGCACTCTCTTTGCATACCTACACACGCCAAGCCCACATGTTATATTTTCCTCCAGTTCCACCCCCCTCATTTTTTCCATCCTCGTTCCTCTCGCTTCTCATCAAGAAATCAAGCACTTTTATCCGGCCACTTAAAGCTGGAACTTTTTCCGGTTTCATATTGCAGTGCAAAACTGAGCGAGCGAAGAGCTTAACCGTTATCTTTGTTCCACATCTACTACTAACAGGTCAAAAACCTGTGCGATCCCAAATATACAATACGTACCTATTGCCCACGATAAATTATTTGGAAACGATCACGTGTATCACATTCGTTCCTACTGAAAATATATATTTATAGACATCTGGCTCACTCAAGTGGTTGAATGAGAGTTTATGCGTTATTTTGGGAGTTAAAATTCTTTTATGGAGATAGCAATATTTTCCCCTTCAGTATGGGTGATTTATGAATACATTTGAAGAAAATAATTTAGATCTGATTTGAACTACAACTGAATAGTTCGAGAAAGACGTTTCGCAATTCATGCAAAACAGACTATTTGCAAAATTTATCCTACCTACCTTGGGTCAATTTTGATTTTGTAGAGTATTTCCGTGCATTTAAATCACAAAGGGGACATGAACTTCAATGGAAGTTTTAAACAAACTTTTTCATATGGTAAAAGCATGATTTATTTTAAACATTAGCACATTTTAAATTCATTAATCTATTGCCAAACCCACCATATTATCACCGAAAATATTAAATCAACTACAATTTTCAGATTTTGTTCTAAACAAGTTTTTTTTTGTCTCATTGTCAAGATTTTCAGAAACTTAGATAAGAAAAAAATCTACTGTTCCTACTTTTATTTAAATATAATTTGTAATGCTATTAAAGGACGCTTGTTAAATTTAACCTTATTAAAAACAAGTGTTTAACAGAGGTATAAAAACTTGGCACATAAAAATATCCCCCATATACTATACAATATAAAACTCTAGATATACTAAAACACATATATTTAAAAAATTATCGTCTTTCATAAACTGTTGTTTTGGATCACTAAATACTCAAACAGTTCCTTTATACTTTTGATTCGTTAATTTGATCCCATAAGTGCTGGTCAACTTTTACTGTAAAAGTAATATAAATGAGGGGACCTATTATTGCATACAACTAATGAATTCAATATTAACTTCTATACCTGGTTCGTAGATGAGAATTATTCGGCCTGTTGATTACCTATATTTTCAGTTCGCATTTGTATGTAACGCCTACTTCTTTGCATGCTCGTAGTGTGCTTTGTGTCTCTGTCGGTGTAACGTGTATGTGCTGTGATGTTCGTAAAATAATAACCTTCTGATTATGTCCGCTTCAAAGGTTTCGTCCTGCAGAACACGTAGCCATAAGACTGTCCAGATTTATATTTATTCACCTCCGAGGAAGAAAGCCAAGAGCAATATTTTAGTTTCTCACTTAAATAATTACTGTTAGACGTTAATTACCGTTTTTACAATTTTTGTTCATTAAATTCATACTACTAATTAAAGTGTCATTCAGTTTAAATATCTCTTATTTAAATGGAATACTTTATACGTGCGCCGAGACTTGTTAGAGTAGAGACGTGGAGCAAAAGTTTTGAAATTGTTTGAAATTATGTATCGTAATTAAAAAGTCATTACTTTCAATAACATAAAGTTTAGATGATTATTTTCAAAGTCCCACTTCGTGACGAAAGTCATGGATCATTCATTACAGAACAATTTCTAGAGGGCTAATAGAGTTGGTGAAAATGTGATGATGGAGGAGGGTGGCGCCCAGAAATCGATCGTTTGGTGGAGTCAAGCAGTCGGGCGGCGGGTCCTTAAAATTCCGAGATGGGTTTGCAGAGAAAAGATCTAGAACCCCCATCAAATTTATTCAATGCATCAGGGTACTCAACCTTTAATGAGGTTCAAGCAGAATGCAGAAATTGATCGATAGTTACCAGGAATGCATCGTACAACTCGGACATCTAATGAGAATATCAAGCATCTGGAAACAATATTAGGTGGGTTATTTCTGGGTTTTATGCTGGCTATTTGACCTAGCTGGGCCAAACAAGTAAAAAATGTGTAAGGGAAAAGAGAGGGATTGGGAAATTGAATAGGAATGGAAGCAGAAAAAGATCATTTTGGTTTCCTACATGGGGTGTATCGCCTACATGGGGTGTATAGTAAGTGAGTTATAACCGCAACATAAATGCAACCACCTGCAACTTATTAAAATATAGCTTAAAATTAATTAATATAAAATTACTATTTCATTTTTTGCTCTCTGAATCAACCTTTCGATCACGTGTGTCTGATCTTGCGAACGCTTGAAGTATTGCGGATCAAACAAGTTCATGGTAAGAAGGTGTTCGTCCTAACACGAAAGTGAATTAAATGGCAAGAAGTACTTTTAAGGGGTTAGGTACCTTTTAAATTTTCAAAAAAAATAAAAAAAATTATTATGATCTAATTTTAATGCTCTGTTTCTTAGCAACGTTTTAAAACAAACCTGGTGTAAAATTTCACTCTAGAACGGAAGTTATGGTTAAAAGAGTGAAGCCCTTAAAGGAAGGAAACAAATGAAACTAAAAGTAGAAGTCAAATACATTGTTCCCAGATAAAAAAAATAAATAAATTAAACAATGTACATGGAGATGGCTTTAGCAATATAGAGCGCAGTCAAATTACATTTTTGTGATCACTGATATCGACGAAGTACAAAATGTAAACAACCATTTGGCTCTAAATGTTTGATTAATACGAAAGAATTTCACAAGCGAATTGTTTTTAACGACGATATCTCAAAACTGTGATTTTACCACTTGCGCGCAAGATTTCTCTGGAATGGTTGGTTAGAATTACATGAAATTTTAATTTATCATGTAAACCATATATGTGTTTAAAATGACCAACTTTTATGTCTATCCTGTTGAAAGTTTTTGAAAAAAAAATTAATTTTGTGTTGAAAAAAAGAAAAAAAATTCAAATTTTTTTTATTAAAAAAATTTGTGTAAGAAATTTAAAAAAAAAATACAAGAGTTCGCCATTGTAATTCTATTATATATTTTTTAGTTAAAAAAAAATTCAGCTCAGAATAATAATTATTTTGCCCAGAATACTGCACGCAATGCACCTTATAATATTCTAACAACAAAAACAATGCATTTCATTTTGGTCCAATTTACAATATATTTAAGGGGAAGAAATTAAAAAAAAAATAGTTTACAAAAGATAAAGGTAGTTAAAATCTGCATACAAAATTTCATTTATGTAAATAATTTATTCATGGAGATATTAAGATTCGAAGTGTAGTGATTTTTTTGCATATTTTGACATTTAAAAGGTACCTAACCCCTTAACACATTGGTTGGCACTCTTGATAATCCAGAGGAAACCAAGTAATCGACTACAGAGTTTGCGAGGTGAGTGTATATCATCAATATGCTGTTCGCCTTGTAGATGACGTTTTAAAATCTCTGAATGTTGAGTGAAAGGATTTGCGCTTCTACTATCCGATACAGCACATTATATGACCGCGGCTGGGGCAGGTTTTCAATGTTAAAGAAATTACTGGCCAAGGATCGGCCATTCAACGTTCTGATGTATTTCAGTATGTATTATAATACTGTTGTACACGATTAAAATTGTCAATATATTTTGAATTTTTTTCATTTTCTAGAAATAAATTATTTTTGAATTTAGTGTATCAAAAATAAATGCAACTTTATTTCCATCAATGCAACTTAGGGAACGATAAATGCAACTTTTCCCACATTTACTGCAACAAAAAAGTTGCCCTAGTTATAACAGAGCGCTAATATGGAAGCCCTGACCAAAGTAGTCCACATCCTGCATAAACGCATTTTTTCGCACAAAAAATTAAAAGCCAACGCATCACTTCGGAGGGGAAACAGGAGCCAAAACAACACCGCGATTCAAAACGGAACACCCACCCTCTTTTCACACAAGCGTGATAACTTTACTTTCTCATTTGCCTCTTGAGGGATGAGTTTCCTCCTCTGCACTCGGTGAAAAAAAAGCGTGGGAGTCGCATATCACAAAAATAACCCCCGTAGAAGCACACGAAAGTGGGGACTTTTCGAGAGCTTCTCATTAGACAGCCTGCCTACTTTTCCCCAACTAGTTACGTTCAGTTCCCCCGTTGACCGTCTGCCAATTAAAGAAGCGGTATTCCCGATTCGTCAAGTTGTGAATGAGGCAGAACAACGGTATATAGCCGGATGCTCGGTCTACGTTAATTGGATTTTAAACAAGGGTGTCAACAGCAAAACGGGTTGACGATAGGATCTGAACAGCTCCGTTCTCTCAGTAACGGAGTACCTTTTGTTTGGAATCGCCCTATTTAAGTGTGGGCCATGTTGCGCTGTTTTGTCTCTCCTCAATACGGGACTCGTCTACGAATTCCATTGATGCATACAGCATGCTTGGAGTTCGTTGACAACGTTCTACTTTTGAGAGTAAGGTCAGGTGCCAAGCATCTGCACTCCTGTCTCCAGCACCAAGTCAGATGACAGGCACATGTAGCATTTTTTTAGTGTCCAGCTACTGACCTATTCGAACTACAAGGAGCGAACTGGCGGCTCTTTGCGAGGAGGCACCGTTACTCCTATCGGAGACAATTACCATGCAATCGGGATTTGAACCCGGGATATACTGATAGCAGAATATGTATTTATGACAAGCTTGTATTTTTAAAATTTAAAATCTCTTTATTCAATTTTTCTTTTGCATCTTTTTAAACATACTCTTAAAAGTTTAAGTTAGGATATTCACACTTTTCTGATTTTTTTTTACATTTACTCTTTGGCTGTAATTCCATGATATAGTTTAATTCTAAAGAAAAAATTGTAGAAAAAGGGAACTTCTTAGAAGAAAATGCGGAAATCCGCTTAAACGCGGAAAATTTTAATCCCTGCAAACAGCACCTCGATAACTTCTTTACAAATAAGCATAATTATTTTTTTTGAAGGAATTTTCCAGCTGCTAGAAAGATGGCAAAAAGTCACAGAACAAAATGGGCTGATGTGATTCAATAAAAATTTTCTTATGTTTTTGTACTGCTTCGTTGGTATTTATCTTAAAAAACACGCAGAACTTTCCGGATGACTCAATACAATTAAATATTCAAAGTTGAAGTTCACATAATAAAAGTTCAAGGAACATTTTAAACATGCAATTTGGGTCCTCTTAAAAATGATCATTTTTTTTTCGAGTAAGTTCAGAAAGAGTCTTCTCTCTTACCTCACCAGAGTAATCCTACAGCATCACTCTCCACGCCAGAACGGAAAATACCCGACTCGAAAGGACCCTCAACCCCACACAATGCGAGGAGGAAGAAGAGCACCCGTGACCGCACCGCAGTGTCAACACCACGCTCTGTCGGCGTCGTGAGACAATGAGCGACGTGGGGGTTCAGAGGTCAGCCGGGGGAAAGGACGAGACACAAAACACGACGAGGAGGGTCGCACCAGAAAGACTTTCAGGGGCAGCGGGGAGACAGAAACACGGAGGCGGACCTCGTGTTCCGGACACGCCACTTCATCTGATGGGATTCCGTGACGAGATGAAAACAATGGGCGAAGAAAAAGGGTTCCGAAGCCCATCAGCAAGGCGCCCATCCAATCCCTGGTGGGAGAAGGGACTGGGAAGTTTCTCCTCTCTCTTCCCGGTCCTCTCTATGACGTGCCATCCGACCAATGGGAGACGGGGGAAGAGAGCGAAATTAGGATGACTCTGGAAGTTCAACCGTTTAAATCAATTGGAAGTAGAGAGCTCGGTGCGATTGATCAAAGCAAGGATTTAAAAACTTTCGGGTTAGGCTGTTTGATTTTAGCCATGGTCTATCACTTGGGAGTTACGTAATCGATTTGATTTCATAATGTATTTCGAATTGCCGATCATAAAAATCAGTCGTTTAACCTTAAGACTACGGCCGGTGCAGTAGTTGCATCATGATCGCGCGAAGAAAGAATTTTGGCAATGGCCAATACATCAGCTGTACATTGAAAGTTATAAGAAATGTGCAGCGAAAGAATTTAGACTACGGCCGTTATAGTAGTTGTGCCTTGAAAGTTATAAGAATTGCGCTTGTTACACCTAGAGTGCCTATATAATAAGAGTGGCGACATACGGGAAACATTTTCTGATTGGCCTAGAGACCTCTTCTACCGTCCGAGGCGGTCTTTTCCTAGCTCCCGTAGACTTAACATGGGAACTTTTTGTGTGTTCGAGAAAAACGTGTCTGCATTAAATAAAAAAGAAAATATAGCTTATTCATGTTCCATTTCGTGTTCTAGAATGTTTATTTATTATTATTTTAGTGTTTTGTCAGTATAAATGTGAAGACTTTTTAGGTAAATAGCTTTTTTTGAACATGGTGTTTCCGGCAATCTAAATTAGCGCGTTGTGCAATCCATCTAATCAATTACGCATGTAATTAAGCGTTTATATAATTCAATTATACCGAATGTATCCATATTATAACAATTCTGTGCTTTTTTTTCTCCCTGAAATGATATATTAATTCGGTCAGCAACCACCTTTGAGTCGATTCTGGTAGAAAAATGGCTGCCGCGCATGCGCATTGGGCCAAATTTGGTCCCTTGTCGCCACTCTTATTATATAGGCACTCTAGTTACACCTATAGACGCAGTCAAAAGGTTAATAAAATCAAATTCGTCGGATTAGATTTGTTCATGGAGCAAGGACCAGATATGGCCAAGCCATTGGAAGCGTCAATCCTTGCCGTATGGTAACACCAACTTTTGAGTTCATTTGGTGTCATCACTCTTTGGTGCTAAGATAGGTATAAATTTCAACCTTTACACTACGGCCAGGACAGCAGTTGTACCTTGAAAGTATTCACGCTAGTTATATCTATAGCCGTAGTTAAAGGTTAATTAACATGAGATAAAAATGTCAAACATTGCCAAAACAGCAGTAAACTACATTTTAAGGTAACCCCAATATGCGAGGTAGGCAGGTATTTGTAATTAACGTCTCAGGGGTTCAACACAACAGGCTATTGGCGACGGTTCGGGATCAATCTGAAAGGGAAAGACCCGAGGACAACACCCGTAATTTTGAACCACTGTCAGATGACGAGGCAACATCGGAGCAGACCCTCCACTCTCAAAACTTCGCACCACGTCAACGTGAGAATATGTGTGGTTACGACAGAGTTAACGCACACTAGCCCCCTTTGTACCCGGCTGTCTTGGGTTGGATTCGAAATCGCAACCCTCCAGTTGCTAATCCGTTAATCTTCCAACCTGGTTACCTCGATCCTGGTGTTAAGAATAGGACTTCATTTCGACTACCGGTTGTGAGAATCAGTCACTTAATAAAAATTAAATTTGTAGTATTGTATTGTTTTTTCCCACAACGGCACAAGAACCATATTTTGCAAAGCTCTTCGAAGCAAGACAATCCTGGCCATACCGAGACGTATGGTAAAGCTAGCTTCGAGTTCAATTGGCGTCATATAGTCTATCATTGGTTCTATGGATATGACTTGATTTCATATCTGTATTTAGAACCGTAGGCTATATCAATCAGGTACTTAGAAAAATCAAATTTGTTGGATTGAACTGAGTTTATTATGACGCAAAGATCACATTTGGCCAAGCGGTACCAAAAACGCCATGCACACAAGCTACGCCACTATACCAGAAATTTGAAAGAAATAATGTCTAAATTCGATTGGTGGTAGCAAACAGTCATTCGTAACACTAGTTTGTTTTATTAAAATGTTAGCTGAATAACCCGGCGTTGCTCGGGTTTCAAATATGACCGCGATAGCTAAAATATGACCGAGACATTTCCCTGTATTAACTCATACACAAATCCTGTAGAACGTGTTTCCTTATCCATGTCCATTTATTGCAGAAAAACAAACTTTAGATTTTAAAATTGGGTTACGAGTGGCACTTTAGGACTACCTGTGTGTCAATTTTCATGGCTACAGATTGGTCTGAAGACAGGAAAGGAAAAGCTTATGTTTTTGGAAGTGTTTGAAAGTAATATAAGAGTACCAAATTTAGTATGTATTGTGGTCAAACGGTGTAGATTTGTTATATTGAAAATATACACACCCACATCCTTTTTTTTTATATGTAGATAAAAATACACAATTGAAATCAAAATTCCATAATTGTATAAAAAAAATATGAATTGATGGGAGGCATAGTTTTGTCTATACAGCCAACACATCGGTCTAGTTGTCAGGGTGCTGGCTTCTGCAACGAAAGGGTTCCTGAGTCGAATCTGGGGTAAGGCATGAATGTTTGTCCGTCTTGACAGAATGTGTGGCCTCTATAAACATGAAGAGGATAACGCTAAGAGATTCACAAATCGGCTCTTCTAGTGCCATAATGGGTATAGAGTGAATTGGTCGGGCATTAGAAAAACAATTTGGTATACATGACCATGTGAAGTGCAGTAGTTCTTAATGGTTAAACAAAAACATGAATGCTTTCCGCTGCATTAACCCTGTTGATTTAGGTTACACATTTTCACAATTTTAGAAACTACACAGCATAGGCATTCGAGTTTAATGGGTGGGTAGGATAAGCTTGCAAAAAAATGCTTTACAAATTTCAGTTTTTCTCATACCCGCGACAACTCAGATTTAGACAGGTGATGCCTCAATGAGTCATTGCAGTTTGGGAACCCCTGGATCAAAGGATGAACATTTCGGACAGAAAGTATAAAATGGCATTCATATTCTAACGGCCATATTCACAAGTCTCGAGTTAACTAAAGGATGAGTTGATCCGCGAGTAAGACTTAACTCGAGGCTTATCAAAAACGGTATTCTCAAACGGCGTGTGAAGTGATCCGGGGATTAAAATGAGAGGCTCGCTGTGATTGGCTCCTCACGATCATATGATATTGCTTACATTGGTTACCACGCCCGAATCTGCATTCATACTGATCAAGCACGTACTTCGCCGTAGAATTGATTCCAAATTGGAAATAAATAGGACTCACACAGCATTTTAATATGAGTTTGGGAAATAATTTTTATTCTTCGACGAATTTGTATATGCCATGGTCATATTCTAACGTTCGCTCTCTCCGGCTTCGCTGACGGAGGTACCGCCATCTATCGTTTCGCCAAGCTGCTTGTTTAAAAGATTACGCAGCTACCTCTATTTTCATTTTTTTTTTAAATTTCAATAAAATTATGTTTTAAATTTTCCATTTAAGCAATATTACAATGAGGACATGAGCTGTTATGAAGCAGGTGCTCCGTAATGATACGTCCAATCCAATCGTCGCAAGAAAACTGTAATTTAGCATCGAATGAAATATGTCCTCCATTTTGTAACGCTGAAAAATTAGTACTGCGCATGCGTAACTCTTACTCGCGAGTTAACTCGTCGATTTCGGAGGATCAAAAGGTAACACCGAACCGGCAGTTTAAACGACGGATCAGGACTTGTGAATACGGTTTTTTCGATAACTCGCGGATTATCCTTGATCCTCGAGTTAACTCGGACTTGTAAATACGGCCGTAAATGTGAGCGAAAACCACAAATCACTTTCATTTAAATTCTCACGAGGGAAAAAAGATCAAAAGGAGCTCTTTTTGTTTTTGAATTAGGACGATAAAAACAAGCAGTTCTTAAAAATAAGCAATCGGTTAACGTTTTTTGCAATCCAGATTGCAAACAATGAATTCGTGAGCTGAAGAAGGAAAAATAGAAAGCAATCACAATCCGTATCGTCAATTTTAATACTAAATCCGAACAAAATTAATTTACTACTTTAATCCGTACCGTAATTTAAAAGCACACATTCGGATTTTCATATCCATCTAGTGCGTTATTTTCATGACGACTTAGTCTCCAGAGACGTCAAAGGCTAGTTTGGTGTTTTTAGCACTGAAGTTTTATAGGATCAGGGATGGGCCGTCAAAATTTGGTCGCGAGTATCTTTGGAATGTCACATCCATACGAAAACGGACAACCCTTTCCCGGTCCTGCATGTCTATTTTTATAGCACAAATGTGCAAGACTGCGTTCCCTGCTTTAGTTTCGTAACAAAAACATACTGGATAGCACACACAAACTCAATATGAGATAACACAACTTTTTTCTCCTGTTTTTAAGCCAAACATCACTCATTTCACTAAAGAGCAAAAATGACGTATTTGCAGTGTTAATTTTGCAAACTTATCTTTGTTTTATACTAAATTTTCAATTACAAATAGCATACTTGAAAAACGTAATAGACAAACAGGATTTGAGATTGAAATAAACTTTGTCAGCTGCAGTATGCCGAATATCTCACGCCACATTGAAAAGCAAAAATTACCCTTCTACATTGTTCATTTTATAAACCTTTTTTCGTCAGTAAATACATCTATTTTCATATTACGATCGACATTTTTTTTATCAGAGTGACATGTATGGAGTGAAAGTATTTTAACTTAAAAGATGAATTTAAAAATACAGTGGAACCTCAATTTAAAATATTTTATGGAAATTCCAAAGTACAGTAGAACTCCAATTATCCGAACTCCGACTATCCGAATCGCTGATTATCCGAATCGCTTTCAGAATTTCAGGAAAAAAAATTAAGACGGAAACGTACTGCGATTCGCAAAAAAATGATTCTGGATTTCAAATTCTAAATGATGATGAACTTATTGAAAGTGTCGAGGAAGAAGATGACCTGGATGTCGAAGTCGAAGCAGACACGGGACCATCTGCTACTGAAGCATTTGCCGACCTTAAAACTGCGTTGAAGTGGATGGAGCGTCAGCCGTAGTGTGACTACATGCAACTTCTCATTGTCAAGCGGATGCGCGACTTGGCTGCCGGAAAACGATTGGTTGGTTGGTTTTGGTTTTATGGCGCAAGATCCAAAATAAAGGATAATCTGCGCCAGACACAAGATAAAATATAGTTCAAATATAAGGTTAAAATATTTTTATCCGTCATATCGGTTAGTAAAAGTATAAACTGAGATTGAAATATATATATTCAATAAATGCAAGCCCGAAAACGAATGTAGACAGTCAAACAGCTTACTTTAACCGAGTACTGTACTAATGTATAGCACTTGTAAGTACGACTAACATGTAAAAGCGTTGCCGTTACATTTAATTAATTAAAAGCTCTTTTTCTTTAAAAATAGTTTTTTTTTCTCCCATTTTCAACATACATACATACAGTAATTAATTAAAATACATACTAGACCCTTTTTTCAGAAAAAATCCAATTATCCGAATTTTTGATTATCCGAATGGGGTCTGGTCCTAATTGATTCGGATAATTAGAGTTCTACTGTAAATGAAAGTCAAAACCCAGATCTAATGAAAACATAATGATTATTCTGTTAAACTTCCATAGTTTATTTGCGTTCGATTTGAAAGATTTGCGTTCATTAAGTCGTCTTTTGTGAATAAAAATCTGTGACTTAATGTGTGGGCCGCGAAATATTATACACTGCAAAAAAATACCGGTTTGCAACATGGAAAAGTTCCGGAAACGCTGAACCAGACGATATAATTCGTTGATCGTTTCTCAGAATCAGCGTCTCGTTAGAAAAGCGTTTATCAGACATTGCGAAGACACTTCTGGGGGATCGAGATTTACTGCACTTTTCTGGGAAGATCGTGCGTAAGTGATATGAATGCCACGTAAGGGGACATTAATAACTCTTTCAATGCTGCGGGAGCATAAATAAGCATTAAAAATGCCAGCGAGTTATATATGCATGGTGGTGGTGTATGTTCACAATTAACCAGCCTCTTTCTTCCTTCGTCTGAAAGTAAAATTCTCCTCAGTTATATTATGCATGCTAATGGTCGGTAATGGTAATTTTTAATTAACGTCGCACTAGAGCAGCACAACGGGCTATTGACGACGATCCGGGATTAATCCCTAAGGAAAAGAACCGAGGACAACACCACGTTATTTTGAACCACGGTCAGATGACGAGGCAACAACTGTTCTGGCACCCCACTCTCCACACCAACCCAACGTGAGGACATTTGGCCACGATAGATTTAAGGTACACCAGTCGCCTCTACACCATATGCTTACAAATATCCATGCACTGATCTGGATTCGAACCAGGAACATTCAGATCTAGAGGGTAACACATTAACCATCAAAACGGTTGGTCGGCAGCTAATGATTGGCGAAGACGCTTTACAGTTCATTAGATAGGTATACGTGCAGACAAATTGTATGTTAGAGCAGAAACAAATTTTATTAAAAAAAGAATTACAGTACAGCTGTTTAAAGACAGCTTACTTTAACCGCTGTTTGATAGTGTTACATCGTTGGCTAACAAATGAAACACACGAAATCAAAAAGCATAGTTCTCAGGAAACGAAAGGGAAAACATTTTCCTCCACTGAGTGCTTCTCGAGAAGAAATGGTGCAGACTTCACCGGTCAAAAGATCACATTAAAAAAAAATAATAATAAAAGTTCACATCGTGAAAATTCTGACCTGTCGTGTTTTACTCGTAAGCCGACCGTATTTTTTTTTTCAAACAGATTTCATAATGACAATGCATCATGAAAACAAGTATCAACGTCTAAGATTTTCCGAATTTTGAGTGACTTTTGTTTAGTTGATTTTTCGCTTAAGTTTAACGATTTAGTTTTGTTTGAAGACAGATTTTTAATAGATTTCACTATTTCATAACAGAAATATGCAGTTTCGCCAGTTTTCCTCATTACTCTAAGGATAGAATGTAAATCTTTAAATTGAGGTCACATCTGGGTCAGACGTTTGGGGTAGGTACGTAAGTAGAAATGTAATTTAATTGACGTCTCAGTGGAGCTACACAACGGGTTATCGGCGACAGTCCGGGATCAATCCCCCAAGTTACAGATACCAGGACAAATCTAATTTTGAACCACGGTCAGATGACGAGGCAATACCTGAGTTAGCACCCCACTCTCCAAACTTTCACACAACGCGAGGATATTTAAGACCACAACAGATTTAACCTGCACCAGCCCCCTTCGTACACGACGGTCTTTGGTTGGATTAGAACTCACTACCCTTCGGTTTCTAATCCGTTAATCACCCAACCGGTCTTCCACGCCCCAAAAGTAGAAGACGTTTTGGGATCTTTCCTCTACCAATAACACCTTTTTGTGCAAAGCTCATTGGGAATTATTGTCATGAAGACCCAAATCGGATTTTTATTTCAAACTTACCGCTAAAGTTTTCAAAGTTCTTTAAACAGGTCAATACTTTTAAAAATATCAATATACAGGGTGGTCATAAAAAAACTTGGCCGACATATGGACCTCTAGTGGCCGTTCCGTTCAACCGATCGAGATGAGATTTCAGATATAGTTATTCAGAGGTATGAGCTCGGGATTCTGCGAACGACAACAAAGTGGCACTCACAGTTACGGTTATAGGTAGAGAAACTCGAAATTTTCGAATGGCGACACCCACTTTTTTTCTGTCTCAAAATGCTCAGCGCATGCGAAAACTCTAAATAGCGTTGAAACGGTACGTGTATCACAAAAAAAGGAAGCGCTATGCACTCACAAAAAACAGCTCTGCGAACGTGCAACAAAACCACGATCGGGGCACACGAAAGAAATTTGCATATGTTGGAGTCAAGACACCAACCACAGAACGCCTTTCGCCAAATATTCAGCCAGATCTTCAGTCGGGAGCTCGTACATGCCAACGAAATGACTCTGTCAGCGAAAGTTAATGGAAAATTGGTAAAATTCTATTATTAAAATGGGATGAATGCCGTGGAAGGGACCTTGCGTGTTTACCGTCGAAACCATCGCCACATACGAGGGCCATGTATCTGGCGAAAAGCGTTCTGTGGTTGGTGTCTTGCCTCTGTTATATGCAAATTTCCTCCGTGCGCCCAGAACATGGTTTTGTTGGCCGTTCGCAGAACTGTTTTTTTTTTCGTGCATAAGGCGTCCGTGTTTTGTGATACACGTACCGTTTCAACGCTCTTTAGGGTTTTCGCATGCGCTGAGCATTTTGAGACTGGAAAAAGTGGGCGTTGCCATTCGAAAATTTCGAGTTTCTCTACCTATAACTGTAACCGTGAGTGCCACTTTGTTGTCGTTCACAGAATCCCGAGCTCATACCTCTGAATAACTATATCTGAAATCTCATCTCAATCGGTTGAACATAACGGCCGCTAGAGGTCCATATATCGGCCAAGTTTTTTTATGACCACCCTGTATATTAATGTATTTATATTTTTTTTGTTTAAAATGAATTTTGTTTTCAATTTAAAATTGTTGGAGGTCATCCTTGCACCCTTTTATCGGAAACAAAATTTAATTAACACCTTTTGAGCCATTATGAACTGGGCAGTTATTCTAGGAGCATCACACTTTGAAAAGATGGCAGAAAACTGAAGCGATTCTGAAGTATTCTATATTTAAGTCCAGATGATTGTTCCTGTTTGGAGGTCTGCCAAGAGAGTAAACACCAGCAAAAGCAGTTGAAGAGAGAATTGTGGGCGGGATGGTGCTTTTTCAGAAATAAAACAATAAAACAAGATAATAAAAAAACTGAACTAGAGTTATGTCAGAAAGGCTTCATCGAAGCTCTCTTAAAAAAACAAGTTTATTTTTAGCTCAAAGCAATCGCATACGAGTGGTGTTTGAAAGATCGTTGATGGGAACCGTCGTCAAGGGTTCAATAGATTTTTTTTTTTTTGAAGATTCTTTTGGGAAGTAGAGTTGTGTTTTGTTCTTCCCCCTTCCTTTCGTTCACTTTGAAATCCACCTGTTGATGCTGATAATGATCTAGAGGTAAGTATTATACAGGAATGCTCTTGAAGAACTATGGTGTACATTTGGAGGCGCACCCAGGATTTCACGGGGAGGGGAGGCTATGGGGGTAAAGTAGACTACTTCACGGAACTTAATATGAAATAATTAAATTGTCGAATAGAAACGGATGTGACAGATTCATTTCTTTGAAGCATGCAGCAGTTTTACGCGTCCGAAAATAATCATACAAATTAAATTTCTTCCACTGAATAGCACGTGAATCTCTGCTTGTGAGTACCCAGAGACGAAGCTAGACTTTTTTTGAACTGAAGCAAATGATGCTAATGTCACCCTTCGTCCTTAAAACAAATTTTAGCATTTAAAATATAGGAATTCTTGTCATGTAGACCCAAATCGGATTTGTTTTCAAATCTACCGCCAAAGTAATTTTAGAAATAGTAGGATGCACAATAGTAGGACAAATATTTATTAAAACGATAGGGCTAGCTTGTCCCAAAATTAGTACATTAATCAAGTATTATTCATTAATCAAGCATTATTAATTAATCAAGCATTATTCAAGTATTATTCATTAATCAAGTATTATTCGATACATTAATTCGCTTCCTTATCAATTCCATACATTAATCACACCGTTCTACTGGCAGCGCTCATATGCACACTTCAAATCTTATTTTGAACTACAGGTTCAAATGCAGACAGTATAAAACCGCACATAATCAAATCTTTTTGATTCAAATTACCATAAACACTTTAAATGGCGAATGATGCAACGTTTTGTAAGAAAGTACGAGCATCACAGTTTACTGGTTGCCGATATTGCATGCAGATAAAAAGATGTTAATTATGTCGGATTATTTATCCAATCGCAGATCAGATTTACTGTGAACTCCAACGGTGGAAATAGTAAACACAATTTTATTCCGTTTCCGCACTGGAGCATTCCAACGGGCTAATGACTAGCATAGATAGGTAGAACTTATTTTATTTTTCCTATTTTACATTATTTCGAGTAAAAAAATAGTTTTTGTGATCATGATTTGCTTTTGTCGCTAATTTAGTTTCAGACTGTCTATATGGGTAGTTAGAAAGCATAAATATCAAATTACCGTAAAAAATTTCGAAAATAAATAACGAAGCATTCAAAAAACAAACCTTGAAGTCAGTCTTACTTTCAGTACCAACAGTTATTTTTCAGCAAAATAAAAAGTACCAAAAAGAAGCATACCTAATTTTACTTTCCGAATTTAACAATTGTTTTCACCTCGCCGTACTAGAACCATAGAACTTTAAAATTAAAAAGCAACGATTTTTTTTTCAAGAAAAATAAAGCCCAGTCAAAATAAATCAATTCGGATTACAAGAGAATGAAATGTAGGATAGTTTCCTGCACTGAGTCATGCAAAAATCGGAATCAAAAATGAAATTTCAGGTTCTGAATTTCACAGTAAAAATAACAAACAATTTAAGCTGGTTTACGATCACAAGGGTGAACGATTGGATGACTCATTTCCAGATTCATTAAGAAAAAAACATCCAGAAATGTTTCACCCGCTCTTGAAACATTCTACCTTCCTCAACAGGGAAGAATTGGATTGCTATATGACCCTATATTATGAAATCTCGCCACAAAAGGATCACCGAACGATGACCGTTAGTGCGGGTAGGGGGTTCAAAACCCATTGAGGCGAATCACTTCCGCGGCGGGAGAAGTGTTGAAAAGTAAACAGATTTTAAACGCCTCAAACCAAGCAGAGGATTGCGTGCCTTAATGAGTTTTGTGGAACAAATGTGGAGCTGCCACACCAACCACGAGAAACAAGCAGCTGAAAGGGGATAACAGAGCGTTGAATGGGCAAACAAGAGCGGCGGGAAAATGGCGAGAGCGACCCAACAGCCTATTCGAGCGATACAAATGGCGAAATTGCCTTTTCACTTCACGGGAATTGAAAATTTTACTTTCCGGCTTTGAAGGGGTACGAGTGGAGGGTGCTTGGGTGAATGGAAAAATCGAATGGAGGTGGAGTTTTGTGAGAGGCTATGAAAAAGTCTTGAAAAAACATGAACTCGCATTGCTACTTTCTGTTCTTACAGACTGAAATATTCCATTGAAAAATCTGCAGTTGTTGACGAATGAGAAGGTATTCTTTTGTTTCAAATATAACACATAAAAGGGAAAACATCTAGTGCTACGTTCAGCACCTTACGCCCTCGACAATATACTTTGGCCTTGCATGTCCACTGAAGAATCTTGGTAATGGTAATTAACGTCGTACTAAAGCAACACAACGGGCTATAGAAGACGGTCCGAAATCAATCCCCTAAAGGAAAGATCTGAGGACACCACCACGTAATTTTGAACCATGGTCAGATGACGCGGCAATACCTGAGCAGGCACCCCACTCTCCAAACTTTTTTACAACCCAACGTGATGACTTTCGGCCACGAAAGATTTAAGGTGCAATAGCCACCTCTACACCAGATACACTTAGAAACATCCATGCCCTGATCCGGGTTCGAACCAGGAACCTTCCTATCTAGAGGCTAAAACCTGAAGAATCTTGAAAAGGCAGTTTGCAAATTTCGGTCGTTCTTGAACTATTCTCTTTTCTGTCGCCAAATAAACCAAAAGGTTTGCAAGAATCTGTCACAAACTTGCGTCGTTGAATCGTGAATTGGTGGAAGATTCTATATATATAATTCTCTTATGTGGCACGCAAAAAAGACGTTATTTGTTATTGCGTTTTGGCAACATTGTACGATTGTTTGTTTACCACCACGAAGTCTCGCGCCTCAATTGAATTCATAGCGTAATCGGATGAAATTTTATTGAACAAAAATTAATTTTAGTCTAGCTGTTGCAGTTTGTAATAGAAATCAATGACAACAAACTCAATGAAAGAGTGAGTGGCTCGAGTGCTGGGGAAATGTACACACAAACATGCTGGGTATTCAATTTCCAAAGCAGCGATCACATTTCGGGTCAAAATTTGCACAAAGTTTTCATTTGAATTCTGATTTTAGAGGCACTGTATATATCGTTTCTGCAAACAGCAAATTTAGATTGGAAAAAAAATGTTTTTTTTTTCGAACATCATATTTTGTAAACAATCCCTTCTGGTAGGACACATGTCTTCATTGATGCGAGCGAAGCGAGCATAGGTTCGCCCAGCGAACCAGTGAGGATTGCAAAGCAATCCTCCGGGGGTTGGCGAGCACTAGCGAGCAGGGGGCTGGCCCCCTAGTAGCAATAATTTTTCAACAGAAATACCATCGAATTTGCGATCAATCAGCGCAAGGATCAGTAGCAGATTTAGCCGCACCTAAAGAGGCTATTTGAGCGAAAAAATGGTGAAATTAGTTTTTCACTTCAAGGGAACAGAACATTTTACTTTTCGAGCTTTGTGGGGTCTATTTTGAGGGAAGCTCAAGTCTAGGTGCTTGATGAATGGAAATATCGAATTGTGGATTTTTCAATTCTGATGGCTTGATAATAAAGTCAGCACTCACGTTACCCTTATTCCAGTGAAACAAAAGTCCCAAAGTATGGTCTGCGAATAGATCCGGACATCAAAATAGATTTATCCAGTTCGGGGATACGTTGGCAAATATAATGATAAGTGAAACAATAATTTGTTAAATATTAAATTATAAACAAATTATAGCGTTTAACCATATTTGACACGAATTTTGGGCTGAAATAAAATGTATTCTAAAGATATTTCCATCACATCATTTTACATGAACGCGATTTATTATAATCCTTATTAGCTATCTCGTGAATATAATTGGGCTCGTGAATATAATTGGGAAATATTGTCTCAGGACGGGTTGATTTTCTAATTATAGCCAATTGAAAACAAATCAAATATACACCCTGATTGAAACAAATCCACAATACAGGAAAATTGTATGTTTAAATCAAACTACAGAAATTGAAGAATTTGAAATTTGCTGGTGCTACGTTTATCTGTCCTTTCAAAAGTAATCCTAATCACTTGGCCGACTGAATCCTAAAAGTATATAGGGCGTCAAATAAAAAAACCTCCAATGACATCGGCGTGCTTTAATTTTTCACAGGCTAGACCAAATTTGTCAAAATTATGTTTAAAATAGTGTTCTAAATATTCGTAGATTTAGCTAAAGACCTTATACATATATTTATATTTTAAAGCGACGACTTAAAAAAAAAAAATTCCTACGCACCAAAAAGAAGGTTAATTTCTATTATTATAAAAGGAAGTATTTGTTTGTTTATGTGTACGCAGTGTCCTGATGAATTTATGGAGCTTACAATAATGGGATTTGGCACACAGGTAGTCCGAACTTTTTTGCAATTTTGCACGGAGCCCAAATTTTAAAATTCAATCTAGAACATTGAATTAATTAATGGCATTTAATATTATTATTGTTTTCTTTACCAAACAACCAATGCTTCGCAAACCAGATGGGAATTCCTAGCAATCACAGGGGGTTAAGGAGCAGTGGTCACACCTGACCCTACGAAAATAACTGTCACGAAAAACGCCGCGCTGGCCACGCAGTAGCTAGTGAAAATATAAGGAGCAAGTGTGATGAAAGCCAATTTTTAAAGTTAGAACACTAAATAGTTGTTTTTGACAATATTATATGCATAAACCCATCTGTAGAACACCATTTGTAAAATTTTAAAAACCACCATAACACTTCAAAAGGTGGATGTAGCTTTGAACGGTTTATTTTTTTGGTAATTACGAGTACATGAGCAATTCAGTATTAGAACTAAAGCTGCTATAAAGTAACGAAATAGAAAACTGACGTCAGATTTATTATTTTCGCTCTAAAGGCATTAAACAATTATAAATTGATAAATAAGACAATATAGGTTTTTTACAGTATTTTAGAAAGGCGATATGTAGAGATGTATCAAAAACGGCAATATTCCCAGTTTCTCAAAAGAAATATTTATCACGGTTTAGAATAAAAGAACACAGCAATTTTGAATCTCAAAAGAATTCCAAGAAATAATGATATACAAAAACTTTAGAACACTGCGGAAAACACTGCTATTTCTTTCCTGCCTTCAGTCAAATCTGTAGCCATTAAAATATGTACACAGGTAGTCCTAAAAGTGTCCGTCGAAGCCCCCAATTTTACAATCTTAAGTTTGTTTTTCTGCAATAAATGGATATGGACAAAGAAACACATTCTACAGGGTTTGCGTATTTGAGTTAACACAGGGAAATATCACGGTAGGAAACACGTTCTACAGGGCTTGTAGATTTGAGTTAATACAGGGAAACGTAGCGGTCATAATGTAAAACTGAGCAACGCCGTGTTATTCAGCTAGTTGTGAATACTAAAAACGAATGCAAAATGAACTGTCTTTTTTATCAGCTCGGGAGGCATTTTTATATCTTTGTGGCCCTTTGTTCTCTTTGTTTTGGGATCTCTGCAGAAGAGCCATTTATTTAAGCAGCTATACACATATTAGAGATTTATAGAATAGACTGAAGTGTTTTTTTTTATTCAGAAGAAAATTATTTCTAACTAGTCTTTGGAACGTCCTTAAGATTACGCATTTGTTGTATTGAATAATTTCTGGAAAGAATAGGTGCGTAATCATAAGTGGTATGGTTACGGTTTTGGGTGAAGGCATCAAAAAAACCCTCACCGGTCGGCTTTGAGTTTTTATGGCATAGTCCATATATGGATAAACTACGCCAAACATACGTCATAACGAAAAGTAATAACACATAACACACATAAGAAAAAGTTTTACTGACACAGAAAAAATACACCAAGGTAGTTACAGGATCGAGGCTGCCTCGCCTAGAACTCGCAGGTCACTAGCGCAGTGGCCAAACACTGAGCAAAGTCCCCCAAAACTCAGATACTGTGAAAAAGTAGCAAAAGGACCAATAAAATCACGATCTATATATATAATTCTCTTACGTGGCACGCAAAAAAGACGTTATTTACTATCGCGTTTTGGCAACATTGTACGATTGTTTGTTTACCACGTAGCGCCTCGCGCCTCAATTGAATTTATAGCGTTATCGGATGAAATTTTATTAAGAAAAAAAAATGAAATTTAGTCGAGCTGTTGCAGTTTATAGTTAGAAATCAAAGAAAGCGGAGGATCTTTCAGGAACATTTAATTACCATTACAGTTCAACAAGACGCTTGCACTACAACTTTCGACAACAAGCTCAATGAAAAAGTGTTGGTGGATCGAGTGCTGGAGAAATGTACACACAAACAACATGCTGGGTATTCAATTTCCAAAGCAGCGGTCACATTTCGAGTCAAAATTTGCTCAAAGTTTTCATTTGAATTATGATTCCAGAGGTATTGTATATATATTTTCTGTAATATAGCAAATTTAGTTTTGAAAAATATTTTTTGTTGGAATATGATATTTTGTAAACAATCCCTTCTGCTAGAACACATGTCTTCATGGATGCGAGCGAAGCGAGCATAGGTTCGCGTAGCGAACCAATGAGGATTGCTTTGCAATCCTCCGGGGGTTGGCGAGCGTTAGCGAGCAGGGGGCGAGCCCCCTAGTAATATATAATATGGCAAAGCAATTGTAAACCAAGGACTCATAAATGATGGTATGAACAATATTAAAATTTCATATATAAAAAAATAACGTATACGATGTTTGAAGCAATGTCAAGAAGAATTCTTTTGATTACTGTGAAATGTTTGTATGCATCTCAATAGAGGTCACGGTATTTACAAGATAAGCTCAAGTTTTATATTTGTCTGGGAAACTGAAAAATTGTGGAAACTCATTCACAAACAATTACGAAATGGAGCATACGAGGGGTGAGAAATTTCTGTAGCGGCTCCACACGGAGACGAGGGGTTTCGAAGCAAAAGTACTGCATGAGTCAGAAGCTGAATCATGACTATAGGAGTGGAACTCCCCAATCGTTCAGATTTTAAATGGAACAATAAAAAAAAAAAGATGGGTAATGTGTTGTAAAGTAAATTGGAATAAAAATATATAAAAAGGAACAAAAATTAATTTCAAAGCAACATTTCCCTATTTATCCTTATATCTAATCAACAAAAAAAAACACGAAGTATTTCGTTGATAGAATTGATAATTGGCGCAAGCGAGAAGTGACGGTAGCAGTCCTCTCCCCACACCACATTTTCACAGAACTCTCCAGGTTTTATCTTGAAGGTGGCGCCATCTATAGGTTACGCTACAAGGTATATTTTAATTATGAAAGAAAAATTTTGCGAAATATTACGAGCACACCCTTTAAATCCTGCAATGTTTTCCTTGTTAACACATAAAAAGCAAAATTTTCGTATCGTGATTATAACAAATGACTTGAAAAAGAATTGGCCGTAGCATTTGATATAAAAAATAAATACTAATCATTGAAAAATAGAAGAAAAATATCTCGATTTTGTGTTAACTAAATAAATAATTTCTTTTAACTATAAAAACTCCTTTATTCAGATATAGGAATCTGAAAATTAAATACATACAAAACTTCCCAAAGAATCTAGTCGAAGTAAAGCATTAAAATTAACTTTCTCTCCCCCAGTTTTCATTAAATTCGACATTTTAACATTTGCATTTGGAAAGTTAAGTAAAAAATTGAATAAAATGGGAGTTAGACACATTTGTGACGCGATTACAAATAAAAGTACATTTTCTACTGAAAAAAGGCATTTATATATTTCAGGAAGCTGACATGACAGCTAGAACAAATGGTTGTTTTCATGTCATAGAGCGTTCCATGAAGCGATTATATAAACGTACAAAAAATTGCGCGGTATTTTTTGGGCAATGAAAAATTTCAAATATATTTATGATTTTAAATACAAAATTTATCAATATGATTATTATGAGCTGGGTTTTTATTTTTGGGATAAAAAGTTAGACGTCATTGTAATATCGCGATCCGAATTGTGCAGTCTTTATGGTCTTCCGAGCCATTAGTTTAGATATAAGTAACTCAAATTAAATCAAAATGTGTTATACATTACACACACAAATATCATTCTCCCACAATTATCGCATCTGTTTACTAATATTTAAAAATACTAATACTCTTTCTGTAGTTTGTTTAAAACATTAACAACCTGTCATGCACGAAATTTGGAAATACTTAGTTATATTTATTATAACAAACGAGATACATCTATTATCCAGATGATAAAATTAACTGACAGGTAATAGGGATGGGAAGCAAATCTTAAATGAGATAACTCTCAAGTTACGTCGAGTTTATGCAAGGGTCCCGCATTTTGATCTACATCAGGAATGGCGAATCTGACACCCGTGCCATTTGGTACACGAACATAAATCGGGTGGCACGCCGGCATGAAATTGTAGCGAAGCTTAGCTACCACTACAAAAAGTAACTTACGATGCAGTATTGTGTATAACAATGTAACCAAACTCTGCCATGAAGTACATTTTGGTAGACAAAGTTGCACTGCTTCATTCCGGCTTGCTAAAAAATCATTACCATCCAACAAGTAACAGTCCAGTTTTTTAAATAAGTTTTGACAACATATTTGAAGGTGCTTGCAAGTAACAGCGCTCTCTCACTTAGGAGGAAATCGTGTGCCCTTGATTCTGAGTACTTTACCTAGAAGCCAGAGAACGTGATACTACATGAAGAGTAAAATCAACATTCCCACAGAAAAAAAATTAAAAAAAAAAAAAAATAAATAAAAAAAAAAAAAAAAAAAGACTTGCTACATGTTTGGATCATTATAGGGCTGTGAGCAACTGTTTTCGACAATGAAATTTGCTTTCAATGCATAGAGGCATAGAAACCATCTGATATCAGATTTGAACGTGAACAGGTTATGAAATGAATTCAGATACCTCGGGTAGTATCATATAGCATTGTTTCATATCAATTATGTAAGCCGGGTTGATTTGGTTTGCAAGTCGAAGGTAGTTTTTGTGCTGTGAGGGTTAATCAGACGACATCTAAGGCTTAAAAGGGATTCCAAACCACTTCGTTTTGGGAGTTGAACCCAGATATGGTTGAACCGAGGTGCAGAGCGCTAACCACTTGGCTACTTAGTCGGCATTTGAATTAGCCTCGACTCACCTGGTATCTTTTTAATGCCATTTTCATATTTGCTTTGACAATTTCATGATGAACGGCACATGACAGGAATAAGGTAAACTCTAACTGGAACACTAGTCGGAAAAGGTGCGCAATCTGATTTACGAGGTTGGATCTATCAGTGTGAACCATATAAAACAGCCATTTCAACAAATGCGATCAATAAGGTCGATAGATGAACTAGTTAGGTCAAGTTCAGTGAATTTGTGGCTGTCATCTACAGTGTTAGATACATTCATTTTCCGACATCGAATTACCTGGTTAATTGGACGAACCATCTTTCACAAAAAATGTTAATTTACGAATTAATAAGATCGAGACTGATTTAGGAATAGAAAGAATTATCCAATATAAAATACTTAGAAATCCTGCAGGAAAAAGAAAGTGGACATTCTAATGAAATAGTCGCATTGAAACAGTATCTTCAACGCACATTTTTATTTGCCATTTTGGAATCTATTGTCTTGTTCTATTTTGTCGAACTTTCGTTCAATATCAGAATTCAGCTGATTCAGTTGTGCTGATTAATCCCACGGACCAGTATAGACTCACCATTTAACACCTTAGTATTTTGAACTGGACGAAAGTATCTAAGAATCTGACACTACATAAGACTTTACAACGAGCAGACAAAAATTAGACCATCCACAACAACTTTTTTTATGGGATTAGGTGGTAAAGGAATTCTTTTGGTATTACTTTAATTGCATTTTCCCAGCTTAATTTTCAGTCTGTTCGATTATTCGGCTGATCAAGGTATCCTCTAGGAAGTTCGGTTTTTAGAGTTAACGCTGGGCATAAAAAAAAGTACATGATGCCTCAAATCGAGACTACAGGGCACTCATTTTACAATAGCTGGAGTGATCACACTGTTATCTACGTATCTGATTCTTGTGCATAGCGTGTAACAATGATCAACTTGAAAAAACAAAACTTGTAGACATTGCCTTCTTGACCATCACAGTAACGGATAATTTTAAAACCCTAGGTGCAGGAGTGACTATGAGACCCCTTCTTCAAAATTCTAGGACAGGAGTAACTACGAGACCCCTTCTTCACAATTCTTCTCAGATAACCACTCGTATACATTTTTTTTTTGCATACAATTTTTTTTAATTGTAAGAGAAGCGTCTCTCACACACTGTGTTTTAATCCCTCACAACTGATCAATGCAAAGATGAAAATGTGATGAGAGTACATAGTCTTTTTTTTGAAGGGGAATAATTGGCGGGATACTAAGCAGGCACGAAAAAATATATGGAGTAGCATGTAGATTTTGTTAACGACTCATTCCGAATTGTAAAATTATTGTATTTAATTCATGTTATTTTCTGTAATCGCACACAATGTTTCATATTCTTAGTCGTATCAGAATCCATGCATTGTCATCTATCTATGTTCATTTACTAGAATAAATAGCAACTAGAATACAAGAACAACTGTTCTTGTAACCTATCGCACTCGCAGTACGAGCGTAGTCTGTGTAGTATCTCCTAGGTTTCTTTTCAATAAAGTTGTGTTTGTAACTAAATCGCATTTTCTTTTCTCAAAATATTATCGCATCGCATTCAGATTTGTTTTTGATAGTTACGAAAGTTTGCAGTCTAGATTGATGAATAATTTTCAGTTCACTGGAATGAAGAATTTTCTATTGAGTAGAAAATGTGTTGGTGAAAGATACTCGTTGTACATATTTTTAGCACAGTACTTTTTAGTTTTGAGCCCGTCTGTATAAAAGGCTCCAGTCGATTACGGCTAGTGGCTGATCCGCCAGTGATTAGTGTACAAAGCGGACGGATGTTGGACCACAAAAACATAGGAATCTACGGGGAAAATAATTAAGTTTGAACTGAAACGTTTGTCAAAACGACAACGTTCATCGAATTTGAATTCCTTCAAAAGGAAAATCGAACTAGAAACAAGAAAAATCGCGTCGGCTCCAATCCCTTAATCTTTAGAATTCTATCGCCAATCAACAGTGGCATAAATAATGGAATGAAGTCGTAAGCTCACCCACTGTCTGGTATATCAAACAAAATATACAAAAATTACAAGTTTATTGATAGTGATTGTGTGTGAAATGCTCCACAACAACGTAGCGGTGACGAGGATTCAACTCAAATTAACGTTCTGGACCAACCACAGAATTGTGGTTTTGGTTTGCTGTTCTGTCTCGAGTTCCTGGATCTCCCTGTATATTTTTCTTGATCAGCATTCATTTGTTACCTTCAAACGTCTGAACATTTAGACAGATCCCGTTAACCGATGAGGGGGGGGGTGTAAGGATTTTGGTGGTAATCAATGCCGTACACTTCTGGATACGTTACAGCCAAGCAGTCGTAAAACGAAAACGAGAACATAACTACGAAATCGGTGACGCAATTGTTTTCTGTGGGACCCCTGCGAAACAGCGCAGTACCGAAAACCGGTTCTTTTCTCATCAGACGTTTTCGATAAGTGGAACAATCTCCTACTAAAGGGAAACTTCGCGCCCGACATGCTGCGCTTTTCCGTATGTACCGAACCACCTGCTGTTATTTAGAACTCCGCTTCTCACCACCATTCGACGGGGGTGGTACACGCAAGGTTGTACACTCGAAAGTAGACTTGGCACAGTCAAAAGCAAAAATGAAACGGTATTCTTTGATGCTCTACCGAAGCGCGGTGGGGAAAGTGTTTATTTTCGAGTCAAATTAAAAGGGCTCACGAAGTCTGGGATATTTGAGAAACGTTAGTGTCAAGGTCGTGGAAACCGTACGTTATGGATGAAGTTTAAGGACACGAATTTTGATACGCCCTGTACGGTGCCAAAACTTGCAAGAAAATGACTCCTATTTCTTCTTTCTAAGCTAGGTTTGCGGAATACAAGCCTGTTAAAAAAGTGACACATGATGTCTTCTCTTTACAAAAGCCGTAAAACGTCAGACATCTCCTCACCCGACTCCTATTTCAGAAATAGCTGTTGTCATCCTCTTGGTCAGTTTCAACCAGCTCGTCCACTAAAAAACCGTAAGCGTATGAGAAAGGATCGTACGTGTAAAATAAGTTATAGCTTAGAGTTTAATCAGGCTCAGAAACTAGATACCTTCCGGACAGGTTTAACTGGCCCAAAGGTTAACCAGGCCAAAAGCGGCCCTCAAGACCAGGTTTACCTGGTACGCAGGTCATATACGACCCTCCAAATACTTTTATTAGGCCTGCAGACTAGACTAGGCCCTCCAAATCGGTTAAACCAGCTTGAAGTTGTGACAAGGCTCTCCGGTAAGGGTTACCCGGCCCATAGACCAGATACAGATAGGTTTACTCGACCCTCCGGTCGAATAAGGACTAAAATACTTTTGTCAGACATGAAAGGCAGACTAAGCCCTTCAAATAAATTTTACCGGTTCGCACTTTTTAAAAAAAGGAACACTCCAATATTCATATTTATTGCAATTTTTCCAACGACCACTCTTTTAAACCAGTCACAATTATTTAATTTTATATTTTCAAGACCTAAATTCTGTAAAAGGACTTTAAGATCTCAAATTCAAATGCGTAATGTTATTGAGCTAAATTAAAGGACTCATTTGGATGGACAGCATAGCTATTTCAATTTGACTTCTCAAAGGGATTCGGAGGGCAGAAATTCCTCATAGAAATTCCTAACAATTGCAACTAAGCCTGCCACGACAATCGTGTGACTGAACAATGCAAACGGCACGCCTAAACAACACATCCACTTGCATAACATACGAAACGCTCATAGGGTCACAATCCGAACAATGGAAAACTGAAACAAGGAATAAATACATCTTGAACACAACTTATTTTAATGACAAGGTAGATCATGCGATGACTTCAAATGACAGGGATTATCATTAGCCTTTGAAAAACGAGAGCGCGTATCAGATTTTGTTCTATCGCCGATTGATTCTTAAGAGTTCTATTAAATTATACTAATGGCATGTGGAAGAGGCTTTGAGCCCCTTCTCCCTAAAGTGTTGGAGTTCCTTATTTCTTTGCAAAATATTGGAAAAAAGATTACGCGAAATTTACAATGCATACAATATCCTGTGATATTAAAACGAATTACTAGACTAGTTGTTTTTAAATTAAATATTCCCTAGAAAATGTGAAAGCATGGCGGTCAATAATTAGATTTTTTATACTGAGACGATACATCTATTTCTCATATCGTATCAACAAGCTTTAAACACGACAAAAGAACCGATTCCGAGAAACACGACTATATCCATTTCACATCTATATATCTAATTATATAAAATGTTAAGACCGGTTGCGTTTCCATAGCTAATACAGTTTTGATTGGTAGTGGTACGTCATGATTAGGTGGATTTTCTAATTGTTTTGATTGGTTGTGTGATGTCACGAGTAAACGAAGTTTCGTTAGCTTTTCATTTTCTACACGTGGTCAATGTAATGGAAAGCGATTAGAAGTAAAAAATGAATACCGAATTTAATAATCCTGGAAGAATTTAAAGGTTGTACGCGAAATGTTATATATTACCAGAACAGAATATGGCCCCGACTACCACAGAACTAAGACGATCAGGTGAGGTAAAAATAAAAATCGTCGAAGGAAAAGAACAAGGAAAATTAATTCTAAATTCTGAAAATTTCATACAAAACATTTCGTATATAAAAAAAGTTTTGGCGGAGTGGTAGCAAACGGGACAAGGCGTTTTTTTTTGTCGCCAAACCAAGATGGTGGCGTTAATAGTCTTCAGTTCTAAACTTCTAAACAGGGTTGCCTTAACAACAGTATAAATAGAAGGTTGCCACTTTGGCGAGAAATCGTCCACTGTCAGGTTTGCTACCACTCCACCGAAGTTTTATAGTCAAGGTGTTAGCAAGTTATGCGAAATCATTGAAAATTGACAGATAGTGGTGGAAAAAGGTTTTATAGATAGCCAGTGATCACACACCGTCAAGTTTTAAAAATATATTAATGAAGTTTGACCAAAATAAATAAATTTTGTTATGCACCCGTCGTATGACGCGGGCTTTTATCCTAGTATATGCACTATAAAGCAGAGTTGACGTCTATCTGTTCTCGATACTATGTAGAAAGGGTTGAAAACAATTCGAAATCGCTACAGAAATAACATTAAACGATTGTTGTACGCAGTTCAGATTGTTTTACTAGTGTTGATCGAAAATCATATTTTCCTATATTGTTTTACCAGTAGTATTGCTCGAAAATTTTTTTTCCCCCCAAACAAATTAAATTACAATATTTATGTTCGAACTGGCTTTTTATTTCTTCCAATGATGTAAATAATTTATAAATATTTAATTAATGAAGAAGGAATATTTAATTTTACATTACTTATATTTTGTAATGGAACACGAAAAGCCCAAACGAAAAACTCATTGCCCATAAAAGCGTATTCTTGCTACCCGGTATATGTCAACGCTAGAATTAATGTTTAATTTTTTAATTTGAAAAAGTGTAAACACCTTTTTTTTAAATTCAGTTCTTTTCTTATCTACTAATTTATTAGGACTACCAAATACCAATGCAGGCCCATTTATCAAGCGCTATACTATCATTACTGGAGATTGAGGCCCATTCAGGGCCAAGTTCTCCATGACCTCATCAACACCCTTTTAAATTTGATTTAGAATTCTGTGTTTGCGTATTTGAGTTGACAGAGAAATGTTGCGGTCATATTTGAGCATTTCGAAGTACTATAAATATGTGCTCTTTTCAAATATTTTTTTTTCAAAAAATTTTGCATTTGTTCAAGGAACATAGTTTTGTTTCTGCGTGTATTTATGTGTTCCGGGTATATTACCTATTGCAGATATATTGTTTAGGAGTTAGATTATAATGATTTATTACCCGCAAAATTCCTTCTTTCAAACAAATCTTACGAAATTAGAAAACTTCTTTCATTTCAAAATGACACGGCATCGAACGTTCCATTATCTACCCCTTCAAAAAGCCTCGGATTTCGGGGAAACGCGAATATACATTAATAAAAGATAATTGAAAAAGAGAAAGACAAAAATATCGAAGATGGTCACGAATACGCTAACTATTTAAGTTCCATTTTTCAAAACTTTTTTTTTTTTACTGAATGATATCGATTCGGGAAACCAGTCTTTCAAGTATAAGTAACAGCAAGAGAACGCGGAGGTGGAAAACATGGTTTTTTTCCATTGCTCTTGACTACTTTCTCTACTCGATAAGTCTTAGCACTTGGAACGTAGAGAGGATGATAACAGATTTCAAATATAATTAGCATGCTTTTATAAAAAAAAGTCGTAAGGAATTTTTACTGCACGCGACCACGATCGGAATGAAGAATATTCGAAACAACCCAAGCGGAAAATTTAAAATTTTGGGGTTAAGAATCTAGAAATTGGCAAGAGAATGCAGGAAATGCATTTATTTGTGGTATATTTTAAAAGGAACCGAAAATACTTTTCGTGGCATGGAAAATAATGTCTTCAGAAAGTTACGATTACATCTGCACATAATTGTGAATTGAATTAGCAAAGGGATAATTCATTGAAAAATTAATGCATGAAAGGCATTTCCATCCAGCTAAATGTTGGAGACTGTAGAATTTTCGCGGTTTTGAATTAATTAATAAAATTATTTTTTTGATGCTTGGACGGGGCTATATTATGGAAGCTCATAAAAATAATGTGAGTTCGTAACTTGGCAATTCGTTAAAATACACAGAAATTATTATTTATTTATTTAATTTACCAAAGAAAAATATCCATACAGAATACGAATAATACATGATATAAGAATGCAAGAAAAAGGCAGATTTTATTTGCATATTAAAAATTTTACAAGACTATTTTGGCAATTTCTTTCTCCTTTTAACGAATATTTTGAGTATTTTATTATTCCAACTTCAAATGGTTCATCGCTAATTTCGGAAATTACACAACCATTTCGAAAAAATTAATATTTTTTTATAATCAAGAGAAGTAGGGCCACTTTTTTTTTTAAATCTTCATACATATTCCATTGGTTTTGGAGCTGGGTCTTTTTGGGCACATCTTTTGGTGCATACGCAGCCGAGGTTTTCTAGAGATATTTAATTTTAACTTGGGGGTTTATACCGCCTTAGTAAACACAGGGATCGTGTTCGTGAGATAGCCAAGCGATCTTTATTTTTGCTGTCCTCCCACTACGTTCCCTTATCCCTCTTTTCCTCCCTTCACATGTTATTTACATGACATTATCTTCTGTTTGGCGCATCTTGGTAAAATATGACCCTTCACAATAAAAAGCCAAAAACAATCGGTTTGAATTTATCAGTCTGAAACTTAGCAGCTTGCTCTAAAACTGTTCTTGATTTCAAAAGAAATTAAAAAAAAAAAAAAAAAAAAAAACTTGATTGCTTGGATGCCATGCTTAGTAGCTAAACGTGAAATCCTCCATAAAATTCTCGAATTCTTTTATTTTGTGTCTCACCCACGATAATAATATAGCTCCCTCCTGATATATAATCTGAATCAATCACGTATTCAGAAAATAATTCCGAGAGCCAATATTTCTCCTAGAATTTCTTATTCCAATCAAAAGGCAGTAATACTAAATTAACATAGCTTTGAATGATTTTTGATAGTTTTCACAGTCGCGCATTTTACCGGTGTGTGATGAACGAAATATTCAACTCACGCATATTAAATTAACTTCAGAGCATGCTTGTCTTCTAACATTTGAAATATTTCAAGGTTCGACGTGGGCCTTATATTCTGAACACGGCCACTGATGTCTATGCGAATAGGCAAGGTTATTTTCTCGTCTAGTCGCATTTATTTCGTTTAGAGGTGTATTGGACTATTTTCAGACGCTGACACTTTCAATAAACTCTTTTAGAATATACCAAATATCATTATAGTGCAACAATTTTCAACCGGTGTGCCCCTTTACGGATGGCAAAAGGCTTAAATTGTGTAAAATTTGTTTCATTTCAGTGGCTCAATTTTGAACTTTTAATGAAAGTGCTCACAAAAAATTTCAAGCAATACACTTTCGAATTTTTAGTTAAAAGTTGCATCATAAATTGTTTCAAAAATACTTCTTAAGAATCCACTAGGGCCCGGTGCACACATCAGGTTTTTCAACGTGCGGCGCCGCTGCCGCAACGCAAGTGCGGACTGAGATACATTAGATCCAATGGAGCAGTGCACAGATGCCTCCAGCACCGCTGGGGCGACGCACGTCCAACTTGCGTGCAATTTGTACCGCAGTTCCTCACCGCGCCGCACATGAGTCTCCGTTCTGAAGTAACTAATTTTTATAAACAAATGGAATATAAATAATAATTAATAAATGATTGTATCCAGTAACGTCTATTTTGTTTCAAAATATACTTTTATCTACTCCAAGTAAGCGAAATAAACACGCTTTCTTCGATAGAATATTTATCGCAAATGGCGCGAAATGAGTTCGTGCGTCATTTCACGGTTATGTGTGCATAGTTGGGCTTCGGCGTAAAAGGGTGGATAAAAAGAATTATTTTGTAAATCAATCAAAATTTTATTCTTTTGTCCGATAGGCAAAAGTAATAGTTTTCGGTGTGCCGCATAATTCGAATAATTAATTTATGAGTGCCATGCGATAAAAAGTTTTAAAATCGCTGTTCTGGAGAATATGTTACTGTTTCAGATTTTTAACGAATCTGGCAGCGCGACCGATCTTTGAAACTCCGCAAAAAATTACAATCGGTAATCTCATCATGTTTCAGCGGTGAATAGCACCGGGCTATATGATTTGATGATTGCGGGGGTCATTTTCGGACGCAGCGAAGTGTGCCCAATCGGAACGATAGTAACAGCCTTTCTTTGTCTTTTTATTGCAAATCTGCGGTCATGGTGGAATGCGGATCGGAATAGTACGGATGGCATTGGGAAGTTCGCAGCCCCAGGGAAACATGCGGATTCGCTGCACAAAAATCCGTTCCTTTATCGCATTCTTAAATTTCCCGAGATAAGGTTCATCAATTAAATCTGTAACGGCAGTTCACCTTCTGTTTAAGTTCCCAAGAAATCAAATGCAGCAGTAAAGATTAAGTCGATTCTCAATTGGTGCCCGGCTAGCTCAGTCGGTAGAACACGACACTCTTAATCTCGGGGTCGTGGGTTCGAGCCCAACGTTGGGCGAGTTTCCTTTTCTTCGTGCAAATATACACGGCTTACCTGCAGAAAGTTCTTTCTTTAAAAGGTGAAAGGCTAGGTTTGTTGGATTTTTTATTGCAGAAATTACAATTGTTTCGAAATGCACAAAGCACGTTTTGGTGACCAGTCATGTGAACTTTGATCATCCAAGATAAAAAGCGTCCTCGAAATTAGTTTTTGAAAACATTTTGAAAGATAAATACGTTATTAAATTATTTTTCAGATGAATGACATAGAAATCAATTCAGGACTTTTTTAAGGATATCGAAATATAATCAAGATTGCTATGCATATATTTTCGAATACTAATTAATTCGATAATAACATGATATACACAAAATTATTGAAAAACGTTACGTATCTTTTATTTGACATTCTTAGAAGTAACATAGTAAACAGCGTGACCGGAAGATTATTTCTAAAGATATGAAAAATCTGGGGGAAACGACGCTGAACAAAAGTATTTGGACGCGGCATGTTTTTCAGAAAAAGTGCTTTATTATTCTATTTAGTAATGGGTAGGTCCTCCTTTTGCTAGTATTACAGTTGCAACACGTCGAGGCATACTTTCCACAAGTTCTCTGTAACTCTGGGCAGGAATAGCTCGGTATGCCTCTTGCTAGGCTGTGAGAAGAGATTGTTGTGAAGATGGGCGTGCGTGGTGGTGTCGTACTTGTTGCTCCAGTTCGTCCAAGTGCTCAATATGATTGAGATCGGGGCTCTAAGCAGGCCCGTCAATCAGTCACCTCATTTTCAGAAACCAGTCCAGTACACGTTTTGCAGCATGATATGGAGCTTGATCTTGTTGGAAGAAAAAACCATCATCGCTGTAGTATTGCCAGTGTAAACAAGGCCGAATTATCCAGAACGTCGAGGTACACGTCAGCGTACCTGGTACATATAGCAATGGGCCGAGTCCTAACCAGGAAAAACAACCTCACACGGATGAATCCTCCAAATTTCTGCAGTGTCCAAATACTTTTGGCCATACTTATAAGCAACGACTGGATAAAATCACTTGAAACTTGGTAACCGAGATCAAATTAGGACATACAATAGAAATTTAGCGTCCAAACTTGATGCTGCTATTAGAAAATGATGGTTAATTTGGGTTATTTTGGAGCGAGGTCCAAGAATGGTCAAACTATGCCCAAACGCAAGACAATAACTAGTAAAAATATATAAAACTTTTAAATACCTAACCAGCAACAAAAAGCAGATTTACAAACATGTGTTCATTGAACAGATGATACGATGCAGCTTAGATGACAGATGAAATGTACAAAAACAAGGTCACCCAAGGAAAACAAATTAGGAAGGCTAAAAATATGATAACAGGAGAAAAATGTGAATAAGATGGGGTATCGCTATCTTAATTGACTATTAAGAATACGGACAGCAAATGCAATTAAAAGAGGATGCATTATAAATGTGATAAAAAGCCAGAGTAATGTAAAAAGGAAAAGAAAGTGGTGAAAGCGGTGGGTGACCCAACAAATCTGATAAAATAGGTGATGCTTTAATAAAACGTAGATAAAAATGGTCTAAGACCTGTCCAAGAAGTTAAAAATAGGTTTTATGGTGAGAGGTTCGTGTTAAGGCTGGCTCAAGCGATTTCACCGACCAATAAAAGTCTGTCTATACGTGACTTGAAAATGGCCGATGCGAAGACGACCTCTTGTACTAACTTCATATGAATTTGTTGAAGACACTATTCTCTATTAAATGGTAACTTTGAATTTGCTCTACGGTGCTGAATACGGGTGGTACATGCGATAGCGACGCATCAAAAAGTGGCTGAGTACAACCCAACCACTTGAGTTTCTAAATAGTGAAGTAAAAACTGCAGCATGCTGTAGGACAAATGACCTCTAAGGCCGTGCACAATGGAGGGTGAAGAAACCGAAGTTCGGACAGAATTGACACATTAGTTGGTACATGGAATATTTTAGTTACACATCGTTTTTCAGAGAATAGCAATCTTCAAGTAAAGTAGGGACGGTAGCTTCTGACTGTACCTCTGTAACCACTCATTCGTAATAAATGGTTTTCATAAGAGACGGCGTATCAACATTAGTGTCATTCACCGTATTTTCACCAGAATCCATCTCTCTCAGAGAACGAGTTTGATTTTATCAACGTTTTATATAAATGGTAAATGTGCTTTCTAAAAATAAAATGACGCGGATGTGAGATTTGCCAGACCTTGTCTTTTTATGTGTTAGGACAAAATCATCTCCATGAAACTAGTTCATTTGCCGGAGATTCATTCTCCGCAATTTAAATACCCAGATTGGAAAATCTTAGGAATCCACTAATTGGCTCACATATTTAAGCTTTCAACCTTCATGAGACGTACTTCACTAACAGAAATTCATACAAATGACTCATTCATGATAATTTACTTAATGATGTGCATGGGTTAACATCACAACTCTGATTGCCTGAAGAAGTAAGTGCAAAGTGTCTAGGAATCTTCGTTTGGACCTCATGTACATACGGATGGATTAAATATGAGATAAACGTTACTGTGGTAAATTGGTGGCCTATTTCCGAGCCTCTTCATTCCCGAAATCCACATAAGAATCTTTGATTTTGCCTCCTGAAAACCAACTAAGTTCAAAATTATTTATATGTTCATAAAACATTCGCAAACATACACCCGTCCTTGCAATAAAAAAACTAGTACAAAACCCTAAGTACCACGTAAATGGATTTTTGGTTTTATGCTTTCAAACCAAACTTGAGATAGTCTCTATTGTAAACATGGATTCATATATTGACATGTTAGGAATATGGCCATGACTACGAATCCGAACGTTCAATAAAGGAATTTCATCCTTGTTAGGGTTTCAAGAGGTAAAACCAAAGGTACATTATGTGAACCAATAGTTGTTCGTTTGTTGCTCTCCGGTAATTTTTTGCCACGAGGGCTAATTTCACGAGGACCTACGACTTAAAGAACATCCAAAGAGCAAAGGGGTCAAATGTGACTGCGCTGGGATAGTTTTTAAGAAAAAAAGATAAAATAAGATTAAAAAATAATGAACACATATTTAATAATGCGATTATTGATGGTGATCTCAAAAATCGATATCATGTTTGAAATATTAAAATTCAGTTCTTTAAAATATTGTTTCGTTGTGGTTTGACAGTACGTTCAATGCAAAATTTTGAAATTAAGTTCAGAATAATTCAAAGTTGCGATTTTTGGGGAATCGCTTTACATTTTCTCTCGTTTTCAAGTTGCTTAAAAATTTCTAATCAAATAGAATTTTTCCACAAATACCTTTTTTACTGAAATTTCGATGTCTAAGAATTGAAGCTATAACTTTGCGTGAAAATACAATCGCCTCAAGGCCTGCGTGCCTGAAGCAGAGATAAACATTGCACGAATCTCAGCAAACACAATTCAAATGGGAAACACTATCGGAAAATAACGAAATTGCATGTTTCACACCATCAACGAAATGAAAGAAAGCACCGCATAGTCATTAAGGAGGATTGGTTACGGTAAAAGAAAATGAAGACCAACATCAAGTCTAAGGTTGGCTGACAGCTGTTTATGATCACCTACAATCACCCATCACTTTGACCGCGGAAGTGGTGTCTGTTTCTTCAAAATGGGTAAACAATTGAAAATATAGAAGATGGTACAATGGAATCCGTGTGAAGACAAAATAAAATTGAACAGGCGTAGGAACATATTTTCAAATTTATTTTTATGAAATTAACATCGGTGAAGTTGCATCAACATAGCGGATGGAAATGCTCCATACAATTTCAATTTGTTTTGATCAATTAATACTTTTTTGATTATGCATTTATATATTGCGCACTAATAGTTTACTATGTTATTAAATAAACAGGTATCAGAACCTATAAACGGAAATAAACAGAACTCTATAAAAAGAAACAGATTAAGCAATAAAACCACCATTAAAGGTATATGTGGGGAAATAAGTATTTTTGAGGAATGTGTTTTATTATTTTTGTCTATTTCCTATCTTGTCGAACAGCTGAAAGATTTTTTTTGAGATGAGAAGGCGGAGTTTGTCTTTGAAATTACAAAGTTGGTCTTTCGAACATCGATGATATTTTTCAAAATTTTTTAAAGCAAATGTCAGTTATGAAGATAACAAAAATAGAAATTACATCAATAAGGTAGTTTTAAGATTGTTTAGAACGGCATTATAGCTGCAAAATACTATTATTCGTGACCTACAGCTCTTCCAAACATAATTTTAGTAGGTGAGCCTGAGTTTACATGTTGCCTAATAAAATTTATGATAAAGATAGGATAAACTTAAAAAGATTTCAATCCTTTGAGATGAAAAATTCACACACAATCAAAATTATACGTGACATGCAAACATTTTATACTCCTAAATATTGCCAGCTGCATCGCATTTATCTGAATCTATTATCACAAATAACTAGTGACAATTATGTGAACTTATAAGTAAATAAATGATCATGTTATCTACTTAACATTAAGTATTTTAAGTTTTTCAAAGGAAATCCTAGTCTATTTAGTCCTTGTGCGATAAAGACAGTTACAGAGCCAAAACAAAACAAATCAAACGAAATTTCCGAATAAATGTACCAAAAGCAAAACTTAAAATTACAAAAAAAAATCAAGCTTCAAATAAAATTGTAATTTAAAATACAAGCAGATTCATTTATATCACAAGATACATGAGGAAAACTGACCCTTAACACAATTTCTAAACCGTAACACACCCTTTAGAGTAATTTTCCAAAGTTAAAATTTAGATTTTCGAAACTCGTTAAACCACATTTTCCATTGATTTTGAGGATTTATTCTCAGACAAATTTCGATTATTTTTCCAATTGAAAAATAATACATACAAGTAATATATATTTGTCACAGATTATAAATCGGTAGCGAATGAACGTTGTTATGCCTTTAAACGAGATTTAAAAATTCACGATCCAGTTCCCTCTTTTGATGAATTTATCACGACCAAATTGAGACTAAAAAGAAAACATTATACGCCCTTGTCGGACGATGAAAATTGCAGATTAAAGAAACATTATTTTCATTCGACAATCTGCATCAGACCAGCCACAAGTAACATCTTGTACAAAGCAATATTTTTTTCATGAAAAGCATAATAAAAAGATAGAATTCCTTTAATAAGCTGGTTAGAAAGCTAGAAAAGGAAGATAAATGCTATCGGCAAGAAATGCAATTTCTTTTCCGATCGCTGTCACAGCCAAATTATATTGTCGACAAATTGTAATTTTATCATTCAATCGAATTTCCCCCAGCGCTGCATTTCAATAACAATAACACAGGCAAACAAAAGAGTTCAGTGTCAAGATAGAATGATTGGAATTGAATTATGTATTAACAAACAAGATAACTATAGAGGGGGAAACCAACATTGTAATTAGGTGATAAAGCAAAATCTGCTGGAAAAAAAATGATACATACATAAATAAAAACTGAACATAATCCCTTCGCTTCTAAATGAAGAGACAGCTGAGAAAATTGAAATTCCCTTTCACCAATAGCCAAATCAAATCGCAGAGAAGTTAATTTGAAGGAATCAGTGAGGTGCGAAAGGGCGGGAAAAGTCAGGAAAAAAGAAAAACGGATTAGGTACCGCGGTCGTTATTCATTAGTTCCGCCGTCTGCATCCATTTCAGCACGACGATTTCACTAGTATTTCTTTCACTTTCGAACCTGCTGAAAAACTGCGCCATTTTTTACAAACAGGGGATGTTTCTTTCATCTATTCCAACTTGGTGTATAAAGGCCATTCGTATTCTTGCTCTTGGAACGAGGGAAAAGTTGCGAAAATTTTGGTTTCGGCCATGAAGACTACATCGCAAACTCTTTTTATCCCTCGTTTTGAAGGTTTATCGATGGAACTTTTACAGTATCCTAAATTGTTTAGATTTCAATATCAGACAAGGCAGAGCATCCACATAAGAGATGGTACCGAAGGGTCTCAGGAAATGCGAAAATTTTGTCCAGTAATGTGCAGTCCCACTTCTAAATTCAAAAAAATTAATTTAAACTGTAAGGTGTAATCTTGAGTAATAAGTGTGCAAAGGAATTAAAAAAAAAATGAGTGATACTTATTGTCATTGGGCCATTAGATAAGTTGGTTGGCTTAGGTTTTTCTATGGCACACGGGCTATATTTGGCCATGCTGCGCCAGACACAAGACATACAGCATCAAATATAGACACACATACACAATGAAAGTTTTCCTGACCCATAGGAGAGAAATGCCATTAGATAGGACCGTGGGTACAAGATGTGAATGGGACAGGATTTGTGAAAAGACCTTGTGCAGTCTGTATTCCAAGTTAAAAAGCAATAAAATTTTTATAACGTGGTTAACATTGTATAAAGGAATAAAATTTAAAAAAATTATAGAAGTCAAATAATAAGTATTTGCTATGCATATTTACATTTCATGAAGGTCCCGCCATCGAACCTGGTACTGACACAGGGAGATCAAATGAGAGGAATAATTTTCAATTAGTATTTAGCATCAATTTATCTTACGTCAGTCTGTTCCACTAGTAATGCTCTAAACAGCGATGTGCTGACTTTATTGTGGCCAATGCGGCAGGTGACAAAAACGAGAGAATGTTCCATATTCAAAAGTATTTCATTCTTTTCAGAGACAAAAGTAAGTTATAAAACAACAGGATGTCCAACAGCATAATTTTCAAGTAAAAATTGCAAGTTAAACAAAGCACTTGTGTCGTTTGTTGACACACAAATTTGAAGCAAATAGTTTACTCGAGTTTTTTTGACAGGAATAATTCTAAATTTTAGTGACAGGAAAATAATATGCTTCAGCTTGTATTTGTCAATCCGGAAAACAGTAAACTTCGTGCGGCTAAATTGAGGCATTTACCCAAAAAAGAATGCAATAACGCCTAAAACATCAGGAAATCCGCATAAATTGCGATTTAAAAAACAATTAAAATATAGTTGAAATAATTAATTATTTCAAAATTTGCACTGCTATTAAATTATTGTCATGTATGTATGTGTGTGTTCTATTTCAAAGTTCTTAGCAAGTCGGAACTAACAATGCTGTGCTAATGAAGAAAGTAGTATCTCTAAAGCTCAGCCGTTGTTAGTTGACAGATCATTCTGCGAGTTTAATTATCTGAAACATCCAAACACTAGGTAACAATATGGTCACAACCAACTTTTGCTCAGGCGTGCAGAAATTGATTAAAAATATTTGAGGCACCAGATATTTTTATACACATCATATTCACAGTCGATAATCCTAAAGACAAAATTTGGAAATAATGTCTTAACAAACCAAGCAGAACACTAGCGACTAGAAGTTGGAAACTAAAACCTGTTAGCTTCAACTTCAAGAAACGGCCCACTTTTAAAAAACAAAATTCCATGATGGCCATGCTAATACGAAATAATCATTTGCTAAACATAAAAATAAGTCTCCACGGTTTAAAAAAATATTGCTGTCTGTATGACGTTATGACATGCTAGACGGTGGTCCCTTGCTTGGTGAATTGTTTCGGGGGTCTAGCTCCTGTGAGAGGAGAATTGGTGATTTTCTGCCCTGTCCCAACAAAACCAGAGACAGCTAGTGAAGGAAGATAACTGGTAGGAAGAATTGTCGTGGGAAAAAAACGAGCTTCCCCAATCAGACAGCTCCGGACGCAAGCCAATGTCCAAATCCGTCCTCCTGCCAGATGAAAATTGATTTCTGGCGAGACATCCGAGAAGGAATTCCATCTGTCTTCCAATTTGAAGGGGACTCCGACCTTTTGTCAAAGTACAAAGGATCCTTGCATATTTCCGACGAATCTGGTAAGGTAGGTTTTGACAGTGCAAGGGCCGCATTTGGTCAACTTGTACCAAACACAAGACTGATTTCTTCCTTTATGTGTGTCAAGTAATAGACATACATATAAAAGGAAAGTTCTACTAATACAGAAGAGAGAAATACACCCAGGGCGGAATCGAACCTATGCCACCTACAACTAGCAGGTTCGTAGAGCACTGGGCAAAGCAACTGAGCCACTCCGACTAATCAGGACACCATCGACCTAGGGACACTAGCGCGTCTTTCTTGGAATGGCTCCGCGTTGCGTGGACGATTCTATTTAGGACCGTAGGTAGGTCGGTAGATATTAAACTCGTGAAAAGTGAATCGATTTTCAGTTGGATTCTTTCGTAACTTGTTTTGATCTACAGTGAGCTATGATTATTTACTTGTCTGGTAGTCTTTTTTCGTGTCTTCAATAATTTTGAAGCACATTTATTGAATGAATGAATTCGAAATGCAATTCGATTTTCATCACGAGGGGAACGGTAAATTCACAAACGTGTTCAAATTATTTTGAGTATTAATACATTTCCCCACTTCGGGTCCAGTTCTGGTAGTATTTTAACAAGTAAATAATGTAATCATAGCTCATTGTGGATCAAAACAAGTTACGTAAGAATCGAACTGAAGAATCGATTCACTTTTTACAAGTTTAAAATCTACCGATCTACCTACAGTCTTAAATAGAATCGTCCACGCAACAGGGACTGATACAAATCCCTTGCAGGGACCACCGCACTATTGCTTTAGTTTTCTTATCTGTCTACCAATGAAATAAAAAAAAGAGAACTCATATCAACTGTGTATAGGGCTTGATAAAAGCAAAGCAGCGTAAATGTCAGCTACGACTTCAGATCTTCAGCAAAACAGAATGGAGTATTTTAAAACCAAACTAAAAGAAAAAGGACCGAAAAAAAATTTAGAAAATCACGTACTATCGTTAAATTAGAGCCTCAAGAGACTCCATTCAAACCTAAAAACCTGTTTTTCTATTGTTAAATTATCACCATAATGTCAATTGTATCCTTAACTGCTTTCAGTTTGAAAAAAAAAGAAATCTTTTGTACTATCAACAACAGAATAGCCTCGAGTAATGGGTCGAACCCTTATGGATAATGAAGGATCAAATGTTTTAACGAAGATCCTATACAAAGTAAGGTATTTGCTGCTACTAGAAATACGGTAAAGGTAGATGAAAGAAAAGAGAGAGAAAAATGGCCATTTCTCAATTCTGTAATAGATTTCGGAATTCAGATAATTCAAGAGAAATAAAGAGGAAACGTTATGTTCATTACTATGCAAATACCAGAGGCAGTTTTCATTCGGAGGGGTTTTGATGCTTATAAAAAATATTTCAATTGTATGTTCTACAGACCGGTTCTCAAGGTGAAAAGCATAAGTATAGTTACAGTTGAATTCTTTTGTTCTGATATAACATCTCCAGAAGTAATTTTCTCACCACGTAGGATTTCTTTTTTAATTTTTATCTGTCCGAATGTGCAATTCATTGCCACTTTCACCTCAAAGGGAACCTTATAAAACCTCTAATCTCAATAAAATGATGTAGGGTCCAGTCCGTTGAGAAATCTAAAAACCTTTTTGGATTCTACCGATGTCATAGTAGATAATCAATAGCAACAAAAGTTTTAAAATGCAACGTTTGTCACACAATAAATACAAATATTTTATGTAACTTACAATCAATTTTCCTTTAATTTGAGAAATCTCGTTCAATTGCTTAAAATTAAAGTTGCTATAATAGTTATAAAACGATGAGACGAAGAAAAATAACTTAAAATATAAAAATGAATTTTTTGACATGCTTTAACATTTTTTCACTGAGAAAATATCTTGAAGCATAAGGATATACTAGAATTTTAATTTTAGCAATCAATGAAAATAAAGAATAAAAGCGTGAAATAAACGTTAGATTGGAGAGATCTTTCCAAAAAGCATTGCAACAAATCTTTTATAGTTTCTGCAAATGAGATAAACATGAAATTCGATTTTATAACAATGAATGTCTACGAGTGGTAAAATTACTAAATTTAAAAATAGAGAAAGAAGAACACATAATGAGAAAATTAAAGCTATTTTGAAGGAAGTTTTTAAAAAAAGCAAAGAATAAAAATGAACACAAGAATGCAACAAGCGTTACATTAATGGCTTTTAAGAACATTATAACTGTTTTTAACACTAAATTAACGGCACGTGAAGCATGTTAGAAACAATATATTATTCCATTTACATGTTGGAATCAACATATTATTCTATTTACATGTTGGAATCAACATATTATTCTATTTACATGTTGGAATCAACATATTATTTATAAATACAAGCTGAGATCGTATAGAATGTTCTGTAAAAGAACAGCATGAAAACCGTGTTCTTGATACAAATATTGCTATTAGGTAAGTTCTTTTTAAAAATATAGACCTCTTGATTTCACAATTTTAACATGAATGAGAAGATCTAAGGCAAACCACACATAAGTCTAACATCAGTTTTTAAATAGGCTGAAATACGTATGCGTCCCAACAAGAATTTGCTACAGAAATGCATGTGCATGTCCTCCTGTGATTTGCCTAAAAGATCTAGAGAGAAGCAGGGTTAAAAGAAAATTTAATCCGGATTCAATCAGATTTCCTTTAAAATCTTCTTCAGAGGTGACGACTCTCAAGTACCCGAATCAGTTGGAACCCTCCAAAATATTTTTTATTGCTGGAACCCGACCCTCAAACTAGAGGGATAAGGCAGGTCTTACATTTGTCCAAAATTAGTTCTATGACATAAATAGCTAATGCTGATTTGTTTTATGCATAGAAACGAAATACACATGCTGTATGCCTTGCTAATAATAACTGTGGCTTGTATAGATATTTCAAAAAATGTACATAGAAACTCGATCTGACATAATGATAATGACGGAGTATGAGCGAACACTATATAATTATACAGGGGCGTAAACTATTTGGTGCTGAAATCTCTTGGGCCCTCCATCCCAATACTTTTTATTATGGGGCTAAAGACACTAACTATATATATATATATATATATATATATACTATATTATACCTAAAACATTTATATTAATATACAGCAACGGGAGCCTTATATTTCAGCAATTTCCCTGAGTTGGCGCCACTGATCTCCTCTATGCCAAAAAACGTGACGATTTAGCGATCGTAAAGCTTAAGCTTGAGATGTCTTGCCACCCAAACATGTCACGGTCGTTCGCGTGACAAAATATCCGGGCGTTGAGACACACCAAATTACCTTTCTCGGACAATGGCATGGCGTCACCATTTGACCTATCAGACATGAGTTTCAACGTCCGATAAACGAACGAAACAACGACATTGTTAAGACGCATAATGATCAGCCCATTCATACTGATCTAAACCTGGGAGCACGTCTTCTGGGTTTCGGTAACAGGAGCTCAAGTTTTCCTAGTTTGCAGCAGGAAGGTTTATAGCCGAATTGCATAACAGAACAGTTTGCATTATGAGAGTACATTGCATGGCTGTGAGGTATACATAATATAAAAAGGCAAAGGTAGAATTTGAAGGCTAGAAAATAGAATCGAGCCTAAATTATGTGCTCTGAATAAATATCGTGATATGGATATTTTTGAGTTGGCTTATTGTGCTGGTCAAGGGTCCCTACATGGAGGACCCTAGGCTGGTACCGGGATCCAAGAAATTGCAATATAAAACAAAAATTGCAGTTCACACAAAATAAAAGTACGGCCTTTCATGTCTAATTTTCATTTTTTTTTTAATACTACATTGATCGTAATGATTGTAATTTGCGAGTGCACATGTGAAGGAAAAACCTGCTCATGGATACAGTTCATAAAAAAGAAATTTTGAACGAAACTAAATTTTGTATCAGCGATTTTGGTGACACGTGACCTCGTACGAGTATTATTGGCCTTCGTTTTTGAGTGCAAGTTTAATAAAATATGCTGTGTTCTTACAAAAAAAATAAAAAAAACTGCTTTATAAAATGTTTTAAGGATTTTCAAAGCAACTATTCAGGCTTTTAAGAATTCTTGAAATCGAAATGAAAAACCAGGAGATTTTAAGGCTCGGTTTTTCATTTTATACCATCCTTGTTCTATTTTGTTCATCAGCCCTAGTAAAAGGGATAGTTTGACACAATACTTCAAATCCTTCCACACAGCTGCAAAGGTTGACGACGTTAAAAATATAAGCAAATTGAAATTTTTATAATTAGCTACAATATTCTAATAGCCATATGCTAAAACTTAGTGTATTATTTTTAAAGTGTCATATTACTCATAAATGCATACAAATTGGAACAAAAAGAATATACAATTGCCAAAAATATTTTTCTGACCCTGGTACTCATAATAATCGCACATATCCCTGGTACCGATAATCGCACATATCCCTGGTACCCATAATAATTGCATATATCCCTGGTACCTATAATAATCGTATGTATTCTTAATTGATAGGTAAAGCAAATTATGCTATAAAAATTGAATACTTAACTTACAAATTTCTAAAAAAATTTTTCCTTTCTTTTAAGGCTGAAGGAATTTTGTATTTTTGTCTAGATCAAGTCAAGTAAATACAGTTGAGAAAAGTAGAAGCTGTAAGTTTTTGAAAAAGTTCTTGTAAACAACAATAAGAAAAATCGGAAACTGAAAAAGGTTTAAACGGGCATTTATTAAGCTTAACATTAATTAAGAGTGTGTTCTGTAAGACATAAGATGTTTTTTGACACCTGAATGAATTGATCATGTAGCATTTCGTATCGTATTTTAAAGCCTAATTTGATAGAAAGTGGACAACGAAACAATTGCTCATGAACTTGCCAGTTCTGAATTAAACTTCACCAATGGTTTGCGGTTCTAAGGTAATTTTTTTGCTATTCAAGCCTTTGCCAGTAGACATAAATATTAAGGACGACTGTGATAAACAACCCAGAATAGGTAAACTGGAAATGCTGACAAACCCTTGCACATAACCTGTTAAAAACTAGATTTGCATAAACCATATTCTTATAAACCTTTCACCAGAAGTTAAAGAATCAATAGGAAAAACGATTTTCAAAAGTAAAAATAAAAGAACGATTAAATTCATGCCACACAACGACATAAAACGGCATGTGACCAACTAAATCATTCTCTCCAATCAAACATAACACACCTGCCCTACCTGCCAGAAGCACGTGTCTTCTCAACGCAACTCATTTCCCCCGAAAACTCCACTCACTAGCGTGTTTATGTCCCGCCGCGTCTGGCCATGAATAAAACATTGGGCATTTGACAATATTTTGACCCCATTCATATTCCCCAGTCAAATAAAATATGATAAAAACATTAAAATCGCCTTATGCGTCAAGACCAGGAGGGGAGAATCAAAGCACTCGATATCCACTTAATCTCACAGAGGAAATACGTTCCCTTCATCGCACTTTTAGAAAGAGATGTACCTACCTCCAGAAGTGGGGCACATATCCGGGACAATGCTTGGAGGAAGGAGCCCTCTTCACCAAGGATCTCTTCTCCATCATTCTAACAGCATTCTGAAAGAGAGACATTATGTCAACACATCACATAGTATCACTGATGGCTAAATAATATTTACACAAAATCTCAAACTTTCTTTCTCTCGAACTGCAATGCGTGCGAAGAATATAAACGTGTATTTACCATGTCTTGAAATTCAATTATGCAAAACGAACAAACTCTTTATCTCAGTTTAGACAACCACGTGAATATTAAAACATTGCAGATGAATACAATTAAAAAAAGAATGCATTGTTTTTAATATGGATAGCAATTTTACTTCTCGCGCAGGTTTTTAATAGCGAAATCATCAAATGCTGGGACTTGATTTATTTCAGCAACAGCGATTCTTCAATGTATCGCCTCCAGTGCCAGTACTTTTTAAATCGGATGAAATGGAGTGAAAACAGATATGGTAGCGAAAAGAACAAAATCTTTGGGTTTCCCCACCATAACATTTACTCTAACACACACACATACATACATACACACATACACACACATCCTCTACAGCTTTACAGATATCTACAGTAAAATTACAGATATTTTGCGACAAGAAGGGTTCGGCATAGGTTAGCGAGCGTGTCCTCGCTCTTTTAGGTCTCTCGCAATTTTCAGCGTCTTTTAGCTGAAAACCACTTGTCGATGGAATTTTGAGCGTTTTCAATGGGCTTGAGATTTAGGAGATCGTAATGTGCATGTAACGTCAGATGAAGAGGGTTTATGTCAAGTGCCCAGAACTTTATGACCGATGTAATGTCAAAATGGAATGCTGTAATAGTACTTCCAGGGTTAATTATGGATAGTTAATCACTTGAAGAGTTTCATGATCTCCGAATTAGGGAATTCTGAATACGTCTGTTTTATGTCGGCTTGATCAGAGAAACCGCGTTTCGAGTGTTACAATGATTAAGCCGCAGGTTAGTTGGGATTTGATTGGGCATAGGCCATATTTGGTCAAGATGAGCCAACCACAAAACTGACAACGTAAAGTAATGGACATAAGAAACGTTTCACTCACTCAGGAGAGAGAAATGCATTAAGATGATGTAGTTGTTCACTGTGAAATATTTTGGATTAAACTCGAGAAGAGAGACAAATTTAAACACGGCAAAAATGTGTGATTATTTGTAGCCGAAAAGTAAATACTTTAAATAATTCATTCGAAGTACTTCTTGAAAGTGTACAAAAATTACAAATTAGTTTATTGTGATTACGTGTAATAAAATCAGAGAACCCAATACATTAAGAACTTCAACAGATGAAGACATGCGATCAGTTGGGAAAAGGGGTAGCAAATTTTAAGTTAGCTCACAGGAGGTAAAAGTTAAAGTCACGCTCTGATTGTCTTTTCCAACTAACTGGTGTCTTGCCTGATCTAATACAAAAATCACATCAAGCCATTATGATGACATGTAATAACATAATAAAACCCAACTAATTAATTTAACAGATGAAAAAGACCTGCGATTAGAGTGAGAAAGGGGATGATAAGTTTCAAGTTAACCCACAGGCGACAAAAGTTAAGTCTGGCAGATTACCTCATTCATACTAACTAGGGAGTTGTCTGACCAGTGAACCTCACAATTTTGTGATAATTACACATTGTCTTCCATCTTTTAAAACTAGCGTTATGAAATACGTAATATGACGAAAAGGCGAGAGATGGAAAAAAAAAAAACAATAAACTAGAAACAAATCTTCCTTTCCTCTCACACACAACAGAAACGAGCACACAGAGCAATTCTCTGCATTGGTGTTAGGAAGTTGTTTTAAAAAACTTAAACCAGATCCGCAGAGCCGGCAACAACTGCATATGAACAAGTAAACAAAACAAGTTAACGTGAAAGAAAGCGTCAAGTAACAAGGGCGAAGGAAAGTCTTGGGAAAAGGAGGCAGGCCGGAACCTTTCACTTTCAAATGTTCTTCCGAGTTCACGGCGAAAGCTCATCAGGTCCTTTCGGGACACAAAGAACCCGATCTTTTGTTATGGAAATATCGAATTCCACGGCAAGCTTGGACGACGACGCCCCGCTCTATTTCCCATTCCATGCAAATGGGAATGAAGTTGGAAAGACGAGGGCTTCTTCTCCAGACCTCGAATTAAGGAAGAGGCTTGCGGATAAATGATATGCTTCTCTGCAGTGACGAGTGAATAAGGCTAATGCGGTTCAAACACCAATTCGCCTCATTAAATGCATGGATAATGCAGGAGGGAGACAACTATAATTGGGATGAAATTAATCAGATACGATGAATAACACTTGAATAATCTGAATCAATTTGCCTCAGTAAATGCATGGATAATGCAGGATGGCGACTACTATAATTGAGATGAAATTAATCAGATATACGATGAATAACACTTGAACAATCTGTAAAATCATCTGGCGAGCAAGGTTAAGGATTTCTTGAGCTTGGTTAACAAGGGCAGACAGGGTTTTAGCTCGTTGGTTAACTACAACAGTAATTCAGTCTCATCTCAATGGTATAACCAACAGTAATTAACTCTTCTCGATGGAGAATCTAACATTAATTCAACCATTTCCTCAAAGGTGTATTCGACAGTTATTTGATCGCGTTATCAACAGTAACTCGATCCTCTCCTCAATGGCGTATACAAACAAATTATTCATCTCCTCAATGACGTATCCAACAGCAATTCATTCCTCTCCTCAATGGCGTATCAAATCGTATTCTATATTTGAATGGCGTATGCAACAGCAATTCATTCCTCTCTTCAATGGCGTATCAAACCGTATTCAATGTCAGTAATTCAGTCATCTCGCCAATGGTTACCCAACTGTAATTTGAACCTCTCCCCAATGGAGTATTCAATCCAACAGTAATCCGATCCTCTAGTCAACCGCGTAGTCATTTTAAATGATAAAACAGTGCATAAGACCTTGTACCAAGATTTCTCGTCTAGTTCTATAAATAAAACCATAAAGACTTTGATTTGTAGTTGATCATTCAACTTCAGTCTAGTTGCACTTTTCACTGGCGTGATAGTGATCACTCAACCCCAGTCTAGCTTAACACATGCAATATTACTTATAAATCACTCGAGAGATGATTCTACACTATTATAATCTTAGCTGTGCAAGTTACATAATTTGATTTGTGTAGAATTTGTTAAATTAATTAAAGTTTTTATCTTACCAGTCATCTTTTTTCGCCTTGCGTTTGACAAATCCATTAGACTTAGAGTCAAAGATAGAAGTCTTTAAATTGACCACCTTGAAACTGGTAAATTTCCTGAACATTTTCAATTTATTATAGTGTAAAGAAGTCGTAATTTTAGAAATGAAAGCGTTTTCTTGTGTAAAGATATCTTACAATCGCGAAGAATTCTATTTCTACGAAACAAGCGTATTTAATTAAAATACTTGATCCTTTATTTGATTTATTTTTTGTAATTAGATTATGTCTTGTCACGCTATAAGATAAATATAAAAGATTTCATAACATTATCCTTTTTTACATTTTATTGTAGTTTTTCATCTTCAACATGTATGTGAGTGTGTGTGTGTGTGGGGGGGTATTTTCTTGCAACATTTCCCACAACCACATACTATTTTTACCAGATCCAGAATGTTGAATAGAGGCAAATTTTAATCAGAATTGTGAGCAACGATTACTTGATTGAAATTAAATCAATCATTAGTTAATGTGAAAGAACTAAAACTTATCTGAAACAATCATAACTTATTAGTCATAGTTGTAGTCATTAGTTTTAAACATCAGTCATTAAGTTTTTCCCAGCAATGATTATTAGTTTCTTGACCTGCTCCAGAAAACTGCCAGGATCGTCTGGGGAACAAGTTAGGCAGATTATTTGCATAGTAAAGTCATACATATAAAATTTGTAGTTTTGATAGTTCGGCAAAAAATATTCTTCCACTTGGAATCAATCTTTATCTCACCCATCAACACATTTCACGCTTTTAGATGGAACACATCCGATTGTTTCCGGTAACAAATTATTCTCGCAATATAGCGACTTGCAGTTTTCCCAAGTCATTTTATCCCAAAACCAAAAAAGACTATTTTATAAGTATGCACAGAAAATAACAAGGAAACATTATCAGTGTTAAAAAATTAGATACAGTAACCACTCGGGGATACATCGCTCTTTTTACTTGTTCTAAAATGAATTTTACTTTTGCGAACAGAGGAAATCTCAATCTGATTCTTTGCAACTGGGAGTTCAAAGGTCAATTATTTCAAGCAATTGTACTTAAATGAAATTGTTACGAAAAATTTGGGTGTCTTGAAAGTAGAAACCTAAACCTTAATTTTTTGTAATTTTTTCCCAAAAAAATATTGTACCGTATTCAGTTTTATGTTAAAAGATTCTTACCGCCATCGATTTTTAGTTCAACTAGTAGTTATACAGTTTTCATTAAAAGAACGGGTAACCGTATGCCTAATTTGTACCAATACGTATTTCTCGATCCTCGCTATATTGCTCTTCTCGGATCCAGCTTTATCGTCGTCCCTCAGAAGTGTGATATATCGTTGGGTTACAGTAATAGGTTGGTTGGGGTTTTATGGCACAAGGGCCATATTTGGCCATGCTGCGCCAAACAAGGTTTATTAAGGGGTTATAGTAATAAAAATACGTAAAACACGCGTGGTAAGTTCTCCTTTACCCTTTTCTTGCCATAAGTTCCAAGAAAATCCCGAGCCTGAGTTTGAATGAAAATTATGTCTACCCTTTATGGCTCATCCATCTTTCGCATCTCCGCCTCACCCTGACTGATACGTCAACACTTCATATTGAAGTTTATGGATGATGAAAAACTGTCTCAGCAGAGGGTAAAAAACGATTACGGATAAAATGAGCCATTCCGTTGTGATGGAATAAATTTAAACGACAGCCCGCCGATGAATAATTTCTGCTTCCTATTTACGTAGATAGGTAAGTATTTTACTCAACGTCGCACAGAAGCAACACAAAGGGCTATTGCTTCATATTTGGGATCTAAAACATTGAAATTAACTGTGGATTCAATGCATTAAAATTCAACGTGAGAAATTTCTGTCCAATTAACATTTCACCAAATAAAAATTTTGGTAAGGTAAATAGAAAAAAGGCAAGAATAAAAAAAAAAGACACAACACTAGTATGTGGCATTTTCAAAAGCTATGCCATCCAAAACATAATCCAATACTGATCGAAACAAGGGTTGAATACAATTCACAAAATCGCACACGTGTAAAGTAGCCCCATAGCCTCAAATGAAGATTGACAAAAGTGACATAAATTTTTGATGACATATGATAATTTCTTTCTCATTTTCATCTGAAAATTCAACTTATACTCACTTTGAGTTGGCTTACCAAATTATTATTTTTTTAAACTGTGACCCTTTCCATACTGGTTATGATCAACGGATTCAAGTTTTGTGCCTGATTTCATGAACACCCCCTTTTCTGAGATACTCTTTTAAATAACGTATGTCATGAAATTATTGAACAGTTGAATCGTCATTTCACTTCAGAGGTTCAGTTATCCTTGCGTTATTGTTTAAAAACCAAAATACCCTGGCAGACATCTAATTCAAACAGTTCATCCACGTTTATAGCTAATTTAAAACGAGTTCCATTTTTTCTTCTGCATATGATCGGGATAGAACTGCCAACCGACCGGGACCTTCAAAGCGAGACAGTTCTGGCCACAAATCGGGTCGTATCGTAACTCTAACTTAGTTCAATTGGTGTCATAGTTCATTAAACCATATTTGGCCAAACAACGTCGTGGAGACATCAGTCCACGTATGAAAATAATCCGCGTGGCTCAGGCAATAGATTCAACATTCAAATTATCGTTTTCTTTCAGTTGTGCTGCGCGTGCGAATAGTGTTTGCTTAAGGCAATGAAAACAATAATTGAGATTGTTCTGTTACGCTGATCAAGCTGTCTTCACATCGCTGGTTTCTAATTAGCGTTGTTACAGCTGGTTACAAGACGATGGCTGGTAGACTAATCGTCATATTATGTTTATTTAATGTTTCATACTGTTTATGAAAGTAACTGTTTTCAGCTCCTTCGTCATTTTTGAACCAGCCAACACTTTCATATTGGATATCAGAATAAGCACCTTCTCATACCTATAGTTGGTGGCGTGATTTGAACACGCAAACTTCTTATCTGTAGTGGACATCGTGAGAAAATCCGTTATGCTTGAGCTTTAGGAAGGGTCAGTAGCAGGGTAGGTACTTACTCCGTTGTATCGTTGAAATTTCGGAATGCCGATTGCATTCTGATTGGTTATATTTCGGCACTGTTCTTGCATCGCGCGTTTTACGACTTGAAGAGAAGGTGACAATAGAGCGTACTCTGCAGGTGGTGTTCGTCCAGATCTCTCGATTAGGTTGACTTTTACCCTTTGGTTAATTTTAGACTGCGGAGAGATGTTGGAGACGACGGTTAGAGAGAGAAGCATCGGGTGAGGTTGGTTCCCCGCGATGGACTGGGTAATTGGTAATTGGTAATTTTTAGTTAACGTCGTACTAGAGCAACACAACGGGCTATTGACGACGGTCCGGGATCAGTCCCTTAAGGGAAAGATCCGAGGACAACACCTCGTAATTTTGAACCACGGTCAGATGACGAAGCAACACCTGAGCTGGCACCCCACTCTCCAAACTTCCACGCCAACCCAACGTGAGGACTTTCGGCCACGACAGATTTAAGGTGCACCAGCCGCCTCTACACCATACGCTTACAAACATCCATGCCCGAACCCGGATTCGAACCAGGAACCTTCCGATCTAGAGGCTAACACCTTAACCACTATACCGGTTGGTCGGCCCGCGATGGACTGGGAGATACTTACTTTGATGCATGGGAGTATGATGTTAATAAGATGATGTAAATACTGTAAATATTTCTGGAATAATAAGAACTTAGCTATCATAGCCGTTGGTTGTCGTCTTTCTGTGTACGAGTCGTACTGTTTTCACGCAACCGTTTTGGGGCGACGGCACCACAACACAGAAAAAAGAAATACATACAGGGATGAATGGACCATGCACGGATTACAACTAGAAGGTGGCAAGCAATGGTCAAACCCACTGATCTCCAGCGACTCCTCAAACGTACTGGAACAGGAGCCCTCTGCATTTTGTAAAAATAAACAAGAATCGTCTTTCAGCTCAACAGCCCACCCTCACTGAATAAGTCAGCTCTACTTCCTCCGAAAGCATGACATGCGTGCTCTGAGATTTAATCCCCATGGAAATGGATTCCCGTTATTGTCAACCAGATGGCTTTTAAGCCTTGTTTAGGAGGTATTTTAAAGTTAAGGGAGGGGAAACGGCAATGGAACACGTGAAGGTGGTCGGAACGCTGGCTAACGGCACACGAGATTTTAGAAAAGGGATTTGAGAAAGAAGGGAGAAGGGTCTCGGAGAAGGTTAAGTCGGGACCATAAGTCACGAACGCCGTTCTTTTGTTTCGGTTAATGATACCTTCCCTCCCCCAACGGCTTGGAAGAACGAAGCACGGAACAGAAAATGATTTCTTCGAACTCCAGGGAAGAGCGGGGAGGAGTTCCAGTCTCGTTCGTAGCGTTTTTTCACAATGCCCCATGAGCTGATCATAGCTTCTCTTTCGGGAATGGAATTTGTGGAAAGGAAGGAAAAGCAAAAGAGGACACTTTTGAGGCTGAACCGAAAGTGAAGCGTGGCGAATTGAGCAACAAGATTTACAACCGTATTAACTCAGTCTTCCGAAGACAGTATGAAAGTTAAGTCGCTTACCATTTTTTGTTTTCCTGAAAACGCATAGCAAGTCGAAAATGCAAACTTACTAGAATAGGGATTGCCAACCGATGGTACGCGGCAACGTTTCAGGTTGTATGCAAGGATGATACGAGCGACCCAAATATTTTACGAAGTTTGTAAAAATTTTTAGTATGTACAACCACGTTATGCTATTTCTTATGCCATTTGTTACTCGTGAGAGTGGTTTTTCAGAACTTTTGTAAATGAAAAAGAAATATAGAAACAGAGTAAGTGTTGAAGAGGACTTAAGAGTGTGAAGTTAAGCTCCATTGCTCCTGATATTGATATTTTAATAAAAGACAAACAAGTTTCGCACTAAAAATTGATTTTTGATTATGTTAATCTTCGTTTGCTTAGTTAGTACAAATAATTTAAAATTAGTTGTTTTTAGACCTGTGAGTAAAAAATAAAAATGTAATTTTCAATAATGGTTTTATTTTTTCCTTTATTAAAATATCATTAATACGAAATACAAGTGTATTTAATCATAAAATATGAAGCTTTCTTAGTATTTTAATTAAAATAAAACAAGCCACTGTGAACTTTTCTGACATTAGATATATGTTTCTAAAAAAATATGGAACTGGTGGTACGCCAAAAATTTCAAGGGGTACGCAGTTTCTAAAAGGTTGGGAACCCCTGTACTAGAATATTGTTGAAAACAAAATGTCAACAAAAGAAAGTCTGTATTAAAATATCTTAAAATACCAAAATAATTCAGCACCTTGAAGTGGTATACAATGAAGCAAGTAGAAAAATACAAATTCGTTGCAAAAATAGAAAGTGCTTTGAATTTTTGCTTGAACTTGTTAGTAGTTGTAATATGGTAGAGCAGACAATTCTAAACAACTAACTAACCGTATACTTAATATATTTCTAGTTGACAATGGTTACCACTGGAAAAGATGAAGATACTTAAATTGTTTTCCTTTTCTATAACATTGCGTGATTTTTATGCGTAATTTTATGTTAGTTTGTAATTAGTAAGATACAAACAACTAGAATATAGATGCTTTTATAGTGAGGTTAAATCATAAAATTTTTCAAGAGCTTCAATATCCATGCTACAATGTAACGTTTCATTAAAATAACTTTCATAATGCATTGTCTCCATGTCAAATGCATAACAAATCATTGCCATTCTAGCACGAGACTTGCTTTATCTTAGCGGAGAACAAAGGACCAATGCCGGCCTCTTTAGAAAACGAACATTCAATTTACCACCCGCGAACATAGAACCTTATTTTTAATCTCCGGCAGTTGGTAATTAAGCTTTATGGCGCATTCCATCCTGATAATTACTTTCTAAATTCCTTTTCACCCCACAAGAGCTCCTCTTCATCTAAGAACAAAATGAGGCCTCTTCTAGGTGTTTGATCTGACGAGTGGTGGTCTCTTTTAAAAGCCGCCTATTCACAAGTATAATTCACCTTGTAATGCAGCGATAGTGTGGACGCCTATCGAACAAGGTTCGCGAACAGCTTTGTAATGTTCGAAGTAATCCGATTGTTGTTTTTTTTGGGGAAGAATATCAAAACTGAGGAAATAAGATCGTGGACTCAGTTTTCGTGGAACAAGGGCGATATTTAACTAAGCTGCAAGATTGTGGACTCTGAAAGAAGCCGTTTTTTAGTGAGTTCGTTGCCTCAAAGAGATAATTTCACTTTCCACAAGCTACAGAAGTGGTTGGTTTGGTTGAGTTTTTATGGCGCAAGTCATATTTGTCAAGCCGCGACAAACACAAGACAGCGTCAAGTGCTGGAGATTAGGCCCGGTGCACACATCCGGTTTTTCAACGTGCGGCGCCGCTGCGGCACCGAAGCCCAACTATGCACACATAACCGTGATATGACGCAAGTACTCATTTCGCGCCATTTGCGATAAATATTCTATCGAAGAAAATGTGTTAATTTCGCTTACTTTTTGTAAAACCAGTATATTTTGAAACAAAATAGACGCTACTGGATACAACCATTTGTTAATTATTATTTATATTCCATTTATTTATGAAAACAAGGTACTTCAGAACGGAGACGCTTGTACGGCGGCGTGGGGAACTGCGGTACAAATTGCACGCAAGTTAGACGCGTGCACTACTCCATTGGATCTAATGTATCTCAGACCGCACTTGCGTTGCGGCAGCGGCGCCGCGCGTTGAAAAACCGGATGTGTACATCGGTCCTTAGTCTACGCACGAATACGCTCCGGACTGTGGATTCGATTGTTCGCCACGTGTTACATGCGGGACTGTTAATAACCCGCTCATATCTGAAAGTAGATATATTATGAGGCTTTTTCTGTCAAATTAAATGCAGGTGACGGTACTGCTTCGGCGGCGTAAGGTGTTTCCTGCACAAATTTCGAACGTGACGCCACTTGGCTTGTTTATCGAATATACGTCGCCAATAAAAATTCCAGATTGGATTCCAAATCGATATACTAGTTGATTGGTCAACGCTAATACGATTAAATGCAAAACGATCGAGGAACTACGTTTTAGGTAATGTGACACCGTAAGAAACTCAGTTGTGCTTGACCTTGATGAAGGGTCACTTGCAGGGCAGGTGCCTATTCTATTGCCATCGGAATGCCGAATATATTATGATCTTTTCTATGGTTTGGCGCCAGTTGCTGTTCTTCCGCCACGCTCTTTACAACGACTGGAGAAGAACAAGCGGTGTTCGTCCAGACATCCGATTTGTTTTTGACTTTTACCGTTGGTTATTTTTAGACTGCGGCAGAGCACGTTGGAGACGACGGTTAGAGAGAACCAGAAGCTACGGATGAGGCAGGTTCATCGCTCTGGACTGTGAGAATACATACTTTGAAGTATTGGAGTATTGGGAGTAATATCACAGTAACCTCGATATTTAGAATGCTAGAGTATTTGGATATCCGAAGTAATATATCCATAATTCCCTGTGTGTATATCTATTACATACATACTATTACGTTGTCTTATATTTGGCGCAGCTTGGTCAAAGATGGTCTTAACGCCATAAGACAGACCAACCTCTGGTTTGTTTGTTCACACTGAAAATCCCTCACACGTGACACTTCTTTAGTTACGCGGTTTTATATCTTTAGTGTCATGCAGTTAAAAAAAACTAAAACGTTGGAATTGGATATCATATGACAAAGAAAATAAATAGGGCAACGAATGCAAGTTGGAAATTGTGAAGAATAAATCAGTTGCACTGAAGAGATTAATAAACAAGCAAAAATAGACTTGGCAAATAGTCTTCAAGTGCATGACTGACTCTGCAAGCACTCAACAGATCAAGGACATCCCAGACCTACTAGTGTTTCTATCGCCGATGGATTCAATGAGGACATTCCGTTCATCTCTACGATCTCAATTGAAGAATGACCGCAATACTCGAAGATTCCAACAGTTTTAAAGGTTGAAGTGGCTTTTAGAAGTGAATCACTAAAGAGGCCATTTACCTGAAGAACTGGCGAGCAAATAAGAGGCTTTCAATGTAAGGTTATTGAATTGATACAACCTATTGTTTCTGGATGTTAAACCTAGAAATCTAATGAGACCAAAAGTATCAATTTTCACTTGTACTCAACAAACCATTAAAACCTAAAATAGGAAAAACCTTCTAAAAAATTTACAAATGAGAAGAACAGTGTTACCCAACGTAATAAATATTTACTGAGAAAATTCTATGATGCAAATGTGTTTATAAAAATAATCCCAAAAACTCATTGTTAGAAGATGGGTTTTGTTTATCGTTCTATAGTCAATATTGCTACATGAGGGCTAACTAGATTGCACTGTTAGAATATATTGCTTTATTGGTTATATTATGAAACATGTTCTGTTGCATGCAATTGAGGTGTTCCATACTATGCAAGAATGGGGTTCCGCGTTAAAGTTGCACCTTTATTTAACAGAGAAAACTAGTATTGCATATTTAAAAAACAAACGTATTTCCCAATAAATCACAAAGATGCTTGTTTACTAATATTTTCTTAAGTTTTTTGCATTTTAAATTACCTCTAAAATATTTTTAGCAGTTTGTAATACAAAAAAGCTTTTAAAGAACTGATTGTCGACTGGCGCGCAAAACAGAATATGGGTAACATCTAAGACAGAAGGATTTTTTTGCAGATATCTATAGATCTTGATGATTAGTACCTGCGTTTTCCATATTACGTGTACTAACCCTACGTCTTTTTATTTTTTTTTAAGAGAATTCATTTGGATATCATATGATAAGTAAAATGGAATCTTATTTAGCACAGGTTAAGCGATTTGCAAGCGATATACAATAAGTACGGGTGTCAAGAGGGTTAAGTAGGTATTTATTGTTCGATTTCATTAAAAAATGGTTAAAAATCGACGAGGCTTTTAAGAGATTGTTTAAAATACCAAATAACGATGCAATTACACTTTCAAATAGTATTTTTCTGGTCACTTTTCTTGTCAGCAGGGATCACAGACTGTGGTCTGCGGGCCGCATAAGGCCCTCCGTTGATGTGCTTGCTGCCAGCCTCACCACGTATTATTTTAAGTTGCGCCGTTTTGATAAAAACAAAAGTAAAAATTTTGTCAATAATGCGCAGGCTTCTTTGTGCCAATATAGATCTTTGAATAAACGTTTTCAGTCATAATATTAACAAATCGAAAAACTGGAACCGCTTGACTCATGAAAAGTAAGGATCAATTTTGAGCTCGGATTCTCCAAAAATCGAACCAAACAAAAACATTTCCTAAATCAATGCAATGTCATGCAAATAAATTCATTTACTTTTTATTACCTTTCATCGTAACAATAAGGCAAATTAAAAAAATAATGTATGATAGATAACTTTCATGGGTTTTTCGCGGCCCTTTCATAAGCCACAGTGAATCTATGTGGGCCTTGGTCTTAACAAGTCTGTGCATCCCTGTTTTACAGTAATATAATTTTAAATGGATTAAATTATGCATTTGACTTGGTTTCTAATTTGAGAGGAAAGTACATTTAACACAAATGACAGTACGTTTCCCCTCAGGATTCTAGAAATATTTTTGAAGCGGAATCTTGCAGGAAAGGGACGTTCAAAGCGGAAAACAGTCCGGTTCGGTTAAATACCCAATTTAAATCGCAATCGAATCGCAGATTAAAATGAAAACATATGCATTTAAAATGAAAATTGAGGCAATTTCTAAAACGAGAGACAGAAAATTATCACTGAAGATAATCTTCAGATCGTGATCATGAAAACTTGATGGTGTCAGAAATAAAAAAAAGGAATATTGATTGATAATTGCAATAACGGGTTTACATCGACGGAGTGCTAAAGGGGATCTTTCCTCCTAAACAAGGAAAACCGAATTATCTTCAGAGGGGTGGGGGGTCACAATAAGATAAAAACGAATCGAAGATAAGCGATGTCATGAACACAATGTGTGGTGTCTACCAATGGCAGAAACAATTCATTGTACATAATTTTCCCAAGAGCTTCTCTTATTTTCGAATGGGAAATGGCAGATCGAAATCGATTGGTATTAAACAATGGAAAATCATATCAGCGGCGGGGATCAAATGGAACACAAAATAATGCATTTTCCATAATTTACTATTTTAGCCTGAAAGATTAACATCAGCTCCCAGAATGCTAAAGATTCGAAACAAGAACTTCAGTATGTGTTTTCAAATAATTGGGTTCAATTTGGATTAAATTTGCTTTCTCCATGAAAAAAAAAATAGCAGTTTTTTAAAAAACGGATCTAGAATTGAAATTCAACAATAATAAAAGTGAAAAACATATCGGCGGAGGAATTTAACGTAGTCGTGCTTCCTATGAGAATGACAGACTCAAAAGGTCGTGAGGCGAGATTCTCTGGAATATCCTCACTTGTCAATCATTACATAAGTAGCTAATTATCTTGGGTTAAAACAGTCACATTCGTCTTGATTTCTTGAGAAACAAAATAATAGCTGTAGGTCCACTTTTGAGACACCTTTCTACTTATTTGGAATTGTGATTGCGATCCATGTGGACAAACCCATTGAGCCAAGACGATCCCCACCAATAAATGACAAAAAGGATTCTCATCTTTGCACGAGGCTTGGGAGGTTTTTTTTAAAGCCATTGTCGTATCATAATTCTAGGATGTTTATATTTACGTTTTCATCTCGTTGTTTACTTCTGTCGTAATAGTGGTGGACGTTTTTCTACATATAAATAGCTATTGACCATTTTTCCAGATGTTTTAATCTTTATTAATCAAATTTTGTAGTTTTTAAAAAATTTCAAAATAATAATGTGGTTTATCTAACTAAATCAATAAACCAGTAATTCCAGAATATGAAAATAAGTTAATTCCACCAAATATAGCTATATTTTCTAAATCCACAATTTCTAAAGAGAAAAACTTACGGCCACTTCATATTGAAACCACAATCGAAGCTTTGTTTTAAGTAAGGATCTTGGAATAAAAGCTTACAGTAAGTACGCTGTATAGCGTATGAGAGCAGACGGAATTACGATCACCAAAATACTTGACACAAGCTTTAATTTTCAACGAAAGGTAAAGCACTTAATAGAGCGACCATCACTGTCAGATTAACCTTTTGGCCGTCGGTAACCTGATAAACAATTTGGCATTTTCAATTTCCCATCTAATCAAAACAGAGATGTATCAATATTTTGTCAGGTCTTTAACTTCAGACGCCCTTGGAATACCAAATTTCATAATTGTGGTACTCTGAAAATACATTTTAAATTGATGTATACAAATATTTAATTTTTTGTTGCGGTTGATTGTTTTCGGGTTTTACACCGAAAGGGGCCACACTCGGCCAAGGTGCGCCAAACACAAGACAGACAATTTCGAACTCCTTGATCCGGAATATCACAAAATCTGCCCTTCTTAAATTGCCGCTCTAGGCTACAGCGAACTCAGTCTATAAAGAAATACGGCTACGATGCTGAAATATAACTTAAGAATGTTAGGTCGAATAGTTAAAAACAAAATTGGCAGTATTATTTCCCTACTCATCCCCATAAAGAGATTACTAATCTAGTTAATTTCAAATGCAAAAGAATTCAACAGCCTGATTTTTTTTTACGCTTATCAACTTTTCATCTCCAAAGACTCGTGAAATCCATCCTCCAATGTGGAACATTTATACCCCGTACTACATAATCGGATTAGTTGGATATATTTAGAGATAAAGCATACGGAGAAATAATCACCGATCACAGAAAAAACACCCGTATTGTACTGTCTAAGTTACTTTTCTCAGATTATAAGATTTCTATCTATCCCTTTAAAAAATCAGCTTATGGAATGGATCATGGAATGAACAATTTTTCAAAAAGGTACCGTATTTTTATCGATTCCGGTGACACGTAACAAACAATCACGACAAAATTTATATAATCGAATATTTTTGAACTTCTGCAATGTATTATCACTAGGTCAGGATTATCAAAGTTGCCTCCTGGCAACACTTCCGATTGAATTAGTTGATTATTTTCAAGATTTCGTTCATTCTTTAAGTCATTAGTTTGATTTTCAATTTTTTCAATCACATTGGATCCCATTTCGTGCGCAAGGAAGGATGCTGCGCTTAAACTGACTGAAACTCCATTCTAAAAGTATAATAATGAAGAATCAAGTTTGCTACACAAATTGTATAAATTATATTGTTATCAGTTTCATAGTCCAGGATTGAGTCACAGCCACTCTAAGCACTAAATGCGTATATTCTAATTTTTTTTTGTCGAAGACTGAAATGAAGATTTCATTATAAAATATACATGAATCTATTACAAAACAGAGGAAACCTCTGAATACAGTTCAGTAACGGGAGTGGACTGGAGAATGAAATCAGAGATATTGCGAAATTTCTAATTTGATTGATTTCAAATTTTCAACAAGGGTGAAATTAAAACCAAATATTTAGCGACTGTGAGATACTCACTAAATATGTCATAACTAATTTTGTATTTAACTTTTCATAGAACGAAAGAATATTAGTCTCTCATAACCAGCTAAAAAATCTCGTGCATTGCAAATCCTACCCCCCTCCTCCAAGCGTATCAACGAAATACTTAATAATTCTTATACAATATGCAAACAGTAAGATAAATTATGAGACAGTGCATTAAAACAAATTTAAATAGTTGTGTAATGAAACTATTTTAAAGGTTTTTAAGTGTCTGAAGCATTAGGTTAGGGTTTGATGAAATAATTCTCAAACATATCTAGTTGGCATGGGACAAATAAAAGTGTTTTTTCTTTAACTCAAGGGACAAAAAATGGCATAACTTTGCCTCTCTTATGGTTGCTTTTATTGTCAAACAAATATACCCCTTACAAAAAGGACTGGGAAACTTAAACGTAGAAAGTCATTTACTAAGTTCTGCTGAAGTTCTAGTGGTTAGCAATCAGATATATAAAAAAGAAAATAGTTTTTATTTTGTATAGGGTAGTTATAAATGAAATAACATTAAAAGTATGGCCACCTTATTTGCCATTTTAAAAGTATGGTCCTGTCATTCGAAAGTGAAAATAAATGTCTATGCATATATAAGTGTAGAGATGATATGTAAAATGTTTAATATGTAGCGCTATAATTTTAATTAGTCTAAATTTTATCCGAGTTTTGGTAGTTTAACTCATATTTTAAACTGTTATTTAATTATTTTTTAAACACACATTGTCCAACAGTGAATTTATGGTTAGAAATTAGAAGTCAGTGGCCCTGATTATTTCCCCTCGGCTGCTAAAATATTCTATTTCGATGCAATTTCTGTCATTTTGTTTGCATGTATGATATGCAAATCTACGCAATATAACGATCAGGGTTCTGATGAACATGTGAATTCCAGGGATTTCCTATTTAAGGACACTATATTGTGGTTCATTGAGTTGAAGTTTCACTTGGATTATGTTTGCAAAATTTAAAATCTGGTCGATACGTCGTAGTTTGCGTCACACAAGCAAATAATTTCAGAAAAGTTGTTCGCCAAAAATGAGTACCTAGTCTAAAAAGAGATGTTAGGAAAAAAAAGCTTACGACCCGTAATTTCGAACCCTGCTTCAATTTAATATTTTTAAAATGTATGTTTTAGAATGATGATCACAACTTCTATGACTGGTGAATAGTTTTAGTGTGCGTGTAATTACTAGTTGTGGCCTGCTGATTTTACATTTTTGTTCGTTTGGTTGATTGATCTTTTAGGACACGCGAGGGGACAGATCTGGTAAGATAAAATTTTTTCTGTCAAGCGCTTTGTGTGCTTTAATACAACAGAATTCTTGAATAGAATTAAGATTTTCCTCCCTGTTGACCTTCAGTGCAAAATATCGTGTGTTTTTTTAAGCATTACCTTCATCAGGATACAAGGATTTGGTTTGTCACACTACGGTCAGCTTTTTTTTGCTACACGAGGTATAATTAGTCCGGGACTAACAACTTAATTACGGAACAAGGGATGTATCTAGGAAGGCTAAGTTTGGCAATATTTGCATACAATCAAAAATTCAAATTGAAAACAAAATAAAACAAATCAGTCTCAAGGGAAAAGATACGCAATGTTTACCATCATCTTAGATTTAAAATCAATGTTCTTGTTCAAATGTGGAACATATGCAAAAGTATTGCAAATACATTGGTATAGAATTCTGACAGATCAAACCCTCACACAAGTCAATCAAATGCAAATAATTGCACACAATACATATTTGGAAACTTATCACCAATTTTAATTTCAATTCTTATGAGTTAAAAAAGTAGATATTAAATTTTTGGGAGCTTACCACCACAATAACAAACTTGCAAATACTTTAGCATACAACAGAACTCCAGATCTCAACCATAAAGTACTTTTTAGTGGACTGAAGCTGTCACTGTTTTCCCTAGTTAATCCTGCATTGATTAAGGGCAGATGCTATTGAACACATGGCTCTTAAAACACCAGATGGCGCTTGTTTAATTTGGCTTACATTTGGATGGATGTTTCAGAATGCAACACAGTTCAAATGCTTTTGAAACAATTTTCAATTTCAGGAAGCCATGATAACACAACTGATTCTACTTTAACAGCTTCCCCTCTTACTGCTTCACACTATAATATCCATATTTAGCCATAATACATTCAGCTTTCATAAGCAACAAGTCTCTCAATTACTCACAATCTCAGTGCAAAACCATACTTTTGGAAACTACTGTTATATAATATTCCTAAAAATACTCTGCAAGAGAACAATTCAAAATTTTTGCAAAGGCATAAAAAACGCCTTGCAATACATTTTTTGATCAATGAAAAATATCAAATTCAAAAGTGTAGTGCTTTGAGACTAAAAGATTTTCAGAAAAAGTATGTAGCACTTCAGTTGTTTTTGTACTTTGCTCTTTTCAACAATTTCACTTGAATTATTTACTTTCACAATATGTGTAGTTATTTTCGAGTTCACTCAAAGAGTTTTTTATAATATATCCCCAATCAAAAAGTTTGAAAAGTGTATTGCTCAATTATATGCAGAAATATGATAAGTTGCTTTTGAATTTTCATATATGACACAAGGCCCATATTTGGCCTAGCTGGGCCAAACATAAGTCAACACAGTGAAGGAAGTAAAAGCAGAAGAGTAGGCGAGGTTAAAAATGAATGGGAGGAAATGTCATTCGAGTGCCTCGACAGAAATGTTTTTTTCTGTGCTTATCATATCTCGGCTTCACCATGAAAGTAAACATTATCAGTAATATATGAAAAATGTGTCCATGGTTTTCAATAAAAACTAACAATTACAAATAATTTCCAGGAAACAGTGGAAAATTCTCTAGTATTCAATCAATTTTAATGTTTGAGTCCTGAGAGTATTCTTGGTCTGAGCAAGTTTTCTCTAACTATTATTAAGAACTGTATTATTGAAAGTTCAATGCACTAGTGCTAATAAGCATAGAATTCAGCTACACTTAAATTCTAGAAGGGAAGTACAGTGAGATTTACATATAACAAGAGCCAACTTGGTACATACAATAGAATATTATGTACAGCTGGGCAATGGAGCTCAACTTTAAAGTAGTACTCACTGGACAGACTGAGGTTGAACTTTTCGAATTCTGCTACAAACTAAATGTATTGATTCCACAAAAAATAAGCAGGAAATCAAAATAACCAAGAAAATGCAGTAATAATTAAATAAATAATGAAGAACAATGTAAATATTCTGTTAGATTGTCACTACAACTTAATCACTTTTTGTTAAACTAGACCAATTAGACCTGGACAGGCAATAAATGGATTCCGAACCACTACGAACATCTATGCAAAGATCAGTATTACAACAACAAAGGGAACGAATGCTGACCTATCACTCTTTTAGTGGAGTGCTGAATTCCTTCTTAAGTTGAAATCAAGTTAAAGTTTGGGTTAAGAGAACATATTCGACAAGATGGGATTGTGTTATTTTTAACATTGTAGAATGCATAAAAACTCTCGAGAGCACTTCTGCAACCTAACACTCAATGTTATTACAGTAATAAGTGTACTCATGTTAATTATAATTATCAGGTGATAAAGAATTTTCGATTCAGTATAATGAAACTATAAAACCTTTCTTCCAGAGATAAATTTACAACACATAATATAAAGCTGTTTTGATAACCAATTACTTTTTATTATTTATTTTTATTACTGACGTATGACTCGATATCATCAAACAAAATAAACATGCAATATATTTTACAAGAATTCTAGTAATGTAATTATTATTCAGTTATCTATTTAACAAAAAGCTACTAAAACTTGATGTAAGGTATTACATCAGATACATTTGGTAAGAGAATACATGACTAATTGACAAGTTTGTATAAGCAAATACCTAACTATAAAATTTTCTTTTTAAGCGAAATAAAATATGCTTCGTGAGAGGTAAAAAAATTAGAAAGCCACAATTATAATAACACTCACCGCACAAATAAACTTTTACTTCGGATGAATCATAGGAAATCAACATTCTCTGATCAAAACATGCACAAAAATAAAGTTTTCATAGCAAATGTCACACCATCTGAATTCAGAATGCTCAAAATGGGAAAACAAAACCGGAAGAAACGATTTATCCAAACGAATATTCAAGCAAACTTATACTTTCTAAGCACACGGCTTGTCACAACACTTCCAGGACTGTTGTTATGATTGCTGTGCCAAAGCAGGGAAGCTTCAAATTGTCTCTTAGCTACGTAACACGCTAACTTTAACGGTCAAAGTTAGTTAAACAGTTTCGGTCGAATTTGTATTTTTCTGTAGATATTTTACTAAGACGATTCATAAATGTTGTGCCGACCAACCGGTATAGTGGTTAAGGTGTTAGCCTCTAGATCGGAAGGTTCCTGGTTCGAATCCGGGTCCGGGCATGGATGTTTGTAAACGTATGCTGTAGAGGCGGCTGGTGCACCTTAAATCTATCGTCGCCGAAAGTCCTCACGTTGGGTTGGCGTGGAAGTTTGGAGAGTGGGGTGCCAGCTCAGGTGTTGCTTCGTCATCTGACCGTGGTTCAAAATTACGAAGTGTTGTCCTCGAATTTTTCCCTTAAGGGACTGATTCCGGACCGTCGTCAATAGCCCGTTGTGTTGCTCTAGTAGGACGTTAACAAAAAATTACCATTACCATTACCATTACCATAAATGTTGTTATTTATTTAGGATTTCAGGACAGTATGATTATGAAGATAATAGCAATAAATATTTCTATGTTTTCAAAGTTTTCTTTAGTGTTTGAGTTCAATTAGATTGGATGTTCATAATTTAAATTTGATCGACAACCTATTAAAAGATTAAATATTTTATGAAATCAACAGAAATAATTTTGAAATAATGTTTTACTTATACAACACATTGCTATCTATTATTAAACAGAGATTTAAATTTATAATTTCTTAATTTTCATTTCTCAATTATATCACTGTAACTTTATTCGGTATTTTGCGGGACATTTGAGATTTTGTTTATTTGTATATGTCAAAATATTTGTGTCGTGTTGTATGGGTTTCTGCGTTTAATAATGTTTTTGCAAAACATATACTTCTTTTATTGAAACCAAACTTTCTGTGAAAATTAAATCAAATCGAATTTTTATCAGCAAAATAGCAACACGCATATCTGTATTTCATCATCTCTAATAGTAACTTTATTGTATACTAATGTATTTATTTTAGATTTATGTGTCTCAATTTAATTAACTTTTTTGTAAAGATCTCAGAAAATAAATGTCGATTGTGAGTTTGAGAATATACTCTAGAAGATGTACTTGTGAAGCTTGAATACTATATTACTCAATCTTTTTTAGTTTACATATAACTGTGTCAGAAAATGAGGGGAATTTGCATGAGACAAATATTTGAAATGCAGAAGTATACACATCTAGTTGAACGAACATCGGGAACAAAAAAAAATGTCATTGAGTAATTGACTTCAATATCATTTTGAGGGATTCGTGGATATGACGGATCCTTTTATTGTTTGAGCTTATCCAAGTTTTTCGAAACAGTTGCCTTTTATTTTTGTATTTCAGTCAACTTGGACTTCTAAGCACATCATGTGTCCTGTAGTAGATCAATCTTATCTTCCCTTTTAAGTGACCCAATATGTGCTGATAAAAAGTTGAAATTTCCCTTTTACCCTTTTGTACCACGTTTCTGTGTCTGCATTTGAGTACCAGGTTTGATGAATACAAATGTATATTCCAAATATTTGTTTGCCCAGACCCAGGTGCCTCTCTAATCCTTTTGAATTTAGGGATATTACTTAGTGTCTTGATCTCTTATGATCCATATTGAAATCAGTGTTGCTGTCCATACATATTGTATGTTTAAAAACCTGCTAATACATCTATACCAATGGCTCAAAGCTTAATGTGAATGGCAAATATTAGTTGGTTTTTAATTTTTAATAATGCTATAAAAGTTTAAGTATTCTTGTGTACTGTATTTTCTGTACAGCTTTCTATTGTGTAGTGAGCTAATGAAGTTTAATGCCTGTGTATTGGAAATTTAAAATGTATGTATAGGTTTTGCCTTCATACATATTTTTTTATGGTCATGTAGTCTTTTCATTCAGACTCGTTTAGTTAGATTTAACATAGAAATCAATTTTGCTCACAAGTACTGTAAAAGTTTGCCAAATTTTAGGCCTTATAACTAGAGTGAAAAATGATAATACTGGTAATTCTCTGATGTAGTGACCTTTAGTACAAAGTGTTGCATTGATATGCAGTGGATTTATTCTGACTAATTTCATCTCGCAAAAGAATATATCAATTTTAGACATGTAATTATGTTTTAAAAATGAATTCTTTGTAGGAATGAAACATGGAAGATTATGAGGATGTTTTAAGTTATCCTGATGATTATGTATATGATGATATGTACAGGGATTATGAAGACTATTTTCTTTCCCCTTTGGACTATACTCTGCATGATTTATGGAAAGACTGCTTAATACCAACTTTGTATGATGGCTTCTGGTCCAGTGCCAAACTCTTATGCTGTTGTTTGTTTCTAAAATTCACTCTTGCTTTGAGTAAGTAATTAATTATTTATTATAACCTGCTAAGTTTTTTTTATCCAATTTTGGATTTGATGAACTAGGTTATTAAACTTATTTAAAATTCTTCATGGTGTACATGTGCATTTTGAAAATATAACGATTGGTTCCTCTTTGGGCATATTTTTCTCTTCTGTGTCCACAGAACTTTCATTGTGTGTGTGTGTCTATTATTTATTGTATGTTTTGTGTCTGGCACAGCATGGCCAAATATGGCTTTTCTGCCATAAAACCCCAAAGAAAATATAATGATGGAATGGTATTGGCATTTGGCTCATTGTTACCTGTTTTTGAATATTAATTTTGAAAATGAAAAGCAATTTTTTTTTTAAATGATGCTTAAGTCTTGAATTTTCATTTGGCTATTTTATGTTTTTACTATGCATGATATTCGGGAAAAGGCTAATGAGTATTGTCAATCTTTTTGCAAAATATTTTAGTTTTCACTCACCTTAGACTGTTACGCAGGTTTGCCATCAATTCTTTAAAATTGCTATCGATAGAAATAATAGAATTAATTTCTGATAGGCATGATCCGGAAATATCTCATTGTATTAAAAAAGCGTTGCTGCTGCTGTCGCAGGATTGAAAACGGGTTTTTTTCACTCGATTCTTAGACGGTTTCCCAAGAAAGTACTAATTAGAAAATTATGAAATTAACATGGTTTATTCTTTATCGTGTTCCCTGGACAATTTGTAAGATATTTTTTCGATGCGGCTATTAGTTTAAGGTTTATTATGTGTCAAAATTGCAAAAACCAAATTTCTAACACGAGTGAGCAAACGATGTACAAATTTTCAGTCTTCAGTGGTGATTTTTTTTAGAGTAGTACCTCTAAATGTGAATTTTTGCAGCTCGTCAAGTTTCTTCAGAAATTTCTGTATAACTTTTTTTGTTAAAACTCATATTTATATCTTATTACCATTATTTTTTTAATTTGAAAACATTGCAGTGTACCTTAGAATGTACTCTTTCTTACGATATGGGGGTTGGTAACTGTTAGCGGGAAGGGAGTAGAACCTTCCCTGTGACGTCATGGACCAGAAAGTCAAATCAGGATTAAACGAATTATTAAGATAGTTTCGCTGTCACATGAGATTGACTATGCTAAAGGAGTGTTGGTTTGCGAAGCTAACCAAATGGGATAACATAGCAATCCCTGGGGGTTGGCAAATGGGGGCGGAACCCCCTAGCAAAGTAAAAAAAATTTAATCTTGAGGAATAGCATCTTTAATTATTTGTGTTAGGTTATTATTTATGAGCTTACTGAATTGTTTATAATTTTATTTCAACTCTTGATTTCCAAAGTTGCATAACATACAAACTTCCAGTTGACAATTGAACTAACAGTCATCTTCCTTTCTTTTTTGATCCATCATCCTTTCATAACAAGGGAGCTGAAAATGATTTTTGAACCCTTACGAACATCTATGACCAGGATTTGCTCCCATAGCCTATTAAGGCTATAGGCTCAAATCCTGGTCAAGAACCAGAGAGATTTATAGCCTATTTGTTAAAATTATTGTATTGGAAAATTCATATAAATTTAATGTTTTAATTTAGAACTAAGCACTATGGTTGGGATGTGTAAACATGAATAAGCTTTCAGCAGAATAAATCAGATCTGCCAACTACATAATGCTATGTTGGTACCTTGCTGAATTTTCCTTTCTCCAATTCAACAAAGGGACTGTTAATTGAAAAAAATTAAAAGTTCATTATATTAAACAAACTGTAATTGTATTAAATAATTACTTAATTGATTAATTAAAATCAATACTAGGGGTATTTTTTTAAGCAAAATCTTCTCAAAAGCTCCTACTTTCAAAATTTTGGCAAATTTTAAAATTCAGTAATGGTTAGTGAAAATTTACTTCTTTGTTTTAACAAATTGCAGATGGGAAAAAGATTTTTCAGATTTAGGGATTTTCTAACCAATTTTGAAGTTTTGTTGCCAAGCCATGGTAACGATGAAAGAAAAATCAAAATCTGGTTGCCTTAGCTGATTAATTTTGTGTATCTGACCAACTAAAATAATATTTTAGGGGACTTTTTGTTACTATATTTTTTAAATGTATGTTTCTATTTCACAAGTGCTTTGCTGCTGATGCCCTGGGCAAATGTGTTTTAACTTATTGTAAAATAATACTTCTTGTCCTGGGTTATTTCATTTCCAATATTTTAACTAAGGAAATAAAAAAGAACATTTTAATGTTTATTCAAATTATGTTTTTTAATAATAAAAATGACTCAATTTAAATCAAGCTGATTTTAAATCTTCATAGCTTATGGAATTTAATGTATAATTTGGGCTTTTTAATTTCTGAGCAATGAGTTTTTATCTGCTTTCACTGTATCACTCTTTTCGATATATCACTTCTTTCTTGTCCCAAGATATTTAATTTGTGCACTTTGAAAAGTTGTGCATTAAATAAAACATTATCATAACATCTATTAAGAGTTTAATTGTTTTAATTCTGTAATGAAACTGATTAGACTCTGAATTATTTTTTTCATTTTGTGGCTTAGACATTTCCTTCATTTTTTAGAATTCCTTCCTGATCATGTTTTCCATTTGACATCATCTGCTCTGGGACTGTATTGCTTGCACAGCTTTTTTGGCAATGACATTCTTTATATTATTGTCTTTGCCATAGTAGGTTATACCATATTGCTTTTAGCAAATAATGTATTAAAGCAATATCAAGGAATTGTTTGTGCTCTTTCTAGTTTCATCTTTTTGATAATATGGTAAGATAAATTTTATTTAATTTTTATTGTGAATTTCTCACATTTTACTTTACATATAATAATTTCTGTCCTTCCAGTGAATTATTTTTTGCTGACAAGACTTTATGGCATCGGATACGAGGTAATTATCTACCTATTTAAATAACAACATTCCACTGAATATTGATTTTCATAACATCTTACATTATCCTTATTAGAATCCTTTTGTAAGAGATTCATTGTATGTGTATATATTATCCATTTTCCTTCAAAATGTTCTTTATAAGCAAATTTTTTTCAATGGTTTCTATTAGATGGTAGAATAATAATTTTTAATATAAGTTTATATGAATTTTTATTATAAATATTGACTAGATTACAATCTAATTGTAATTTTAATTTTTCTTGTGTAAAATATAAGTTTAGTTCCACTCGCACTTTGCTTAATGTATTGTTTTTCAAAAAAAATTTGTGTGTTTAATTCCTATTGTTTTTCAGTACTTACCCACTTAACACAAATTGATCATCTGCCGCCACGCACATACCTTTAGAACTTTAATAACTAAATATTATTTCTGTAATGAATATTTTTTTTTAGTTTACAGAAATTTTTTAATATGTATTGGAAAAAATTGTTGCACCACCTTTCATAAGTAACGTATTCTGCTATCTAGTTGTCATGTAAATTTTGAATTAAAAGCATTTGACCATGGTGTGAGATAACCTTTGGAATAGTATTCTAGTATTTAATGACATAAAAAAATATATTTCATATGTTGCTGTATACATCTCTACTAGGAATGCATTAATGAATTATAGTTATGAATCAATAACTTTATTCAGTACTAACAGTTTTTTTCATTTCTTAAATATCTGATATCAAGACCTGGTTAATTTCACCTCTGCAATATCTTACGGAATATCCTTCCTCAGCAGACCTTGTGCAGTAAAAAAACCTCCTTAAAATGAGGCCAAATATACAACTCTTCTCTATCAACATCATAGTTCTCCCTTAAGCTTCGGTTTCCTAAGAAAGCGTAGGCGTGATCTAGCAGCCGTGATGTATCATTGGGTGACGTCACTAAAACGTTGTTTATACTAACATATGGTGTTGGTTTCCTAGAGAGCGTTGTTTGTGAGCGTAACGAAAATTATCGGAGCCGCCATTTCCATGACTGTCGTCATAGCTGTCTCAAACAATTGGGGAACGTTTTTTCTCTTGTAGCGGCAAAATTTCATTTCCTGCTCCAAACGATTCGAGCGAAGAGGAACAAAATAAACATTTTTGACTGCCATTGATTAATTCGTTTTTGTAAAATCGGGATCGTTAAACACAAAATGAAAATTTCAATGGATTTGAAGTCTGCGGAAAATTTGACACCAGATCGATACCTTAAATGGGATTTTCTTTAAATAAATAATCAAATGGTAAATAATTGAATAAGAAAACTGTTTTTGATATCGATCTGGCGTAGAAATTTATGCTGATTTGAAATCTGTTGAATTTTCACTCTACCTTCAACGATCCCGAAGTTAGAAACTTTGAAGTATAGAATAAAAAACCACTTTGTTTTGTTTCTCGAATAAAATAAATGAAGACAGACATCTGTGTTGCCTATTCTCCAACGTATTCTGTCCGTCTAAGTTGACACCTCTGGATTCTTGTTTAGACGGCCGTCTAGTTATGCCCCCGGCATCACGGCTGTTAGATAACGGCTCCACTTTCTTAGGAAACTTAAAGCTTAAGGGATATCAATCAAAAACACATTAACACACATATTTCTAAAACCTAACTTAAATCTTCTAAACTTTTCGCTGGGTTATATATCCATAGATTGTATTATGTATTCATAAAGAGGGCATGACACAACAACTTTTGCATCTGATGCATTAAATTACAGTTCTGATGCAATATCTGCACTCTTCAATTAACAACCAAGTTCTGTTCTTATGACTAAGTTATGAAATGAATTGGTTATTAAGTGATCATCTTAATTGTGTTTATTTATTCTGAATAAAGAGAGATCTAAAGGTGTAACATTCTCAATAATTTGTTTTGGGGGACTATCCAAAACTTCACCACTGAGTAATCATAACAGGAAATACAGGTACAGGTTAAGTAAGATGCGCCGATCTCCAAGAGAACATGTAGTGAGCATATTCCATCATCTGATTTGTTTAGTTCAAATCCAGTTGCATTTGACAGTATCGGTGGCCAGACTGGCAAATCCACCTGACCATGCTATATATAAAATCATCTTCCATTTGATTACTTGGTATTAGTGGGCAACCTCCAGTTTTGCAGGGGTATGTGAAAACGTAATATGAAAAGGAAATCTCCTTAATGGAGATCTGGTTGTAAGTTTAAATGGTCGTTAACCAAGTCATTAAGTGAAAAGTATCTCAGGGTTCCCACGGTCCTTGAAAAGTCCTTAAAAGTCCTTGAATTTTTCCCCCTAACTAGGGACCCTTAAAAGTCCTTGAAAATTAGGGAACTTGGTGAAAAGTCCTTGAAAGTACTTGATTTTTTAAAATTAGTACATAATTGTGTAATTTCGTCTTGCATTTGATCGTCATTCTGAATGAAACAGGTGTTTCCCGCTTTGACACTTCAAGATATACTAGTAATGCTACGTCTAGATCGTTCATTTTCCACGTTATTCTGTCTGTCTAAATTGATACCTCTGGTCTACGTTAAGACAGACGTCTTGTTATGCTCGCCACATCATGACGTATCACGTTCGCTGGATAACAGCACTGCTTTCTTAGGAAACCGTAGCTTTAGCAGTCAGGACGTCATTGGAAACCTGTCACGCATCCAAAGAAATGAAGCCAAATTCTTATTGCAAAAATATAAAAGTTACAATTGAAAAATAATTTAAGAAAATCACATTAAAGAATCCTTCTGTTGTAAAATTTTCTGCAGATTTCAAATTCGTTGAAATTTTTCCTCTATCTTTAACGATTACAAAGATAGAAACTCAGCGAAGATAATAAAGAAGCCCTTACACCAGTCAAAACTTTTTATTTATTTTGTTACTCAAACAAAATAAACCATGCAGCCGTCTGTTGTAGGCAATGGACGACAGGAAAATATAGATTGTGTCATGTAGATCGAATCGTGTGTGCAAGCTCCCGTACTCTTCTTCGTGAGACTAAAAGTATTTATCGTACAATGTTTTACCGCACGACCGAAATTGACATGTGTGCAAGTAGCCTGATAGCATTGAGACAAAAAGCAAAAAAAAAAAAAAAAAATCCAAATTATAACCAAAATTGATGATAAACTTTCTTTTCTTGACTATCAGTAGCTTAAAAAAATTGTCTTTTTTTATATTCACATTGTTTTTTTTAATTGACAACTTTTGTGTACGCCTTGTTTTAGGTCGTTATAAAAATTTTTAGGCCCTTGAAAAATTTGTTTTGAGTTTTAAAAAGTCCTTAAAAGTCCTTGAATTTTTTTTGGATAAAGGTGTGGGAACCATGTACCTGTAACTCATGTGTATTTCAAAATTTCTATAATTTGAAGGGTGATGCAATAGTATTCCTTTTTAACTTCATATGGATATCTGGATTGACTTCCATGCCTTTAACTCTGATTTCGGTTTTTATGACATGTATATGCGACAAATTCACATCTTTGTTAAATTTACTGTTTATTGTTCCTTATAAAAAGAGTACTACTCACCTCTCAATTGAGTGATTAATGAAGGAATTTTGTTTATTATTCATTCATTGTAGAGAAACTGAATTTGATTTAAAACATCAATATGTACACTACCCTACAATAATGGACCAGACAGCAAGATGTGATGGTATAAGAGAAAAAATACATGCTTTTATTGGGGATGATTCCCCACGTGCTGCGATTACACTAGCAACCCTTCTGGGCATACTTTCAGCAAGGTTTTGATACACAGCTATGGGTATTTGTGCCCATTCTTGCTGCAAGAATGTTGCCAGCTCAGCTGTAGATTTCGGTCGTGGTTCCCTGGTTCGTAATCATCGCTCTAGCTCGTCCCACAACTGTTCTATGGGGTTTAGATAGGGACTCTGAGCAGGCCAGGGAAGACATTTTACATCTATATCTTGATACCACTGCTTGACAGAGGCTGCAACATGACATGGAGCGTTGTCGCCCTGGAAGTAACATTTAAAATGATATTCGCCAGCCTTTCTGCCTTAAAGGGAGTTTCCCTCCCTCCCTTACTTTTCCACCTTCAAACCTTTCAATTAATTCTGAAGAGAAAAAGATTCATGCTCTTCTGGAAGCCATTGCAACTTGTCATGCCCTGGAAGCCATTGCAACTAGACATCCAAAGGATACCTGGCTTCATATATATATACTGATGGTTCTGCCCAGGAGGACTGTACAGCCAGAGCCGGTTATTACTGTGCAAGGCTTTTCGAGTGTTCATGTGCTGTAGGCTTGAATGCTATGAACTTTGAGGCCATTGGACAAGCAACATCTTATTTATCCAACTTAAATACTTCCTTCAGACACACTGTTTTTCTTGTTGATTCTCAGTCAGTGATTCTCTCCCTCTGCTCTTTCCACAGTAGTGGTTGGGCACGTTTAGAAGAGGCAAAAACAAAAAATTAATGAACTCAACTGTACTGGTTGGATGGCTCTCTTCCAATAGATACCCAGCCATTGCGACATTCCCGGTAATGAGAAGGCAGACTCGCTGGCTAAACAGGGTTGCAACCTTCCACAGCCTCATATTGCCTTACCATACAACCAGGCATTTTCCACCAATGTGAGATCAGCGGGGAGATACATACGCAAAACTCAAGAGACTGATGCTAAGGGTAACATCTGGGAAAGCCTATTATGTAATCCGGTCCCAATGGATATCCCCAGGCGAATCTTTGCGGCCAATTTCAGAATTTTAAACGGACATGACTATCTCCAAGGACATCTCCAGATTGGATCCGGATTGGCGTGAAAGACATTCCTGACTGCCCTCTGTTCCACTGGAGAGACTGAATTTTAGCCACTTGACAGTTTGTGCTTCTATGTCCAGCTCAAATTTTAATGTTCTATCTCTTGACAACTATATTTCAAAGGCTAGTTTTATATTGGGCTGCACAAAGGAAAATGGTCAGTACGACCCATTCCTCAACGTAATTAAAAAAAAAAAACATTTGTCCATTCCATAAAATTGCTAGAGCGTAGGAAGAACCTGATTGTCCAAAATGTTCATGTAGGCGTTGGCTTTCAATTTACCAGGAACAACATGCAAAGGTCCCAGGCCATACCACGAAAAACACCCACAAACACGTAGTCAGATTTTATGCAAATCCGCTGGAGCACCAGTCCATTATTGTAGGGTAGTGTATATAGTACTGTAAATCTGGAGTCAAAACCAATCTTTCTGTTTCAGGATGTCAAATGATTTTATCTATGAAGCTGATATCCTTAGCATTTGATACTGGTGGTTCAGATAAAGAAATTCCTCCTTTAATTTCTTCTTTTGGGTATTTATTCCATGTTGGATCAGTGATATTCGGTCCATGGATCAGTTTTTCATCCTATGTCACCAGTAAAGAAAATACACAAATAGTAGGTATACAATTATATATTTTTCTGTGATTTGTGGTTTAGTGCTAAAAATAAATTTTTGTATTATGAAGTGAAATTGTTTTGGATTGAAGTACACATTGTCCATGACTATATTTCAGTAGCCTTTTGCTGTATTGCACATAGTTTGTAACGTACAGGGGTTGGACAAAAAAATGGAAACACCTCGGAAATGCATGCTTGAAAAGAAATGTTTATTCTAATGAAATGTGTAGGTGGCACTGATGTTTTCGCCTTCTTACGCCACCTATACGTCGTACATATGTGACATGTTTTTTTCGGTGTTTCCGTATTTTTATCCAACCTCAGCTGCCTTTACATTCAGCTGTATCATTCCTCTTATTTGTACCCTGGTGAATTTCAAATTGATGAAAAGTCAGTGGAAATATTTTGGGCAAAGTAAGTCTAAAAATCTGTGCCAACGTTTTTCACTTTTCAGCTCACAATTCTGTAATTTGATATTGATACTATAGATAATTTTATAAATTTTTCAAAACACCTATATTTCCCAGTAAGCAAGTTTAAGCTTCGAACTTGGAAAAAACCAAAACAACGCAAAAGAGATGCACCCAATTTTTGCAAAACTTGTTTGCTGGAATAATATCAGTTATATAATTGTGGTATAGGTTCAGTTAAATATATGCTAAAATATATTTCCCTGAACCCTTTAGAACCAAAATGTATTGCTATTTTACATTAGTAAACTCCTCACTGTCACCTTATTTAGTGCTTTTTTAAATTTCCTAAGAAGCATGATATATTGAGGTTACTGTTTTATGTATTATTAAAGTTGCTTATATTATGTTTAAAATTGCAGTATGAATGTAAGGATCTATATACAGTTGAACCTTGATTATCCAAGATTCTATTAACAGACTGTTATCTGAGCAAAATTTGATACTGAGTTTTTTTAACTTTAAATAAAGTTTTGCACAAGTATGCATACTGTCTAAAGAGGCTAGAAAGTGCTATGAAACAGAAGAGTGTTGATGGCTTTTCAAGAGAGTATTGGAGGTATGTAACTCATGTTCAGACTTATTAATTTTCACAGCTGTGTGAGTTTTCACAGTTTTGTCACACATTGTGACAAAAATCCAATCATAGATTTTTTCTTAATCCTAGCTTTATGAATCTTTTAATGCTAATCTAATAATAAATTTTTTTTATGCACTTCATATAGGCTGTTTTGTGTTTCTTTGAATCCAGGTTTCTGGTTAATCAAGGTTTCACTGTATGTCCTTAAGAAGGAAGGCATGTTTATTTTCAGACTAATACATTTTTGTTGGAATAATTTTGCTTGGCACAGATGAATTTAGATCATTCTTACACTTCTTTGAATTTGATGGAGTGATCTCTAGCTTAAGAATAGTGAGGAAATATTGTCCTAACAGCTTAATGGAACTGCTTAATTGTACAAATTCTAAGTAAATGTGTTGCATTTTTAATTATTTATATTTACATAGAAATGTAATTTTTCTTATAGAAAGTTTAAAAGTTTATTGAACTTATGTAAAAGATTATTTTAAAATTCCTTTATTAAGTTTTATAATTACTTTGAACAGGAATTTCATTGGATTCGATTGATAATCCGAAGCCTTTTCTTCAGTTTTTTGTTTTTAACAGTATCAACATGCTGGTCATCTTGGTTGCTGTATTCTGGTGATTTGAGGTAATACTTTGAACTCTGAATCCATATTCTGACTTCTCTTACTATATTGTTTATTAAAAAACATTTTAATTCTCTCATAAGCAATGAAACTGTTTAAATTATCAGTATAATTTCATACAGATTTAAAATGCAGTATTTATAATCAAAGTTAAAAAAATTATAAAAAATCTGCATTTTTTTATTCTATTAGTTTTGATATCTGTTGCTGAATTCTTAATTTTTATAATTAGTCAAAAACTTTTTTCAAACAAATAGGATATGAAAGTGAACAAGGTGGGAATTAAAAGTTGACCCTGTAGTGTGTATAAATTTGAGACTTGAACCTACTATTTCAAGGTTAAGGACACAATTTAGTTATATTTGTTTAATCAGAGAAAATGAAATTCACATCCACTAATCATTTTCTGGATTTCCTCAGATGGATAGAGGCTTATAGAGATGCTTTATCTTTTCGGTCAAGTCATTATTTTGTAAGCTATTTATCTGAAGCTTCAGCAGTTGCATCTGGTATACGGTAATTTCCTTTATTTCATTATCCAATTGTTACCATCAGCAAATTTTAATTGTCTTTTATTTTGTTTTTCTTATATAGCATTTTATATTGAATGTTTATATATTTTTAATATTAAAAAAAGCCTATTGTTTATTACAAGAAAGTTTATTCTCAATATTTAAAGTTCTAAAAGTTAATTTTAAGTTATTCGTTGTTTGCAAAATATTTCCTGACATTAATATTTAGTGCTGTTTTTAATTATCGTTTAATATTTTGTGTTAACTATTGTTTTATTCATGAGCCACTGGGCACGTAAGGTAATCCTGGTTAGTTATATTAATTGATTCTTTGAAATGTGTTGAAAACAATTCACATAGACATCAGGTCGTGTGCTGGGAAATTTTGTTATTTTAGCTAAAATATTAAATTTAAATACTGAGAAGAGTAAAAGAGCCTGTCTAATTTTTGTGAAATATTGAGCTTGATTTAACAAGTAATGAGATACCACAAGCACAGTGATTAGATCACTCATTTCGAGAATGGTAGACTTAAGTGCATGATTGCCAGTACGATTCTCAAATGTGTTGATGCTTAGTTGACTACTCTGAGTTTCCTGGTTTCTTTAAATTGACACTTAAACAGTAATTAGTTTCCCCAAGACCTCCAAAAAGGCATTTGAAGCCTCTGTTTTTCAAAAATAATTAGCCCAGTTGGACTAAACAACCTTGGTACAGCTAATTAGATTTAGTTAAGTCATAATTGAATGTATTAATCTGGGATAGAGAGTTAGGTTAGATGTGTTCCTTAGCAATGGTTATTCAAAGCTATAATTCCTTATTGGTACTAGACATTAGAGTGTGCTGGTATTAAATTAGATTAAATGAGTAGTAGAATTTCATACACGAATGGCTTTCAAAACTTGTCTGAAGCATAATGGAAAATAGTTTATACAGCATTTCTTTGCTGTAGGTCAAAGTGTGTCACTTGCAAGTAGAATTTATACACCTAAATTTCAATTTTTAAGGGATGGGATTTAGAATTGATAACATTTAGATATAATAATGAAATTTCAACTCAACATGATGAAGTTCTTTAAAAGAAAAGATACTGTCTGATTTGCTATAGATACTATCTGTGATTTGCTTACGCCTTTTGCATTAAAAGACCTAAATTATTGCACGATAGTTCAGTGAGGATTGTACATAATCTTATTTTAAATTTTCATTATTTCATTTTAAATTGATTAATTTCCTAACTCTTTTATTATAGTCTTTCTTTAACATACCTTTGAACTTATTGAAAATTATACGTTTGATACATCCTGGTGTCAGTTTTGTTTGTTTCAAATACCTAAAAATTATATCTGTTATTACAGTGCAATGACTGTGGCATCTGCTTCTGAAATTGAAATTCCAAGATCATTAGTAGAAGTTGTAGTATGGTGGAATGTGCCCATGCATTTCTGGCTGAAGACATGTAAGGAGACATTTTTGCCTACTTATTAATAATAATGCTGTAACATTTATTTTTACAATATTGTGTGTTGATATTTATATTAAACAAAAAACATTGCAATTACTTTGGTATGATCTAAATAATAATTATGGTTCTTATAAAAACTGATATTTTAAAAGCTGGTCTAGGTATAATTTACTCTCCAAGTACAGTAAAACCACGGTTAACTGAACTCTTGTTAACCGAAACACGGGTTACCTGAAATGACTCCGAAATCAACAACAAACATATGCTGTATTGCACAAGAATAATCGCAAGGGCGAGAGTGCACTGAAAATGTAATTTTAACTTCAATAAAGAACATAAGTGTAGCCTGCAAAGAGAGTTTTGAATTCGTTTGATCTCCAAAACATGTCAGAATTACATATATACTTTAATTAGATACAAAATACAAAGTTACATATGTTCATAGCTTTACCAAAAAAAAAATCATTATCCAGAATGGCTTCCCCTCTTTTGTTCAGTTAACCAGGGTTGTACTGTGTGTTAACCTTTCAGTAAAGAAGTATTTAATTTTTTCAATCATTAGCTACCTTTGAAAATGTTTTGGCCATGTGTGGCCCTTGTTCCATAGAAACCCAACTATCCAACCAACCTCTGCAATTAACTCAATTAAACCTTTATGCAACACATTTTAGTAAATGAATTAATATTTTTTAGCTTAGCTCACATATTGCCACTGCGTTCCTTAATGTAATGTTTTCTGACTTATTTTACATTTTTATCTGTTGAGGCTTTAGATGTAGCTTGTAAATCTAGGCCTGCTTTGAATTGATATGATAAACATTTAAGATTGATATGATAAACAATATAAGATCTAAAAATCGAAAATTAATATTCTTGTCAAAAGTATGTAATATTAAAACTGAATGATAAAAGGAAAATCAAAAAAAATTTATTTCAGTTCTAAAGTTGTCACAAGCTGTCCCAGATTGTGTTAGAAAAAGAAAAGTGCATGATAATTTCTATTTAGTAACAAGAAAATGACTTTGATGCGAAAAAGCAAGCCATTTAGGAAGTTAGTGTTAAAATAGATAACGTAAGCTGATAACCTTGCCATAATTTTCAAGTGATTTACAAAAATTCTCAAAAACACCATTTATAATAAACTAAAAATTATCACTAACATCATTTACCATTTTGGATCTCAATTTTTATGCATGAATTTGATTTACATTATCTTTCAAAATATTTTAAAGATATTTTCATGGGACTATGATGCAAATTAATATAAATCATACGTTTTTTAAGCTTGTTATATCCTACACATTAAGTTTTGTTAATCTAAGTATTCTGTGTTCTATTACAAGCATCTTATGTATCTGTATTGCCAAAGATACAAGTTTAATTGTGTGTATAGTTTCCAAACTCAGTATATCGTTTTATTCTAGATGTTTTCAAAACTGCCAAACCATTGGGTGATTTTGCAGCCATACTAATGACTTATGCAGCCAGCTCATTGCTCCATGTATGTTAAGATATTCTTTCGTATTGAAATGCTTTAATAATGTGTTTTAATTTTTTTTATCCATCCAAAAAACAAATGTGTTTAGAATTTAAAAAATTTTATATTCCATGCAAATACAAATCTTTAATTTTTTTATAAATTAATTTTTAAGAGCAAAATGTAGTGTATATATTTATGTAATACTAAATTTTAGAATTCCACAAAAAAAAGAAGAAATTATAAAGCTTTTAATCCTTAGAAGCAAACTGCACATAACAGTACCAAAACGTTTCATATTTTCTGGAATCCTCCTTAGACTTGGATTCTAAGTACTATGCTAGAGTACTGACAAATCTTCCCTGTGTTGGAGTCCTGTCTAATTACCGCCTTTGTACTGGCCATAACATTGACACATTAGCGAAATTTATAAAACCTCAAATAAATTCTATACCCTCTATCGCACAAACCCTTTTGCTAGCATCAAAAAATTTTAATGGCTGCAGTAAAACTTAAATTTAGTTATACCAAAAATTTTAATGACTAGTTATTTCTTCTAGGATATTTTATGACTTCATTCAGTTACCCTGAAGTTTATATTACCGAATATCTATATTCAAGTCTTATTTACATCCAATGAAACATTAGCTGTAATCAAAAAGCATGTGTTCTTATTACGGGGTTCCCACAGGTCAGGGAAAACCTGGAATTATCAGAAAATTTCATTTTGTCTAAAAAAGTCGGGAAATTATGCATTTTTATCTAAAACCTGGAAAATTGTCTTAATGACCTGGAAAATGATTGATCATGGCATTTCAGATGCTTAGGAGAAAAGTAGCCAGTAAGATTCGTACACAGGATTGGCGACACCTCTAAAATTCTGTGTGACGTCTAGGTCTAGCGCGATGTTGGATCAAAAATCTAACTGTGTCAGCAGTAACTGACGATTGCTTTCAGCATTGGCATTAAACAACTATGTGTTTCTTCCTTATTATCTAGTGTAGTAGTGGGATTTTTTTTTGATGAGCTCTTAGTATGTAAAACACATGTGTTTCACAATGTAACCTTTTGTTTAGAGAGTTGAAGTGTTCTTTTTATATTGTTAAAATCTTTGTTCTGAAATGGAGTAAGAAAACTGTTTGTAATTTGGAATGAACTGATTGAATCCACTATGGGGAGACTGGATTGATCAGGTAAAAATTAATCTGTATGAGGCCTGTTGTCGTTTTTGTCTTAAAACTTGATTTGAGCAACATGGCCCAACAAGCCATGAGAAAAGTGCGAGGCACCCAAGTATAGTTGGAATTAAACAAACGTCAATTTTTAAATTGTTTGGTGGACCATCTACAACTGTTCAAAGTGAACAAAATTGTTGCACTGCAGTTATTGACGTACAGATGAGTACTGAAGGGAATAAAATCGAAAATAAACTGCTGAAACTGAGCATAAGTACTTCATTTGATAAATATATAACAAAAGAAAAACTATAGTGGCTGAAATTTTGTGGGCTGTGAAATTGGTGATGTCTTACTCATCCTACAATTCGTTTATGGATGGTACATAAATATTTAGATATATAGAAGAAATAAGCTCAGACGCTTTAGAGAAAAGAAGCCCATAAGATTCGTACACAGTTTTTGCCACACCTCTAAAATTCAGTGCAACGTCTACGTATAGTGCGAAGTTGGGTCTTACTTCATTTGTGTGTGTGTGATAAATATATAACAAAAGAAAAAACTATAGTGGCTGAAATTTTGTGGGCTGTGAAGCTGGTGATGTCGCACTCATCCTAAAATTCATTTATGGATGCTGCATAAATATTTCATTCCATGTTTCCTGATAGCGAAATAGGTAAAAGTGTAAGGTTAAGAAGCTTTAAGATGGTGTATTTGATTACATTTAGATTAGCCCCATACTTTCATTTATTATTATTAAAAGAATATTCATCACCCTATTTTGTATTGTGTGTGGTTCTTCCACACACATAACAAAATAGGATGATGAAAATTTGAATGCTGCTGCTCTGCATTTCATAAGTAAGCAAATTTCATAAATTTCCCACAAAGCAAATGGACTTGATAATTCGTTACTGGCCTAAAAATTAAAAAGTTAAGGTTTGGTTTTTAAACTCTGTTTTTCTTGGGCACAGTACTGCTGAGGACTTATATGATAAACTTTGTGAAGGCTCCATGGAATTAAAGCTACAAAACCTACTGCAGATATCAATGGATGGGCCAAATGTTTACTATAAATTTCGGAGATATCTTTGACGAAATTAAAATAAAGGTTTTACATTAATTAATATTGGCACTTGTAGTCTGCATATTATCCATGGAGCATTCCATATTGGAAATAGAGCTTCATCATTAAAACTAAATTTATTATTTCAGTCCATGTATAGACAGTTTGAAAACAGTCCTGCCAAGAGGGGTTAATTCATTTGCTATTACAAACAGTAACATATTCCCACTTAAACTTTGTCAAATTAGATGGGTGGGAAATGTTGCAGAAGGTTTTATAATTGCGGATAGAAATAAACAAATTACTCTAGCTCTCTTTTTCTGTGCATTTTTTCTATTGCCAATGTTCTAAGAAGGTAGTATGTACTTTTTGTTTTATAATATATATATATGCATATTTATTTAGTCCCCTTGGTAGATTAATTATTATATTGTAAAATAAATCTATTGTAAGAAATAAAGTAATTCTTATATTTTGAACTTTTATTTATTATCTAATTTTCTAACTCTAAGAAAGGAATATTGCATTATGTTAACCTTGATACAGCATCTGCTTCTTATATCTGTTTTCGTACAGTACATTTTGAATTTTTGGTGCACAAAATCCGTGGCTTGTTTTGTTGACATTCTACTTTTTGAAATTATCTCGGACAAATTGCTATACCGTCAGCATTGATGCTATCCCTATAGCGAATTCAGCCAATAAACTAACCTATTAGGTGCTTTTAAGTAAAATGATAAATGCAAACATTTGTAATATTTTCTATTTTATTGCTATAACAGCCGTGTTGGTAAGCAATTTGAAAAAAGTGTAAACCAGAAAATAATCTGTCACGGGACCTCCGATTCACCTGTTCTGAAGCATGGAAGTTGCATTTATGAAAGTTTACAATGCTTTATGCCATTTGCTTATTTTTACGGGTAAGCTTGAAATGGGTACTAGAGTATCTATTTTGAGTAGAGATTAATTTCAGTTTTTAAGAATTGTAGCATTTTTTAAAACTGATTTAGTGTTGATTTTCCTCAAATGATTTTTATAACAGTTTATTAATGTTTGAAAATCAATCAGTATAGAATACATTTGGTTTTAGGGGCTGAATTTTCAATTAGCTGCAGTTCTCCTTTCGTTGGGATTTTATACTTATATAGAGCATGGTAAGTGGTAAAAAGTAGTCTGTTTTAAATGCTAGTTTAAATTTTGCTTATTGCGTAGTGCTATTTCAAATCTTGATATAGCATCACTTTATCACAATGTAAAAAACTAAAGTAACACAATGTTCATAGACATTTTATCTGTAAACAGTATTTTTAATATGTATAAATTTACTTATACAGATTTAATTTCTATTTACTTGTATATGTTTTTAGTCTTTATACTTTTAGTTTCGACCATTGACTAGAAACACATATTTTGAGTCAAAGTAAGAAATTGATGAGCCTTTTATAACCAGAAATGTTTGCTTAATATAATAAAAATGCAATAAATATTTTAAAATAAATATTGTTTGAACAGCAGGTGTTTTCTTAACCCCTTGCCTGTGGAATATATTTAAAAAAAAACGTGCCAAAAATGGAAAAAAAATGTTCTCTTTAATTTTGTTCGTTATTATTATCAAAATGTTAGAAATAGATTATTTTTGAAAAAAACAAAATTTTAAACGAAATAACTACTATATTCAATCTTTTCACATATATGGGAAAAGTTAATGGATTACAGTATTTTTTGCTCAAATTATAACAAAATAAATCCAATGACATAATTTTCAAGATAAGTATAATAAACTAATGCAACAATATTTTGTTTATATCAGCTGTCATGAATTCCATGTCCCTCAGATTTCTTTGAATCTCACAAATCCTTTACAGTATGGTATATACGAAAACATGGCACAGCACACAAGCCTACATCACAGTCTTTACAATAAACTCAAGTCTCACGTCATATCCTCTTTCCTTTTTCATCAGTTTTATGACAACAAAGGAAACATTGTCTAGTTGGAGTAGTCTTTTTCTCCGTTGGTGGAATGTGTTCAGGAAAGTGTTGACCCGTAAGTCGCAACAAGTTCATATTAGGACGCTGTGGTCCTGTAGGCTGAATGTATGGCTTATTATCTTCAATAATTTGTTCCACAATTGAGTTTCTGTAGTCCATATTACATTTTCCACCGCCTGACGACTGATGAATATTAAAGGAATTCCAAAGTGTTTGATCCAGAAGATTGAAAAATATCTTTACGTGGTATTTCTTTACTTGTTTTCTGGCAATGGGATAGTCTGTAAGGTGGAAATTATCGCCATCTATTATGCCAAATTTATCGCCAATGGTAAATTACATATTATGCATTTGACAAACTGAGTTCAAACATCACGGAATTGAAGCACCGATTTTTCTCTTGCCTGAACTCAGGTTGGGCATTCCAAAATTGGTGAATTTGCGTTGCCCGAACTGAGTTCGGGCATCACAGGCAAGGGGTTAAGAAAACCAAATTTTAAAAAATTTGATTATTTCCAACAATATCAAAATGAAAGTCAGACAGTTGTCTTTTTCTTTTGGAATAGCGGATGTTCAGGTTTATTGTGATTTCTAGGTACCAAAGAAGTTTAATTGGATTAAAATATTGTTTATTAGTCATTTTATTTATTTTAAATTATTCATATATGATGTGTAATTCTGTTTTAATGTCCATTTCATCACTTTTCACTATAAACCAGAACATTTTTTTTAACATATGAGGAAAATTGCTTACAAAATACCACCTACTGAATTCCAATTGCTTATTTTGAAAAGGTCAAAATTGAGAGTAAAATTAAGATAGGCCAATGAAAATTGTTCAATGGTGTTGAATTCAAGAAATTATTCTAATGCTAAAAAACACTGTTCACGTGTTTTAACCTTGTTGATGAAATTTTCTAATTATGTAAGATGTCCCCCACAAAATTGTTTTTTATTGATTTGGAAAATAATGCATTTTGTAGATTTTGGGGTTTATCTGTGGATGGTGGTAGTTACTTAAAAAATTGATAGAGCAATGTAGGCCTAATGAATGCACAGGGTGTCCTAAGAATACCCATACTGACGATTCGTGAATTTATCATACAAAATCAACAAACTTTAAAACAATTATTTTTATTCTAATGGTAAAAAGCACTTTTAACCTAACATAGGAATAAAATTTGGACTTACATTTATAATAAATGTTCAAAATTTTTGCCCTTTTCTCGGAGGCAAAGCTGAAGTCGTTTGCACAAGCTTTTAGAAGCGCGTTTCAAGATGCTGGGAGTGACTTTTTCTATGCTCTGAGTATTGCAATTTTCAGATCACCTATTGTTTGGTGATTTTCTTCATAACTTTAAATATCCCCGCAGAAAAAAGTCAGGGATGCTCAGATCAGGGAACGTGGTGGCCAAAGGTTTCTTGAGCTGAGTCAATTGCCAAAAAGTCTTGAAGCATGCCCATGGTTTCATAACTTGTATGACAGGTTGCAATGTCCTGTGGTGGATCCAAGAGTCTCGTTCATTCACTTCTAATAATGCAGCAAATTGTTGAATAAGGTGATATAGTGTATCTTTACTCGGTACTGCATCATTTGGATATTTGTGTCGCCAAAATTCTCTACACCTTTCAATATGATTTACATTCAGAATAAAACTCAAACAACTCTGAATGCGTGATAAATTCAACATGCAATGAAGAACAAATGACGTTCATTCACTTCTAATAATGCAACAAATTGTTGAATAAGTTGATATAGCGTATCTTTACTCGGTACTGCATCATTTGGATATTTATGTCGCCAAAATTCTCTACATTTTTCAATATGATTTACATTTAGAATAAGATTCAAACAGTGCAATTTTCTAAATGCGTGATAAATTCACCTTGCAATGAAGAACAAATGATGTGAAACTTGATTATCGCTCAACTTGAGTGCGAAGAAAATCAAACATTAAAAATTAAAGAGTAGATAAAATTATAAACGGATGATAAAATTCAATAATTAAAAAAAAACATGGGCAATAAATTTTTTTAAAGCTGGAGTACAGGAACTTTTAGGACATCCTGTAGTAATCAGCTGAAAAGGGTATCTTTTTATTGGGTGAAGAAATTATAATTTTTTTGAATCATCTGGTAGCCCTCAAGTTGCAGCACTACTGGTCAACTAAATATACTGCTCCCATATAAACTGTTTATTCCTGGTTACTTAGTGAATAAAAAATTGATCCAAAGTACAAAAATAGGTGACATTTTTGGAATAATACGCTTTGTTACCCAAGTATTGAACTTATAATGTTTGGTTGTGAAAATTTCTAGAAACGTTTTACCAATTTCTTCTATTTAATTTAATATCATATTTAATCTATTTATTCTCTTTATACATTTTTGTACTTGCATGTAGGACAACTAATTGAATCACGCTGCTTTTTGTTATTTCAATAGTTCTCAGAAGAAAATTTGCAAATGCCTTTCAGGCATGCATTTTGTCAAGGAAATGCAAACCCGACTGTGAACATGTATATAAATCAGTAAGTAATTGTTTTAGATTCATGGTACCCAGATTGTAAAATTGTCTGTCTTTTGCATAACAATTACATGTACTTCAATTTTAATTTTATTTCTAGAATAACTTTTGTGTGAGGGTGACTAACATTGTATTTGGGATTCTGGCTATATTTCACCTTGCTTATTTAGGTGTTATGTTCGATAGCTCTTCAAATCTTGAAGAAGAGGTAAATATACAATTTTGTTTTCTTAATGTCTAATTTTCCATTTTGAAAACTCTTCAGACATGTTTTTAAAACTTGTGAAAGGCTATTCATTAATTAAAATGGGGGTTTACAATTTTAACTGTACCCACTAAATTAATTTTCAATCCTTTTATAGCATTTATTGCTGCCCGCAATTTTCAGTTTGTGTAAAAGACAATATATTATCATTTTTTAAATTCTCTCTCCTGTATTGCCAAAATATATTTCTAGCATGTGCTATTGCATTTCTGATTTATGAAAAACTGCAATCTTCATTAATTAAAAAACTATATCCTGACCAAATTATTAATTACACTATGATTTTTTCTTACAAAATATGCATAAGGTAAAAGAAAAACCACCTATTCAAACCAAAATTTACAAGCCTAATAATTACCAACCAAATTTTACATGCCTAATTGCAATCATTTATTAGTTTCAACATTGGAGAATAATTATGCAAACAGATTTAATAGCAGCACTCCCATATTTATATTAATCAAATATATAATAGTAAAAAAGTCAAAAATTTTCAATATTTTGTTGAGTTGGTCTTTGAGTATTAAATCTCCATATCGGTTTGGTATACTGTAAATGAATACTCATTATTTCCTGAATATTTTTATCATGTTTCAATACATGAATAATTTTCTCTATTAGTCTAGCTTTTGTGGTAACCTTCCTTTGCTACATCATTAGCTGTCATACTTCAAAATCAAAACTGGAAAATTTTCTTTCAACCAATGAAAATTTTCTTCCAAAACGCTTTTACTGATCTTTCTGTATGGCAGCAGACTTCACCTTGCAAATCAATGGTAGACAATAGCTGAGGTGTATTACTGGTCCTTGGAAATCAATAACATGCATAAATCAAATTATGTTTAATAATTCGGCCAGAGACTGCAAATGTATTTGCGTTATGTGTGTTTCGAAACACTGTTCCAAGCACAAAAAAATGCTGCAATCTACATACCAAAGTAGATTCGTTTTTTTTCTCTATTAAATCTTTTACGGACAACAATGTGCTCCGTCTTGTAGGTTCTTATTTGTTGTAATTAGAGAGGGGTAAAGATGTGTCATGTCCGAGGCATGTTTTGACCCCAAGTAATTTTCTTGCCAATTGAAGATGGCGACCATCTTGGTTATTCGATTTGTTATATATGGAAGTGAAATGAGGAATGCACAAGCAAACAAATAAAAGTAAAGAATTATTTGAAGCAAATTTTCTGATTATGTAAAATCAAAATTGACACGGTGAACCTTGGCATATATGTAAGTGAAAATGAGGAATGCACACATTAACAATAAACTTGATAAATCCAAATTTCATTGCCGTAATATGAATCTAAACGAACTTATCCGGCATGGGGTTGCCTTAAAACTGGATCAAAACGTCAAGGTTACCATGTTTGGTGATAAATCGACATTGCCTCGGATACTACATCTCCACCTACAGAGGTTGTGTGACTGGTAAAACAGCATTCAGTCCCTCTTGCTAAAGATGCACAAGTTTTTGGAAGAGTGATACCATCCTCGAGTATGTCTTTGGCAAGGCAGTGAATAAGAAAGGCCAGAAGTGTTGAATTTAATCAAAAGTATTTTTTGTTGAGAATAGCAGTTCTTTTTAAATTTTTGCATTGATTACTGGAATAATTTCTCTTTTCAGGGTTACAGCATGAATCACACGTTACAGAAATGGGCTGAGCTGGATTACAGCAGCCATTGGGTTGCTTTATTTTGTTATATTTTTTATTATTTTGTTTAAAAAATAACCAATCAAAATATGATCCATATAGTGGTTAACTGCTATATTTACAAATAGAGCTATGATGTTACATTTTACAAAAAGTTTCCCAGTGCCATCCTTTCTATATTGTCAAAAAAAGGTTTTGTACTTATATCTTGTAACCTTTGTGATATTTAGAAAGTTTAACTTGTATTTATTTACATTTCGAAAGTTTCATTTGTGTACAGCAAATGTCACAAGAAACCGGTTTTTATATTACATTGTTCTACTCTCATGAAAAGCCATTTATAAATGTTTGGTATTCCATACACTTCATTTAAGTAAACTGATCAAATGTTATACAGGAAAATTTTGTAATCTTTGAAAAATTTTAAATTTTGCATTGTTAAGTTATAGGAATTTAAAAATATAATTAAAAAATATTTTGTATTAATAAATTCAATTTTAATTTGCTGTTTAAAGTATAGCATAACTCAATTACTTGATTTTGATAACCATGAAACAGCTTTTTTGGAGACAAAAAGTGGATTAGTGTGAAATGTTAGTTTGGATAAGCTTGTCAGAAATTCTTTAGTTCTTTAAAAATTTGTTTGTGCTTGCTTAGAAACTTCGATTTATGACAACACTCAAGGCTTTTTGCAATACATTAATTCATTGCTTTTCTCAGTATTTTACCTTGCACTGTTTGACTGCTGATTGCTCAGTTGGTCATCTGGTATTGCACACCCCAAAAGTGACAATTTATAACTAATTTTTGATTATGATAATGAGCTTTAAAAAGTAAAAAAAAACTAAAACGATTTAAATTCTCCTGGTTGCATGAAAAGAAATTAACTTACGGCATGCAAACGTAAAGATTAATTTTGATGAAGTATTTCACCATACGTTTATATTGTAATATACCCCTAAGACAATCTTAAAATTATGTAACTTATGAATTTGAGATTCATAATTAGAAGTGAAAGAATGCTCAATGTTGCTTCCAGATGAACTTTATAATACCGATGAAAACTTACATTTCTGTTGCATTTCATCTTGTATTTTGTACCCAGCACTTTTGTTTAAAAAAAAAAAATCTTGTACTACATCAAAGTAATTATGTAAAGTTTATTTTTTGATGTATTTTTTTTTCTTTTATCAATGTTTGTATTGTCTTTACAGCATTTAAATAAAATTAACCTTTACGCTACAGCGCTTGGATTTTTTCAGTCGTCTTCACAGACAACTCTTTCGCCTGCATTTCCGACACCCCTTACCTAATTACCTAACTTGAGCGATAGAGCCTTGAGTGGCAATTACGACTTACGCTTTCCTTTCATAGTATTGCGTGTCGTATCGTTTGGTGCTAGAGAGATATCACCGTACCGAACCGCCAAAGCGTTCACACCTCACAGTCGACAGGGTAGGGTACCGAACAAAAGGAGGAAACCTCTAGAATGTCTGTCGCTGACAGCTCGTAAATGGTGATCGATGCCAGTGGTCACTTAAAAGGGGATAACCTCCACCGTACACAGATCTACACCATGCTGCTAGTGTAAACGAAATTTTAGTGGTAACAACTATATCTGCTGCAGTGTAAAGGTTAAGATTGCTCTTTGTTATCAAAAGGTGCTGTGTCTTATAAAAATGTATTTATGTAGATATTTTTTGCTTATAAATTATACATAATGTTAATTCAACACTTTAGTTTAAGAAGTTATTTGGGTTATATTTTCATTTTCGAAAATGTTCCACGTGTATAAACGCTTATGTAAACAATCTGATTGACTGGAAACTGTTTTTTTACTCTTGAAAATGAGCCAAATATGGCATTTATCCTTAATTTGATTGTTTGTATCCATTATCAATCAACTAAGTTTACTAATATATCAATGGTATACTTTCAACTCTTGAGCTTATGAAAGTAATTATAAGAAATTATATGCACGCTATTTAACCAATCAGATGGTTCTGTTTTAGACATGAATCAGTCTATAAATGCAATGGATTGCATAATTACTGAGCCGTTCAAATACATTAGAAATCAATAAATTATATAAAAGAATATTTGTGTATTGGCAAAAGCATTTATATTCTGCTCATAAAAATACTACTTTTACTTTAATTTGTTTTTATTCATGAGACTGAACATTTTGATCAGTGCCTAAATAAAGTAAAATATTATTTACTGTTTTCCAATTAACTGTAATAAACTATAAGTATTGTTCCGAAACCACTAAAATGCATCATTTCAGTGCATCTGCTTCAATTAAAAAAAAAGCAGCATGTTGGTGTATTGTGAAAAAATAGATATGTTTGGAAATCATGGAAGTATTAAAGAAAAGTTTATCTTTATTGTGAACAGTTGTTTTATTGTTCCACATGTCGAAATTGTTCAACCCTCTATAGGTACGAACAGTAAATGCATACAGGATACATACTAACATTGTCTTATAACCTTGTTTGGGTTTGAATAACTTATAAAGATGTCAAAAGTGAACACGTTTTGATTAGGATTTCATTATCCCTTTTATCCATGGCAAATAGTTTGGTAGTCTTGTGTAGAATCCATACTTGTTTGCTTTTCCGCAACCTTCTCCCCAGCTCACGATGCCAATAAGATACCACCTGTCTTCATGAGACATTAAAAATGGACCACCGCTATCGCCATGACAGGCATCCCCTAAAATCTCTTGAGCATATCCTGCACAGAACATGTTTCGACTGACCTAATAGAAGATAAAAGTAGTTAATATTGTACTGATTAACAATTGCATTATTTTCATTCGTGGAACCATGTTTAAAAATCCTGATTACTTTGAATATTGTCTACAGATGGTATTGGAATTCTAGACAATTTTAAATTATATGTAATTCCGAAATTACTCTTCAAGTAATGAATTTTCAACTGTATACTTAGGATTATTTAGAATAATCTAGCTAATATCTTTTGATTTCAGCTATCAGACCTAAGAATTAATAAGATTTTATCTTCCTGCATTTTAAAGTTATTCGTATGTTTGTTGAGTTACAGTTGTGCCGTACACATTACTTTATTTTGCATAGCACTCAAAATTTTGAAGTAGTACATCTTAATTGTATGAAATAAAATAGGTATGTAGAAATATTCTTTTGTATTGTGAGAAATATCCTTATGTATTATGAGAAATATCCTGATGTATTATTACATGCAAACTTATTTGAACATTTAACTGATGTATAGATACATAAAAAATAGCAAAATGTGTTATGTTAAAAATATTTGGCATAATTTCGTCACTAATTGTTTATTGTTTGCCCAATAATTTTTCTCTTCCTCGAAAAAATTGCATTTCTTATTTGTAATTCCCGAATGATCTTTTCATGTAATTGTTATTTGTATCATTTTAAAGGGTTTATTTATAACATACGTCAAAAAAGGAAATCTTTAATCTGAATTTTAAATATAAATAATTCTTATTTCTATGAAACAAAAGTTTTCACGCTATTGAATTATGTGTTAAACATGCTTAAATTACTTTCAATTGTTTAATCCTCAATGATTTTTTTAGGTTTTTCCATAGTTTTATACTTTTTATACACACATGCTGCCACTACCCATTTTTATCAAATGTAAATGTCAATCTATTTTTGTATTTATTGTTTTAAAAATAAAAGTGTTTATAAAAGCTTTCTGTAAATTGTTCATTCAATAATAGATTGAAAAAGATTCATACATGAATACAAAGTGTATGCATTTGATATTGTTTATCATTTTAAATAATTGTATTCTGTTGATAGATGATAAGTAGTTGTAGAAATTATCAGAATGACCACCTTACCTTATCAATATCAAACAATATTTTTGGTTTACACCTTTCAAACTTTTTAATTTAAATTTTAAACCGTTTTCAACCCTAATTTTTCGTGATGTAGAGCTAGTCTAGACTGGTTTTGGAATATTTCAAGAATTGTTTCCCTCCTCATTGTAGATCTTTAGTTTGCCATGAAATGCATAAATATGAATTAATTTCCCCAAAGCGTCGTCCAGGAATGTATAACCCTCATATGCATGTTTGGAAAATGAATGCTGTTAATAAATAACAATTAATTCTCAAAAATTCTAAAAAAACGTCGAGGCCAATGTTTTAAAGTAACTGCCTATAAAATACAATGCATAAAAAGAAGGTACACAGATTACTGAATAAAAGTAAAATAATGCAAACTGTTAAGTCTTATATCATATATTGCATTAGAGTTCAAAAATGAATTAATGTTTAAAAATAAGATTAATCTCTACTATTATAAAAGGACGTGTTTGTTTTCTGTACGCATTGTCCTGACGAACCTATGTCACTTTACAGTAATGGGATTTAACATTCAGGTAGTCCGAATTTTTGTGCAATTTTTGGTCACGTCGAATTTTAAAATTCAATCTAGAACATTTTAATGGAATTTAATTATTATTGTTTTCTTTGGAATGACAATAGCATAAAGAGATGGTAGATTCTAAATTTATTTTTTCCACTTCCGTTTCATTTTGCGGAGGAACAATTTAAACCGAAGAAAAAAAAAGGAAGTTTTAACTATAGTTAAGTTTTTTTATCTCACTCCTAGATCGTTAAAGATAGAGTAAAAATTTCACATTAGATTGATACCTAAAAATATGATTTTCTTTAAATAAATATTTTTAAAATTAAATTTCTTTTATATTTCGCAAGAGATTGTGACGTCATGCATCTTAAAGAGCGACTGCTTCCTTACGATGTTCGTCTCCTCTTATTTAAAGGTGAGCCCCACTATCATAAGCGAGCATTAGAGGCAGCCTCAAACTTTATTAAAACGTACGAAAATCCTTCTCGAGATGTTGCTAATCACGTATGTACTTATCACCAAGAATTGATCGATTGGAATCGAAAAATTATGCTATCAATTATTGAAGCGGTTCAGCTGTGTGGCAGGCAAAACCTAGCTTTGTATGGTCACCGAGATGATGGTAAAACTGGACTTTCATTGGAATCAACGACAAATGAAAGAAATTTTCGTGCTTTGTTGCGGTTCAGAATGTCCGCTGGAGATGAAGTTCTTCGTAAACATTTCGAGTCTTCTAAAACTCGGTTTATAAGCAAAATCATTAAAAATGACATAATTCAATGTTTTGACATAGAAATCCATTCTCGTATCGTTGCACAAGTTCGTGAAGCAGGTGTATATAGCACAGTGTTGTTTGATGAAGCTACAGATGTTTCTCAATTGACATTTGTACTAAGATACGTGACTGATGAAACAAGAAGAATGAAAGTTCATGAAAATTTCTTGACGTTTGCTGTTTTACCAAAATCAAATAGTAGCACTCCCAAACCCAGGTGCAGAATTATATTCGGTGTTCTTCAACACAACTCCAAGCAATTGCAATTGTTCTGCAGGCATTTTGAAAACTGCAGTAAAATCAAAAACAGACGTAAAACGCAATTATCGGCTAAATATGTATTACATATTTATTTAAAACCAAGGCATACTTTCAGAATTTGCAATTCTGTCTATAACTTTTGGAAGTTAAATATTTTGTCATTGACATAGAAGATGTGTTATTTATAAAGTGTTTGTGTGGTAATTTGGGTGGTTAAGGAACGCGCTTTGCACTGCAGAACATCGTAACATATGATTGAAAAAAAAATCGGCCAAAATTTTGTTAAAATTAAGAAAACATCGTTCTGCAGCGTACGTCGCAATTTTAAGCACTTTCTGCTCCCAAAGAAGCTCACTACCGTGTCAACTTTTGCTGAATTAAAAGCGAACTGGAGTTGCGATTGGTCACTAAGTTGTTAAGATAGTTGAGAATTTGGGACTTTATTCTTCCAGAATGGTTAGAGTATTGGTACAGACACGTGTAGTGTGATGACATATAATCGTTGCGATGCAATAAAGGAAGTTTAAAAAAATTCTGTAAATGCAATCCACTGTCCATGTTTCAGTCACTGACTGAATTTGACTCTATCCAAATATTCGTCCGTTTCAAAGTTGGGTTGGTGTGGAAGTTTGGAGAGTGGGGCGCCAGCTCAGGTGTTGCTTCGTCATCTGACCGTGGTTCAAAATTACGAGGTGTTGTCCTCGGATCTTTCCCTTTAGGGACTGATCCCTAAGGGAAAGATCCGTCTAAAGGACCGTCGTCAATAGCCCGTTGTGTTGCTCTAGTACGACGCAAACTAAAATTACCACTACCATCGTCCGTTTCAAGCGTGCATAATTCTGTTGGCATCAACAAGTTGTGAGATTTTCACGGGTTCAGCGGAAAGAAGTAAAGTCTTGAAAAACCATTGGGGAACAACTTTCTGGACTTTACGAAACTTAATGGGTCGAAAGACATTATGGTGTTATAAAATTCAAAGCAGATCTTATAAAGATCGTGGATGCGTGGGAGAAGATATCAACTTGTGGCACGACCCAAATTCAGCACCCAAACAAAACTAATTTATTCATTGTGCACTTCAGAATTTAGCTTTGCCCTAGTCTCTCAAAAGTCTTAAACACAACATGTCTTAAGTCATCAACATATGTTTTTACAAACCGAATGTTTGGACCTCAAGAAAGCTCGAGATGCTGTCTCTAAGTGAATTTAGAAAAATGTTTAATCCGATTTCGAGAGTATATGTAGAGGTTGAGAGAATGCGTAATGGTCTTGGAAATGAAAGAAAAATCACAGCTACTGTTGGACGCTAAGTTCATAGATCAAATGCTTCTGCCATAACTCCTGAAAATTACTATAGAATAAATGTTTATTTACCTTTGTTAAACTCCATAAAAGAAGACTTATAAGACCGACTCGCACAGGAATATCTGGGTGTTACAAGATTTAGTGCCATCGTCTTTTGGCGAAAATTAAAACGGACGAAGAGTCACTCCTCGCATCTTAGATAGAGCTAAGCAAGAAGTATCACAGAATAGCCGAATTAGGAGAGGAAGAAATGAGCAGCACACATACTTCAAGTTGAGGTGATTAACTGGAGAACCAAAGGATACGAGGAAATACCAATACCGGCAAAGTACCCAATTCTGCTTTTGAAGCATACAAAACAGTGATCCTGCAGTGTACCATGAGATCTAGGTATTATTGAAAGTTCCAAGTACTGTACTGTAGCAACCGCCCGCCAAGCGTAGCTTATCTGCACTAAAACGATGGAAGACATGGCTTTGAAACACAATTTGAAAAGATTGGCTAGTGGGTTCGGCTTTGTTGCATGTACATTTTAATATTGCAATTTCACCAGTAACAATTTAGATCGATTTGCTAAGGAAAAATCAAGAAGACTTGAGTTTATATAGTAAAGATAACCATATTTAGTGAAGGCTTAGATAGTCATAATATATATTTCCTTAGTTCATATTCAGTAGTAACTTTTTCACGTGGAAATCTCTTACTCTTGTGAATCTTTTCTGTTTAATACAGAATATATATATAATTTTGATTTGGTCTCAAAACTGATAGGCCTATACATAAGCTGCAACGAATTTCTGTGAACTTATGAATTTGTTCTAGTTATTTCAAAAGTGTCACATATCCGTATATAGGAAGCCGTTAAAAAAATCCTAAGTGAACAGACCTTGGAGCACATTTCGATCTATAGATCTCCCCTCCCAAACAAGGGGCCAAAATCCTCCACTACCGTAGAGCGACTATGTACAGCTCCGACGAGAAGGCAGTCGATCTTAAAACAATCAATTTTTAAAAAAGGTGGGAAACACTACCAGGAAAAAACTCCCATGTTCACAAATCCATGAATGGCTATCACTGACTGTTCTCCCACTCAGTGCTTTATTATTACTGTAGCTTTTGACACCAAACAATAAATTTAGAAACATAATCCACTCTAAAGACGTCAATTGTGAAATCGATTTGTTTCCGTTTCCATCAGGTCTCTTAATTTAACTTAAACTCCCTCCAAACCTCGTGACTCAATCGCCTTCCTTGAACCGCACGATATAATTTGTAACATAAACAAATGTATTCCTTGATTTTCGAATTTAGCGTGGATTTCGGTGCTAAGCTTTTCGCTCGGTGCCTAAAGCGATAGCAGTAATAACGAGTTTGTAAGGCTGAAAACATCTGTGATTATCGCGATTCATGCTTTTGCGTATGACTAGCTTCGCCAAACGTGTTTTCACACCTTTACAGAAACTGATACACTGTCGACTTCCTTCTCGTCGGAGCCGCACTATACCTGGCTTTTGTGAGAGTAAATATCATCGCATAGCGACAAATCAATTCGGCAACAGTAAATTCCCTCAAAACAAAGAAACTGCACTCACCGTGTAGTTCGTGGAAGCCATGCATGTCTTCTGGTCAACAATCGGAAGTCGTATTTCCTGCAAATATCGAGGGGATGGACCGAATTCTTTCAGTTTTCCCCAACCAGTCACCGTTCCCATTTGGATGCGTGAAGACTGAGCATCTGTTGCGAGCATTCTCTCCCCCAGATTCCGCTCCCCTAGACACACTGGGAGGATGTAGTCAGTGAAACGGACATGGTCTCGGAGGCGAATCAAAGCGAGATCATTGTCGAAGGTGATTTTGTCGTAAGCTGGATGGATGACTATGGAGGATGGATCAGCAATGCCGGTTTGGAACTCCTCTTCCTCCCCGTGTTCTCGGTCGTGCTTCCCTATTTTTATGACCACCTTGTCCCATCTCAGGCCTTTGTAGTTGACGAAGCAGTGGGCTGCTGTAGCTATCCATCGTTCGTTTAAGAGGGATGCTCCACAGAATGACATCAGTGTTGGTTCCCACAGCATTACCTAGAAAGAGACGTTATGTAGAAGCGGTTGAAGCAACTGTAACTAATTTCAACAGAAATCCCAATATACACTATCTAACAATAAGTATTTGGACGCCAGTAATAGAAACGAAAAAAAAATTATTCATATGCAATAGTTGGTAGAGCCTCCACGAGAGACAATTACAGCCTCAACCCTCCGGGGCATGCTTTCCACAAGTCCTTGTATGGCGGCTAGTGGTATTTTCTTCCACTCGGCTTGGAGAAGACATGCAAGTTTCTTCAACGATTTTGGGTAGGTTGTTGCACCCCTTAATTCGGCGATCCTCCCTATTCTCACCATATCAATCCATGGTCGACATCACAACACGATAGCTGGCGTTGTCGTCCTGGAAGTAACATGAGTTCAACCCTTAAAACTGCCACAACATAGGAAGCACTCGGTCACACAAAATAGTGCAGTAGGCCTCGACGTTCAGCTTGCCATGAATTTGGACCAAGGGTCCCAGTCCATACCAGGAGAAACACCCCCAGACCATAATTCCATCTCCACCGAACTTTACTGAGGGAACAATGCATACTGGCAGGAGGCAATACCAGACCCAGACCGTGCCATCTGAACGGTAGAGGGTGAACCTTGATTCGTCGCTCCAGAGAACCCGTATCCATCGATCTACGGTTCACTTTCGACGTGCTTTGCTCCACATTAACCGAGCAGCGCGGTTGGACTCTGTGATCAAAGGTTTATGGGCGGCAGCACGACCATCAAAACCAAGCAGATGTGCTTCCTTACGGATAGTATCAATCGAAACAACACTCAAGGATGCCTGTTGAAACTCCTGGAGTATGTGGGCCATCGGTTGGGTGAGGTTATTCCGAATTTCTCTGGACAGCACCCGTCGGTCTCTATCTCTCAGTTTCGTGGGTCTACCGACTCGGGGCACATTCCGACAATCACTGCTCACCTTCCACTTCTGGATCACATAGGCCTCCGTCGTTTTTGGATAATTCAGCTCACTAGATATGTCCCTTAAGGATCGGCCATTTCTGTGATTACCCGTCGATTACACCTTTCTCGAAATCTGATAACTGCACTTGGAATCTTGCATGCGACTAATGCCAATGTTGTTTCCTACACGATATTTAACGGCGTAGGGTGTGACGTATATCAGGACCGCAGATATCGTCAATTGCATGGGTGTACAAATACTTATTGGTAGATAGTGTACTTTTAGTGTGATCAAGTAAGCAAGTTTTAGATTGTTGACAGGTAAAACGACTACTTGAATACACATCTAAATACAATCGGAACGAAAGACACAGCATCCTGTCAGCCATGCGATTATAAAGTCAGATAATTTAAAAGATTAAGAAGTTATCTGTTATTGTGTTGAGACCACTTCACCTACCAAATTGGTGGAGGGCTGCGAGTTCGAAATTCGATCCAACTAAAGATCGTCGTGCACGTGGTAGTCAGTGCACGTTAAATTTGCCTATCCTCATGTTGGCGTGGTGTAGAAGTTTGAAGTCAGTATGATGCCAACTGAGGAACTGACCTTATGATTTGACCGTAATTCAAAATCACGAGATAATCTTGGATTTCTTTCCCTTCAGGATTTATTCCGCAGTCACCAGTTGCTCGTTATGCTGCTCCAGTGCGATGTAGATTCAATTACTATCTACCAAATTGTCAACAAACTCGTGCCTCCACTGGACGATTAAAAAGAGAAATAGATAACCTTTCGTCTTCTACCATACATTAATAAAAGAGACACGTTTAACCTTTTTAGTGTGCTTGCACTAACAGACTAAAAATTGAATAGTTTTTTTTCTCAAAAAGTTTCACTTGCCAAGGCTGCGCGGGAACTAATTAATTGGAACCACTATTAAATTGTCTTTTTTTTTCTTGATTAATTTTATTTACTATACTTATAGAACATAGTATACCACAGTGCAAAAGGTTACAATACGTTTATCAAATAGGCACTAAAATTTAACTTACTTGCCACGGATAAGCTCCTTTCTTAGTATTGTGACCTCCTACAATCTTTCCATGCTCCATCAATGGGATATCATTTGAAGGCTTTCCAAATTTAGGTTTCCCACAAACTTAGGAAAAAAAAGATAAAATAAAATACTTTTCCCTAAACTCAGATTTTATTTAATTACACATTAAAGAAAATAATCAAACACATTTTTCTTCCTTTTTGAAAATGAAATCTATGATTTGTATTGATTACAAGTTATACATGCGGTTTTCTTTACTAGGAAATCTTACATTTATGTTAACAGTTGGAATAAAATTCCATTCATTTTTTAGAGCCATTGTTTTTGATGGGATAGAATTTTCAATTTTTCCATAATTTCTTTATATAGAAAATAAACGAACAATTTCGCAATTGTTTTACAACAGATATTTCATAAATATATTTTTTGATATGACGTTTATGTACATCGTACAGAGCTGATGAATTCCATCATTAGCGGTTTTTATTTATTAAAACCATCATACATTCCTTCATTTGGAGATACGGATGAGCTATATTCTCAATTTTTACGATGTCAATGTACAAAATTCTTACCAAAAGTCGATTAACCACACCTAAAGGACATAAATGCATCCATTTTAAATGATTTTAGCAGATTTCAAAAAGGAACGAGACATCTCCATTGCTTACTTACAACTATATATATATATTTCATCTTCATAGAACAACTATATTCTAACTTAAGTAGTACTTCTACGGATAATTTCAAAAATGGAGGACATGTTGGTTCCCCTGTAGTATGCTTTAGTCTTTCAACTGGGATCTGAAGAACTGCACAAATACTCTAGTAAATTGTGGATTGTTTACTTCTGTGTGTAGTAGAGATTGTATACATATGCCAGAAGTTCTGTCGAAGGACATCAATACTCCAAGATCAATTCCACCATTGCTGCATCAATTAAATGATTTTTTAAATTGGCTGACAGCGTATTTTAGTAAGTTGGATTCTAGGCCGCATGGGTATATCGGTAAATGTAGTCAAGCACCTGACCAAGGTGGACACTAACAACCCGTCTGCCAAGACAATTATGTTATTAAACTACCCATCAAAAATGCATAGTAGAATATATGAAATACACAAATTCAAAATAAATCGTATTCTATACAATCATTTGTAAATTGCTCTACTATATTGGAATTGCTGTGATTGGAATGCTAGACTCTGAATTTGGTGCCAATAATCCTACTGTCACTGATTTATTGAATGATCCACTCATGCTAAACTATTCTTATTTGCATAAAAAATAGGTCTCTATAATCTTAATAAAATTTTATTTGCATTTTTAATGGTTTTGAAGAATTTTGTGTTTTTATTTCACCTTAATGATTTGTTTTAAATTTAAGGATAAATCCTGATATGCACTAAAGTACTAAGATTAGATTATTATATTGTAGTACTTTGACAGTTATTTCTTTAAGTCGCACACTTAAGGCGTTATGTGTAAGCAAGCTCTTCATTCTACATTGCAAAGTAATACCGATGTTGATTTTAATGAATATAAGCTATTCCGAAAGTTTTAACGTTTTGATTTTATTGAATCTATAAATCGAATTCAACTTTTTATTAAAACATTTTTTGCCTCGAAAGAGAAAAGTCAGTTGGTATGGACCAGTTTTTGACGTAAATCTGTTCTCATATGATCTAAAAAATTCTATGGTATTGGAATTATTTTCATATAATACTCACTTTCATCAATTTTTGCTCTCTCGCTAACTTGAAGTAATGCAGACGACTTCTTCCGACAGTCAGCGATTGAATCATAAGCTACACAAGTATAGATGCCCGCATCCTCCAGTGTAACTTTATCCAAGAACACGAATCCATTCTTCAAAATGGTTACGTGTTTGCTGCGTTGTAATGGCGTTCCGTCCTTCTCCCACGACAACTGAACATGAGTTCCCGCAGCAAGGCACTCTAAGTGTACGAATTCACTTTCGGCGTAAGATGCATCCCTTGGAATTTTGCGGAACACTACAATCAACAACAAACAAATCTTATAGGGTAAATACACATAATTTGAAACACGGCAATACCTCAGCAATTAATTATTAATAGCAATCAGAATTTACATAAAATGCTTCTGTGATAGAAGAAAGCATCCACATTCTGTTTTGAACGTCATTGGAGAAACCGCTTTCAAAATGGATGCCTATTTGTGTTTCGAGGTGCTGGAAATATTTCAGATACTTATTTAAAAAGTTAATTATTCAAGATGAAACGTATTAAAATATTTTTATTGTATGATTTATAAACAACATTTTTATTTGCTTGCAATCCGCTCAATACTAAATATCTGTTACATTTATCTTTTCTTAAAACACTTTACACCAAAGTAGATATGGGTGGAGTGGTAGTTCACGGTAAGACGTTTGTCGCCAACTAATTTTTGTAGCCAAATCAAGATGGCAGCGGAATTCCGTAACAGCAAAATCCACAGGCGCCTCAATCCCATGATAGTACTTTACGCAAGTCCAACTTGATTGGCTAAATCGGATCACATGACCTAGATACGTATGTCATCAAGGTTTATAGTTGTTGGCGATTTATCTCTTCCTTTCTGCTTTCTTCTTTTCTTTTCAGATCCATGGCTATGGGTGGGTAGAGGTGGGAGCCGAAAATTGTATCCTTTTATTATATAAGTTAATAATTATATAAGTTAGTGTTTTATGTATGCTTTTTGTTACATCAGAATGGTCCTAAGCCAGCGGTGGATACGACACCATCATCCTAAAGCAAAGGGGACGGCAGAGGGCGGAAAAATATCAGCTGGTAGTGAGTTCAGGAGTGGTTCTTAGATTATTTATGTAAAATCAACGGAAGCTTGGAAAAATATGAAAAGGGTATCAAAAATTAGGAAAAGTAAATTAGAATGAAAAGGAATTAAATTGGAATTTTTTAAAAATAATTTGGAGGATCTAAAAATTTTTCCGCCAGCTGGGTTCGAACTGGGAAGTCATTCTCCGCTGCCGACGCCAAACTGAAAGTAGGTGACTTTAGCCATTAGGCCACCGTTGCTTCCCGAAAAGAGGCTCTTTAAAGTATAAGTACCCTTAATATAAGTTGGCAAGAAATACTATTAACAACAACCATACAACATATATATGAGGAGCAAATCAGAGTCAACTTGTCGGACGCTTACGCTGTACGATGAGGCGCTAGTGTATGTATTGTATTTCTACGAAACAACGCGCATATTCAAAATCAAATGGTTACTGCAACAATCAGATTGGCGAGATATCCAAGTGAAGCCAAGCCCAAGAAACTAGCCAATCAAGTTGGACTTGCGTAGAGTACTATCATGGGATTGAGCCGCTTCTCAAAATCCACACAGATAGGGTTGCCATAACAAAAACGCCAGATGTGAGGAAAAACCGCAAAAGGTGAAGGTTACCATGTTTGGCGATAAATCGCCTTCTTACCGTGAACGACCACTCCACCTAGATATGTACTCAATAGTGACTGACCGCAGTATGAAATACGTTTTATACTACGTAAATTTTCCATAATCTAAAATGTTTCGAAAATAAAACGAATTTTCATGAAATGAAAACATTTTTTATGGGAATGGGAAATTTTAATGTATTGAAATTTAACTTATCAGTGTGGAAATACGAGAAATATATTTTTTTCAAGAGCAAGATGTTTTAAAAGCTTTGTTGAAAAACTATGAGAGCCTGTGCGAGGATTTAAAGAAATCCTGTCACAAGTCATGAATTGGCAAAAGCATCCGAGGAATAAAGCAAAATCTGGTATTCCATATATTTCGTATTTTTTTATATTTACTTTTCGCATTCTTTTATGTATACTCGTTTACATTTTCACTATAAAAATATGGTTAACTTAGGAATAAAATATTGATGTAACGTAACTCACCAATTCCACACGTTGAATCATTATTTACGGACCCTTTTTCTGCTAAAACGTACGCATTAACGGAAATAGATTCTTCGGATGTTACAATAACGCATGTGTAACGTCCAACTAAATGATTTTCCATACTCTGTATCCACAATGTGTTGTTACTGAGTACCTTCAGACCCGGTAGTGGATTTCCTCCGGCTAAGAAGTGATCATCTTTCAGCCTAATAAAAATAACAGAATGTGTATTAAGATTTCTTCATTTTAAAGCTAATTCTGATGTTAGAAACATTCTGCGTGTCAAATACCATTATTTGAATTACAAGTTTAAATTTAAATATACTCAGCTGGCCATCGAAATTGCAGCACCATGAAGAAAGCATTCAATAGCCTTGAAATTTTCAAGTTGCGTAGATCAGCGAGCGGCTACGTTAAAAGAAATTAAGCAACATTTGCAATCGGCCAAACGTGCATCCAAAGTCTCTTTCAAAGTACCAAGACGCGTAGCAATATTACAAATACCATACCTAGACCAGGATTTGAACCCGGAGCCTGAGGTTTTACTTGAAGTTGGTCTGATTTTTTATGTAGTAAGCTAATGTTGCAATAGTGGACGCATGACGAAAGGAGCTATCTAATCTCAAACAGGACATCGCATCAGACCTTTACGAATCTCGTATATCATTTAAAATCAAACCACACACATACGCACAATTATAGCGCAAGCTAAATTAACTTGAAACAATAGGTGTTTCACATTAATTAAATTGCAAGCGGCATTTGATCACTCAACCATTGACCTTGCAGTTTCAATTCCAGTCTCACAACATTCACAGGCTTAAACAATAAAAAAAAAAACGCGAATTTTATTTTTATTTGCGACCTGTTTTCTATCCAAGGATATTTTCTTAAAAATTTCATTTAGCTCTTTAGTAAATTCAATCACACATACAGTGAATGCATTTTAGAAAAACAGATAAGTGCCAGTGAGTAATTATCTGTTAATGAATCACTGGCTAATTACTCATTAAAGTAATTATTAAGTGAGATAAGTGCCAGTAAGGAGTTCATTAGTTCATTGTGATGTTAATACAGTGACGTCAATACGAAAAAGTTATTAATGGATAAATGAAGCATCGTGTTTTCGAAACGATTTTTTGTTCACCCATTTCATTCCCACATTTTTTTTATCCTCGGAGTTTTCGAGTAACAGACCCGTACTCTAAAAAATAGTTATCGGGCATAATACTTCACTGTCCACTGATAGAGCGCCATACTACTCAGAGTCAGGTCAAAACACCAACTCTCAAAATATTGATGATGTCCAACGAGTTCGGGTCCCTGATGGTGGCTTCACACCAACGGCGACAGCGACAAAAACACCTGTCTCTTCGCTTTGCGCATGCGTATTACAAACAAATTTTGTTTCTACTCAACTTTAATATGGGAACCAAGGGATTCAGGCCTCTAAGAGTTGGGGCTGATGTTAGTAAAGTAAAAAATTGTCCCGAAATATCTTTGATTCAAATATAGGTGCAAATATTAAATTTTAATGGCGCAAGGGCCAGATATTGGGCAAGCTACGCCAAGCACAACAAAATAACGAACACGACAGTGAGAGAGAGAAAAAAAAGGCAAAAATTAGAAGTGCAAGGAAAGGGTAAAACGAAAGGGAGGATAGATAAATGGGATATCTCGAGGTTGTGATGGCCGAGTTTACTTCACAAAAGTAAATCCTCTAAGGTGAAAATGTAGGAATATCTGAAATTTGAAATTACCATCTAATCTTCGCAACCGGGTGCCGCGTGCTGCATCGAAGCATATACGTAGAGCCTATGGGTAAAGTAGCATTCTGAGGCATAGTCTCGAATGAAACTTTGCCGTTGTCGAGTACAGATGTTCCTTCTCTAGTAGATTCTAAGGAGTAAAATAATGCAATGTAAATATTATTTTAATTTAGACGTTAAAGAAATAATCCTATATGGGAAAAGAGTGTTTCTAAAGAATTGAAAATCAACTAATCCGTATTTTGAGTCAAGCAAATTTGAGTTTCTCTAAAATACTATATCCACATTAAATTTCAAGACTACTACGTCCAGTAAATACTGTAGACTCCCCAAGCCACACGCACAGTGTTTTTTACTCGTAATATAGATTCAATGAATTATATTATGTTGTTTGATGTAACTGTTATAAGCAAACTTTGTTTGCACATATGAATGTGTATTGAACATATTCCTAAACTTTCCCGATGTGTAAAAAATGTACCATATTATATTCAGATATATAGAGTTGTCCTTTAATCGAATTCAACTTACGGAGATATGCAACTGAACAATGCTTAGTAATTAATAAAAAATAAATGTAAAGCAAATTAAAATACACATTTAAACGTACCTGATTCATTTCGCTGAAAAAAGTACCTTAGTTTAAATCCCGAAAACTCAGCGAAGTCATCCGAATGGAATACGATCTCCACTTCATTACTCGTGGATGTCAAATTCTTTGGTTCTATTTTTCTACCACAAAAAGTTCCCATAAGTTTGGAATCTGTTTTGATGTAAGACAATATAAGACATTGAAATATATAGTAATAAAGACATAAGTGCACAACACTAGTGTAAAATTCCTGTAGATAAATTTGATTTGAGATATACTACTGTGATAAAAAGTATCCGTGATGCTTTCTTTAAAACACATATATAGTAGATATCGTCTGAAAACTTTTATCAAATATTTTTACGACTTATATAAACATTAGCCACTGCGTGGCTAGCCCGCGCCGTTTGCTTTTGCGGTGTTATTGGTTTACTTAGGAAACCAAATGGGAATTCGTAGCATATTGTATAACAGGAAGTTGCCCATGGTGCTGTTTTGCTTCGTAAAACAAATGGGCGTTGCCCGTGACAGTTCTTTCGTGGGGGGTCACATTGCCCGTGGTGTTGGTTTGCTATGCAAACCAAAAAATATAAATATTTAATTGAAAAATTATTTATTAAAAAAATCAAACGTATGAGGTATTTATGTGATGTAAAATTTTCCGCAGGTATCAAACCCGGAATTTTTTTTATTCCATCTATAACGATCGCTGAGATAGAAAAGAAAAAAGCACTGAAGAACGCCATAGCTTTATTAATTTATTTTGCTTCGCTCTGATTCGTTTCTCAGGAAATCAAAATGAATTAATCTCGAATTAAACGAAGGTCATTTGAATCTGTTTCATACCATCCCCACTTATTGCGAATACACGAAAGGTGAAAAAATTTGTCATGGTTCCAAAGGCTGACGTCAATAGTGACGTCACATAGTGAGAAAAAGTCAATATGCATGTGGTTCTTCTCATTTCAGGAACAAAAAAGAATGACGAAAAAAACTTATAAATTATTTTAAAAATGTTCTAGATTTAATTTTAAAATTCGTCGCGCCCCAAAAATTGAAAAAATTTCGGACTACCTGTGTGAAAACTCCCATTATTGTAACTGCCATGGATTCGTCCAGACTGTGATAACAGAAAACAAACGAACAAAAATCGCGGACTGACAAACACTTCCTCTTATAATAATAGAGATGTGTCAGCAATCAGGGATTTATTTAATTTTATCGTCTAAAAAATAAATTGTTTTTAATAAAAGAAGAATTTTCACTTCGCTGATTTTCCAAAATGTCAAATGTAACTGAGCAAAGAACATGCATTAAATTTTGTTTCCAGAATTGAATTTCTGCTACACACATTTGAAATGCTGCTAAAAGCTTTTACAGACGACTGTTTAACAAAAACAACTGCATTTAATTCGTATGAAAAGTTTAAAGAACGTAGAGAATTCGTCGTAAATGATTCAAGATATCATAGACCATCTACTTGTACTAATCATCAGCATGTCGATCAGGTACGAGAATTGATGCTTTGTGATAGTCTTTTAACAATAAAAGACATCGTTGAACAAGTTTCTATATAATTTGGTTCCTGTCGAGCAATTTTGAAAGATCATTTGAGTTTTCAACGCGTTGCTTCTCGAGTTGTTTCAAAAACTTCGAATTTGTTCCAAAAGTAACAATGTGCTGTAGTGTCTAGAGAGATGCTTTCTCAAGGCGATTCCTTTTCAAAACGTATTATTACCGGTGATGAAACTTGGATCGGTGCTTTTGATACGGAAACAGGCTCAACACTCAAGTGAATGGCGCTTGAAAGGTGATGCAAGACCAAAAAGACCACGTCAAAGTCACTCAAAAATCAAGGTAATGTTGACTATTTTCTTTGGTTGTCGTGCATTATGAATTTCTACCAACTCTGGCCAGACGATTAATAAAGATTATTATTGGAGTGTTGTGCGTCGTTTGAGTGAAGCAATTCGTTGAAAACGACCTGAATTGTGGCAAGATAACTCATGGGTTTTGCATCACGATGATGCATCTTATCACAATGCCATTATCATTCTTGATTTTTTGAAGAAGCATTCAACAAATACGTCTCTACAAGTTCCGCATTCACTTGCTATGGCACCGTATGACTTTTTCTTATTTTCACGGGTGAAACTTTCTCTCTTCGTGGTCATCACTTTGAGTCCATTGATGCAATAAAAGAAAATTCGATAGATACGAACCCTGAAGGGGGTTTCACAAAAAAGGACTTTAAGGCATGTTTTGAGAATTGGAAAAAACGTTGGCAGAAGTGCATTGAAGTTGAAGGAGATTTAATAAGTTTTGACCAATAAATTGATAACTTTTGTTTTATGACAACAATCCGGGAACTTTTTGATCACTGTAGTATATACATATTCTTATCTTGATTGAATATGATACCTTAATTTATCGTGAGTTACTCTTCATTTTCTAAGGATTTGCCAATAGCTTTGCGTTACTCCAGTGCAACTTTAATTAACTACCCACCCATTTTCATAAGCTTCTTTATAAAATTTTATTATTATGAAACGAACTATGGAAAGTTATGTGATCGAATGTAAAAAAAAAATTATATCACATTTTTATTTAAAATCATGTTTTGAAAAAATGGTGACACTTTTTATAAACGTATACACTACTCGACAATAATGGACCGGACACCAGCGGATTTCCATAAAACCCGACTACTTGTTTGGGGGTGTTTTTCGTGGTATGGCTTGGGTTCTTTGCATGTTGTTCCTGGTCAATTGAACGCCAACGCCTACATTTTGGACAGTCAGGTTCTTCCTACGCTCTGGCAATTTTATGGAATGGACGAATGTTACTTCCAGGACGACAACGCTCCATGTCGTGTTGCAACCTCTGTCAAGCAGTGGTATCAAGATATTGAAGTAAAACGTCTTCCCTGGCCTGCTCAGAGTCCCGACCTAAACGCCATAGAACATCTGTGGGACGACCAGGGAACCACGACCGAAATCTACAGCTGAGCTGGTGACATTCTTGCAGCAAGAATGGACACAAATGCCCATAGCTGTGTACCAAAACCTTGTTGAAAGTATGCCCAGAAGGGTTGCTAGTGTAATTGCAGCACGTGGGGGACCACCACCCCTATTAAAGAACGTATTATTTTTCTTATACCATCACATCTCGCTATCCATTACTGTAGGGTAGTGTATGATCTTTAAGCATCTCTCCTAGCAGCAATTCTACGTTTCTTACGAAATATTAGAGTGGTAAAATATGTGAAATTCATCAATAAACTTTATGCAAATCTAGCTAAATCTTTACAGAAATTTTATTTCTGCCTGAATGGGATAAGAAATGTTAACGCAACCATCGAATATTACAACGTATGTGTAATATATAGTCTAAATAATAGAAGTTAAACTTAGAGAAATTATATTTCATTTTATAATGTGATCATTCATAACTATTTAGATTCATTAACCGAACGAAAATCACAAAACTTCGATTTAAGGTGACCAAAGTACCAGAAAATTTTTTATATTTATCAGGAGTCATTAAAGTATCGTTAAAAAGCTTTCGATTTTTATAAATAATATTGAAAAGCAGAATTTTATAAGTTACTTATTCGTATCATGAGTCTTAATTTTAGGTTTTAAAATAAATTACAATGAACGACAAATAATATTTTTATACTATTGTTAGTCCAGAAAGCAGTAACTCCAGATTAGGTCGAAAGACTTCCTTCACATTTATTGAATCCAAGTCAATCCGAATCAATTCCAATCCATTAGAATCTAACTAATTTGGATTCAGGAGCTTTGAAGCGGAACGCTCCGGATTCAGGGAGCGTGAAAGGCTTTGAGAATAACAAGCTATTTTTTATCGAATCGGCTTTCTCTAATCTTCATTAGTCCATTTGTACTGCATGCCGATAGATCTGGATTCTTATGGCACGGAGGCTATGGTTAAATGTTGGTAAAATGCGGTCTATAAAAATACCTGGTTACTTATGAATAAGGCAACTTTTTGCAACAAATGCAACTTTTTTTCACACTTTCTACGCTGCGTGTTAAGTACTAAAACCAAAGTTTCTCCTACATCAGGTGTATTGCAAATGAGTTATAACCGCAGCATAAATGCAACTTTCTGCATAAATGCAACTTTTTGTATAAATGCAACCACTTGCAACCTTTTAAAATTTAGCTAAAAATTAATTCATATGAAATTACTATTTCATTTTTTGCCCTCTGAATCAATCCTTCGATCACGTGTATGATCTTGCGAACGCCAAAGTATTGCGGATCAAACATGAAATTCATGGAAAGATGGTGTTCGTCCTTTCAGACGAAAGTGAAATTAATAGCAAGAAGTATTTTAACACATTGGTTGGCACTCTTGATAATCCAGAGGAAACTAAGTAATCGACTACAGAGTTTGCGAGGTGAGTGTAGATCATCAATATGCTGTTCGCCTTGTAGATGACGTTTTAAAATCTCTGAATGTTGAGCGAAAGGATTTTGCGCTTCTGCTATCCGATACAACACATTATATGACTGATGCATTGTTTCAATGTTAAAGAAATTACTGGCCAACGATGGGCCATTCAACGTTCTTCTGTATTAATAATGCATTATAATACTGGTGTACACGACTAAAATTGTCAATATATTTTGAACTTTTCCATTTTTTACGAATAATTCATTTTAGATTTTAGTGTTCAAAAATAAATGCAACTTTATTTCCATAAATGCAACTTCCGGGTTATGATAAATGCAACTTTTCCCATTTTTACTGCAACAAAAAAGTTTCCCTACTTATGAAGCTAGAAAATAATAAGATCCTCAAAAGACGATCACTATCAAGTAGAGCCTATTGAGGGATATTACTTTTATCAAATGTTGTTAAATATCATCTCGAAATTGTCGACTCAAAAAACACCGAATTTCGTGGTACTTTTCCTTTACAATCGTTTACAATTTTTCTTCTACAATAAAAAAAATAGCTAATTTTTTAGCATTAAAAGAAAAAGATTGTCCCATTCGGGGAGTCAATCAAGTAGAGTCAAATGAGATAAAAAAAGAGGTTTTACTTGGAGGTGGGCCATCTTTGATTTTCAGGTGGTCATAAGAGCAGTTCGATTCCATTTCCAACTGCAGGGCATCGAAAACAATGGATAACCATTGGCCTTCTGGAGCCTGCAACCAAATACTGCAGTTGGACAAACTTGGATAATGTGCCGGGTAGTTAGGGCTGGCAACAGTTCCATTATTCTCGCCACTTTCCCAAAGGCAATCTTTAAAAGTACACAATTCTTTACTTCTAGTATTCAATAAATATTGTAGATATTAATAAAATTTTCAAAGCAAATATTTTTCTTTTGAAGGATGTTGATTTAATTTAATTACTTTTGATTTCAATTCATAAGAATGCTATGAATATTAGTTATGCATTAATCTTTGAAGCAATAAAAAATGTTGTGAGGTCCGCTGACAACTTTTTTATTAGAAATAAAGGGATCTAATAAAATTTTATACTATATTTGAATAAAATTATGTAAAACTATAAGTTATAAACAGAAAATTGATGATAAACCCTTTTAAAATATTAATAACGGTAGAATATTTTTTTTTAAATCGTAACTCCTCTACATCTACGTTTTCAAGACACAAAACCAAAACGATTTTGTGTGTGTGTCTGCGTTTATTTCAATCTCACAATCTCCCCTTTATCAAAGGCAAGTTGGTGTTTTTTTAACGTTAAACCTGTTATTGTTCAAATTTTCGTTTCTGCACTTATTTCTACCTTTCGGATTACTCATTACTTTGGGTCATCAACTACTGAAGAATTCAATTAAGAGTGACAAGCTCTTACTGTACAGGTTTAGCCATACATCTCTCTAGATCAAATCAAGCATAGTTAAACTGAGGGTAAAATTGGAGAATGAATCCCGTAACAATTGGTTTTATATTGTTTACTTATATTCGTTGTTTCCATTTGACTGCAAACAATAACGTCGATTTCCGTGCCATGCATGTTAGTGAAATAGACATATAGATTTTAGATGTTTTTGTTCAACGAAAGACTTCTATTATTATAACAATGCGTCTTTTGTCAATCTCCGAGTGGCCTGCTCTATACATTTTCCTATTCGCCGATTCGTCAGAATGGAAATGCAGCAGAAGAGAATTAGAAGTCAAACTTGAAACTCGTCTCGTGTAGGTTTAGCAATATTACAGAGCTCTATAGCTCAAATCAAGTTTTGTTAAACTAAGGCAAAATTGAGGAGTGAATCCCGTAACTGCTTTATCTTGTTTATATCCGTTGTTGCCATTCGACATCAAACAAATTAAGTCTATTTCTGTCTCAGGTACGTTAGTGAAATGTATATAGATTTTTGATGTTTTTGTTCAATAAAAGACTTCTATTACTTTCTATAAAAAGTGCTTATTTTGTTAATTGCCGAGAAACGTGCTCTGTATCATTCACTATTCATCGACTCATCAGAATGGAAGTACAGCAGAAGAGGAAATTAGAAATCGACTCGAAACATTCCGTGTAGGTTTAGCTATATCACACAGCTCTATAGCTCAAATTACGCATAGTTAAATTAAGGCAAAATCGTACAGTGAATACCATAACGGCTTTATATTGTTTATATCCATTGTTGTTATTCGACAATAAACAAATAACGCCTATTTCTGTATCACGTACGTTAGTGAATTGTATATAGATGTTTATGTTTTTGTTCGATAAAAGACTTCCATTACCTCCTATAAAAGTGCTTCTTTTGTCAATCGCCGGGAAACGTGCTCTGTATCCTTCCCTAGTCATCAACTCATCAGAATGGAAGTACAGCAGACGAGGAAATTAGAAATCGACTCGAAACACTTTCCGTGTAAGTTTAGCAATATCACACAGCTCTATAGCTCAAATCAAGCATAGTTAAACTAAGGGGGAAATTGAAGAGTGGATCCCCTTAGAGTTGGTTTTATATTGTTTATATCCATTGTTGCACTTTGATAATAAGCAAATAACGCTTATTTCTGTATTACGTACGTTAGTGAATTGCAAATATAGATTTTTGATGTTTTCGTTCAGTAAAAGACTTCCATTACCTCCTATAACAATGCTTCTTTTGTCAATCGCCGAGTAGCGTGCTCTGTATCCTTTCCTATTCACCGACTCATCAGAATGGAAGTGCAGCAGAAGGGAATTGGAAGTCGACTCGAAACTCGTAAGCTCCAGTCTTCTGCATATTTGACCCAAAAGAGGCGACTCTGGAAGATAATAGATTACGACGTTGATATTTTCTAGTGGTACAAGTGGGAAATTTCAGGAATTACAAACTCGATTCCAAATCTCTCACCTCTTATTGCACCATCGTATATTTGAATGTAATCGAAGGTGCAGTTGTCACCGTATTCTAGGTCTACCGAGTCAAAATGTAGGGCGACCTTCTTGTCTGGGTTCACGGTTATCAGTGTCCAGCAGTCAGTGTTGTCAGGGTAGTTATTGGGAAAACCTGGACTCCTGATAACACCAGAACCATCATTCAGCGATGTTTTGCAATCTGGAAGAGAAATGTTTTGAGATTATTTCAGATTATCTGGTTTCGTCTTCGCATTTTTGCTTGTAATAAATATTTTACTATTGGTGCTAATAATTTGAATGATCATTTGCTCTCCATACTATAGATAGGAACTTTTTTGAATTTCATAGGTATAGCTGTAAAACGATTGATATATTTCCTTCCTTATATTTTGTCGGCTTTCAAGTGTTCAATACAAGTAGTTAATTTAGAGATATTGGTTTTTAGATTTCCTAGACTAGAGAATGGGGTGATCTTTAGACTGCTGAAGCGACTTCCTAGTCACTTTTTCTTTTCATGAAGGTTAAATTTCGTCTTAAGAATGTTGCACTTAATTTGTGAATATAGCAGAGTGAGCAGAATTCACCCTTTTCGTTTTTCTCAGAAGTTTTTTTTTCTTAGTGTTTCTCTGTATGTCGAGTTTTAAAAGTTTAAATTGTTCTATAAATACTGTATTTGAACCAAATTGCAAATTCGATTATTAATAAACTGATACAGTTTTCTTTGAATATGACATTCAATATAAAACTTTGTAATTATAAAAAAAAATTTTCTTGTTGAAGCTCACGTAGAAGAGAAAAAATATAATTTAAAAATAAAAAACACTGCAATACGCTTTGCATAAGGGTATGCAAAGTTTAATAACATATATATTTTTTAATGAAATGTTTGTACAGCTACAGTCTACGTTTATCGTGGTGGCAACGGCCTTGACGCCTTTTTTGGCGCACTTATAGTGATTTATTTCAAAGACTTAGAAGAGAAAGAAGAGAGATTTATTTCAAAAAATTTTTTCGTTCAAGAATCCTTTTTTTTGAACGGAAAGTAATAAGCTTCAAAGACACATCTGTAGATGTTTTAAAAATATATGGTATACGTAAGTAATATAAATAAAAAAATGTACGTAACTAAAATATATATAAAATACAACCTGAGAGGACAGCTCTGTACCGTAACTTAAATGAAAATGAAAATGAAAGAAAATTTCCCAACTGGGGAAAAACCATTAAAAAACCCCTATGAAATCAAGGGATAGTTTAAAATTAAAATAATCAATGGCTTTAGAAAAAATTTCAAAACAACCAATGAAATCAAAAGCTAGTTTTTATCAAAAAAAAAAAAAACTTTCTAGAATATTCAAAATGGAAACTTAAACTTTCCGCTTGTCGAGATTGCCTTAAAGACCGAAATAACTCAGATGAGTTGCCTTAACCTGCTATAACTCGCTAATAAAAGTGCGCAAAAAAAAAAATCACCGCTGCCACCGCGATAAACATAGAGTGTAGTTGTAACGTACATTGAATATTTTCGACCCATTTCAAGTTTTCTATCCGTTTTGGGTCCTTCTAAAATCGTTAATTACGCGTTTTGTGTCTGTCGTCCTGTATGTCCATCTGTTTGTATTGTGTATGTGGCTATCCTACGTTCAAACGGTTAAATATATTTTCATGAAACTTTACATATTGTGAGTACTTACATTCATTTAGTGATTGAACCTGCTTGTGTTAGTCTGTCTTCCCATCCTATGAATACTTTTTGTACAAGTATCAAACAAAAAAGTATTCCATATATTTTATTGCAATGTTATATATTTGATAAATTATTTATTACCTTAGTGAATACGTTATTTAAAATTCCTGTGTTAACATATTTAGGTAAGCTGCATGCTAAAACACCTGATTAACCATATTTAAATCAACAATAATCTGGTAGTTTGGAGTAGCTTATTGAGCATTGCGATTACTTAGATTGTTTCATCAGTACTGCTATCAAGTTAGTTGTGCATGAAAACGTTTCAGGATATAAACAAGACTGCTGCAACTGAGTGGTATTTAGTTTCGCCATCAGTTATTTCAGCAATAGGAAACTGCGATTCCAGTTAGCAAAACCACAACTCCAATTACCAAAAAACGGCGATGGACGAAATGCGATAGTAAAAAGTAAGGGTATCCTCAACGTGAATCCTTATAAGATCGCAGAAAAAAGCCACAATAATTACTATTCACCTTATTCTTGATTGAAAATTTGAACAGGAATACATTTTAAGTTGACTACTCAAGGTAAAGTAATTTTAATTAACGTCGTACTAGAGAAACACAACTGACTACTCAAGACTTGTTCGAGGGGATTAACAACTAAAAACACATACATGTTGAATGCGTGTCCAGGTATACCAATCTGCATAGTTAAATGCAAGTCAGAATTCATCAATTTATACTCTTCATCCAACCGTGACTAAAAATTACGATTTGTTGTTCTTTGGACCATTCTTTTCGTGTTTACTTCCGAACCGTCCCTAATAGCCTGTTGTATTGCTCCAGTGCGACGTTAATTGAGCTACCAACCAATTTATGAATTCAAATCTCCAGCCAATTAATGCAAGTCCGTGTCACCAATCCATAGTTCAGTGTAGTTATCTTCAACCGATGCGTATATGTTTAAAGATATCAATAGAGCCACAGGAAACTTTATATTTAGTAAATAAGAACTAGTATGGAACATACGTGTACTTTGAAAATCATGAAATGAATATATAGATAAACTAAGATACAAGGTTTATAAGCTATATGAAGTCCGTGATGTTTGCATAGTTTTCATACTGGTGCGTCGGCAGCGCCACAGTGTGATATAAAACGGCTTACTTATTCGAAAGAGTAATACAAACAATCGAACTACCTCCAGCTGTTTGAGTGAAGTAATCAAGGGAAAATCCTTTATCCTCAAAGACAGGATCTGAATGAAACAGCACGAGTAACGTAGAGGAGTTTGTCTTCAGGACTCTGTCCTTGATGTTTCCACAGAAAGGTCCCAACGCTGGAGCCAAAGTAGAGGCTCCGAGATATACCTGCAAGTAGTCCAGTCTGAAATGAATATGGACATCGTTATACTCCTTGGTTACGCGATGGACTGTTGGCGGGCCAATATAGGAAGGAAGCGGGTAAAACAATTTATTTTGAATTTGGATCAGTAGGTTTTAATTATATTTTCTCTAATAAAGGATAGAGAGAAATAGAAAGTACTTTTACAGCACAAAACTTTTAAAAGCTTTGAAGCTGTTAGTGGTGTGTTTGTACATTCAATGGCCTTCGTAATTCTGTATTAAAATCACTAATAATGTCAGCCTCTTACCCCTAATATTGACCTGCCAAGGAATTAAGAACATAAAACTTTCAAAATGAGTCTGAATTATCTGACTGTCACAAATAAAATATAAACTGTGTTAAAATCCAAACCAGGCATCAAGTATCATTTCCCTTCTGTATTTATTATGTGTGTGTGTAAATGAGAGATTTCGACGAGATGTTTTGTTGATCAATATATGATCATTTTTGCAAAATATGGGGTACCTCATCCACACAAAACTGCCTCAAGGGGAATGAAGATTGAAGTAGAAAAAATAAATTACCAATTGCTGACAGTTTGGAAGAAGTTTTTGTATCAGAGGATGGCCGCTACAGGATAGCTTTCAACAAGGAAATAAATCATCAGGAGGATTTTTTACAAGTCTGCACTGTATGCAGCAGTGAGAAGGCAGGTGACCTTGGAGAAGTTCATTAGTAGAGAACTGGTAAGCTGGCCAGTCAAAGGGCCGCCGTACGCAAAATCATTTATGGTCAGTGCCATAGGTGACACTTTGTTTCACCAACTTGTAACCACTACTTTCGCTTCTGGAATCATGCTAAACACGCTAATGGTGGGTAACAATTGATCTGCCCAGAACAAATTTAAAACCAGGTGACTTAAATGTCAACGCGCAAGAGGCCGAACTATTTGAATCTGTGTCTAACTTTATTAAATTACATCATCTACGCAACTATCGCTTTAGAAACATCTTCCCTCTGAGCGTCATGAAATTTTCAAGTATTCCAGTTTTAGTTTTACACTACTCACATAATCACTTGTTGATTGGTTGAAGAAATCCTCAGTAAGGTTATATTGTACAAGACGGTCAATTGGTTAGAAGTCATGAAGGGAAAACTACAGGTTTCATAGTGGATGTACGAGTGTGACATTACCCTACAGAGGATAATGTATGATTAAACTATTCCTTAAGCCCCATAAACTAGTGGAAATATTATATAAGAGGAGTTAAAAGGTGAAAAGTAATTATTGTTTTAGAACGTTAAATTTAAATATTTTGTACTATGATACGGACGATGGAAAATAAATTTTATTTTAAGGAAACACATTATAATAATAAGACAAACATTGACAATTTATGACACTTTCCACTCTAAGTTTGTGAAAACACAGAAACGTCAAAAGTTTATAGGGTAGAGGTTACTATTTGACACCTTATACACTATTTGACATTACTGTTAAAATAAATGATCCCTACTTGCAGTTCGTATCCGGTTCAATTTGTAGGGTATCGATCCTGAGGAACAGAGTGACATTTGGATCATCTGTTGTCAAAAGCCAGCGGCAATCTGTATTGCTTGGGTATTTATTTGGAAATTCTGGACTAGAAAGAGTTCCACCATCTCCCGAGACGGTTAGGTTTATGAAGCACTCATCTGAAATAGAAATATACTTATGATGCATTATTTTATTAAAAATAATGTTTTAGTTGAAGACGTTGCACCCGCAAGCGTACACTGGCCTTTCAATTACGCTTTCAGTTACTTCGTGTGCCTTACGGAAGGGTTGATAGATTAGGGAACGCAATCCATCATACATATATAACATATCGCCTTTTATGCCTATTTTATTCCCATGACTAGACTAATAAAAATATTCTGTTTTGAATCATTTAGGTATTCTACTAAGTGAATATTTATAGTCATTTCTAAAGCGCAATTTAAACTATGCAAAAAATAATTGAGTATATCATAGTGTATAATTGAAATTATACTATTTAAAATTTTTATTACTGATTTTTAAAATACACTTCGGAAATTCTGCAGGGTGTCCAGGTGAAATTCTACAGGGACTACATGGTATAGTCTCTTTATATTTTCAAAAATTTATTACAAAGGCAAATGTAAAGACAAATAAGTGGAAATAATTACGAAATGAAACGTATATATTTAACTTTTTCTGGTTCATTTAATACACCTCTATATGGGCACCATCAGTTGCTCGAAGCATCAAAACGGTACTCGATTTTTTGCCATCTTCGCTGTAGCATGCCACCATCAATAGTGGCAATGGCATCAGTGATCCTTTGCTTTAGTTTAGTGGTCCCATAGCTTTGTTCGATACACCACCACATTATTTACTGCATGTTCGAGGGTTCCTAAATGACACATTTCCAGACCGGTGGATTGGAAGGGATGGCCAATTCCCTGGCCACCTCTCCCTCCCCTCGACTTCTTTCTATGGGGTTATGTTGTAAGCCATTGCCACCATTGGCGAGGGTATGCTACAGCGAACATGGCAAGAAATCGAGTACCGTCTTGTTGTGCTTCGTGCAACTAAGGCCCGGTGCACACATCCGGTTTTTCAACGTGCGGCACCGCAAGTGCGGTCTGAGATACATTAGACTCATTGGAGTAGTGCACACATGCCTCCGACGCCGCTGCGGCGACGCACATCCAACTTGCATGCAATTTGTACCGCAGTTCCCCACGGCGCCGCAACTCGCCGCACACGCTTCTCAGGTCTGAAGTACCTTGTTTTTATAAATAAATGGAATATAAATAGCAATTAATAAATGGTTGTATCCAGTAGCGTCTATTTTGTTTCAAAATATATATATATTTTTAACACCAAGCAAGCGAAAGAAACACGTTTTCTTAATTAGAATATTCATCGCAAATGGTGCGAAACGAGTACTTGCGTCATTTCACGGTTATATGTGCATAGTTGGGCTTTGGTGCCGCACTTTGAAAAATAGGATGTGTGCACCGGGCCTGATGGTGCCCATAATGACGTGGATTAAATAAGCAATATATATATATACGTCTCCTTCTGCAATATTTTCCAATTTTTAAAATATAAAGTTTTTATGGACACACCCTGTATATTAAATTGATATTTTTGTATTGTTCTGTGAAATTTTGAGTTTTTGAAAACCTAAAATGATTTATGAAGATATAAAAAACCTTATTCTTACCATTAGCCGCTCTAGTTCGACGTACGTGTCGGCATCGGGCTGATTCATCGTTTCCTTTTACGTCTACGCATCTGTAAAGAACGGGAATACTGTTTAATGAAACATTTTTATAAATGTCTGATTTCAGAGATAATTAAGTGTCATTAAAAAATTCGTACATTTGGATACTGGTGTAATTGCCTAGAGGCAAACATACGGCATTTTCAACAAACACATTTTACTTTTAATGTATGATTTCATTTTAAAAAAACTTACAAAATTATAGCATTACCTATAAAAAGTTTCAAGAACTGTTTTCACACAAGTTAAGCAAAAAAAAACTTATTTATTGTTTATATTATAAAAATTCTTGAAAAAATCCAATAATTAAAGATTTAAAGGGCGTATGAAACAGCTGTTTGTGTTTTTACACTTGTTGTAAACGTAGCTAATAATTCTCTAGGATTTTAAAATAAAAGATATCGTGATGCCTTTTAAATTAAAAGAGAATTTTGAATTAAGAGTATATCCTTCACACTTTTGTATTCAGTAACAGTGTTTTACAAAAAAATACTTTCTATGTGAAGACACAACGAAACTAGTTTAAAACTAATCCGAAACTAATACATCATGTGTACCACTTCCATTTTGTGAAAGTTAATACTATTACATAAACGCATTTGCTTGAAAAATTTACAAACATGCAAAGAACTTATAAACAAATTACTGAAGAGAGTGTTGCTTCAAAACCTTTTTGAATAAATATTTAAAATGTACTTTAAAAATTTACGAACCCATAGTTATTTACACCATACACCAAAAGTGCGATTTCAAGAAAGAGCTAACAATTTTTAGGGTTGCCTTAACAAAATAGTTCTACACACAGTTCAAAATTTATTACGTCGAATTAAACAATATCGAATCACTTACAGTTCTGGCACTTGACGAATTAGCAATAAAGTACTAGTGAAGCATATTAGAATGAAAGCAGTGAATCCCGAGCAGCAAAACGTAGTGCTTCTTTTAGTAATAATGATATTGCGTGCCATATTCTGCTTATCTTTTCAACTTTTCTCTTTGAAGGGAAAAGTTAGCAGCTATCTGATCAACGTCTTTAATAACTAGATCAGAGTCCACATTTTTTCGGGTTTTCGTGCATGGAACACAAATAAACACGCGATTTCCTTTCCTGGATATTGCGTGCTTTCGATTTACAGCACATTTTTGCAATCAGATCTAAACCTTTTATTAACAGTCAGAAAGATTTGCATCTTTATGAAATTCCTTAATTTTATGTAGGGTTGTAAGTATTTATTTCAGATTACTTCAGATTTTTTTAATTAAGAAACTGAATATTTGACGTACAAACCTGAATACATACCCAGAAAAATTCGTGCAAATACTTGATTTTATTCATATTTAGTTTGAATGTTGACAAAGCGAGGGGAGGCACATATCAGAATATTATTTGCATGTTTGGAAGATAAAAAGTATAAAGATACCAAGAGAAGTTCTAGCAAATATTGAAATTTTTTTTATTCGAATTGTAACATTTTGAATGTCATGACAACCCAAGAGGAGAATAGCAGGTCTCCTTATTAACGATACTGATCAACTTCAATGTCAACTAAATTACCTTCATTCTTGTTTGTAAATATTAAATATAATAAAATTACAGTATCATTTGGTCAAATTATATATGTGAATATTATTTTAATTCTAGAGGTCGCACACTGTCGCAAACGCTCGCCAACCCCCGGAGGATTGCTTTGCAATCCTCATTGGTTCTCTGCTCAAAACTTGCTCGCTTCACTCGCATCAATGAAGACGTGTGTCCTAGCAGAAGGGATTGTTTATTAAATATACTGCTGGCCACCCAAATTGCAACACCAAGAAAGACAAGAGATATCACAATAAAATTTTTTGTAGATAACATGTTGACCAAGTATCAAATGATTAAATTTATAGACTTCTGTGAAGTGTGGTTCCTGCCAAAATCAGTAGCCAGAGTAGTCGCCATTGTTGGAGATCACCGCAGCCACACGCCTCGGCATTGATTCAAAGAGACCTTGGATGTGTTCTTGGGGTACAGCAGACCAAGCAGCTACCACACGTTGCCAAAGTTGATCTGGTGTGGCAGCTGGGGATGTAATCTAAGTCAATCGTTGAGCAACCATGGACCACAGGTTTTCTATCGGCGAAAGATCCGGAGAGCGAGCTGGCCAGGGAAGAAATTCAATCTGGCGATTGACGAAGAACCCTTGGACAATGCGTGCCACGTGTGGTCGCGCATTATCCTGTTGAAATATGACTATGGGCAAGCCCTGAAGGTAAGGAAGGACAACTGGCTCCAACACCTTGGAGATGTAGCGCTTGCTGGTTAAAGTACCGGCAATGCGTACTAGAGGAGTGCGAGAGTGATATCCAATACCGCCCCATACCATAATACCCGGTGCAGGACCAGTGTGGCGGTGCATAACAAAGCTGTTCAGCATCCTCTCTCCACGGTGTCTCCAGACTCGAATCCGACCATCGTGGTGTTGCAGACAGAAGCGTGACTCGTCAGTAAAGACAATTTCATTCCATTCTGCCGTCCACATCCTTCTTTCATCGCACCATTGGCGGCGGAGACGTCTGTGGTTCTGCGTCAAGGGTAGACGAAGCAATGGACGTCTTGCGGACAGACCACTCTGCTGTAAACGGCGTCGAATGGTACGCGCAGACACTGGATGATGCCTTACAGACTGAATGTGCTGTGATATGGTTCGTTATGTGGCTGAGCGATCCGTCACTGCCATACGCACAATATGCCTGTCATCACGTGAAGTGGTACACTGAGGTGGATGTGATACAACACGTCGGTTCGTCGTACCCTCCTGCATCCAACGATCACATATCCGCATTACAGTTGTTTGGTTTACGACTACCGATTTCCCTGAAAGATGATCCACAATCTCGGTAGGCTACTATCCTTCCTCTGTCGAACTCGGATACTTGATCAAAAGATGATCGCTGTTTTCTACGAGGCATAATTGATCGGTTTTTTTTTTGAAAAAACCACAAGAAAAACACAATTGCCGTACTTGATATCGTCGAAATCTCCAAGCCTTAAATAGCGCTTTGAAGTGGCGCCACAGGCGCGCGTGATGTGCGTCTGCGCTGAAATTCTAATCATTTGCATATCTCACCTCCGCTAATGCATGTTGTAAATTTCATATCATTTGCATGCTTCCTTCAGCGTGTTGCATTTACGGTGGCCAGCAGTGTATTGTATTCCAAAAAAAATATTTTTCAAATGTAAATTTGTTGTGTTACAGAAACGTTGTACAATACCTCTGGAATCAGAACTCGAACAATTTGGATTTTAAATGGAAACCTTGAGCAAATTTTGACTCAAAAAGTGAGCTTTGCTTTGGAAATCGAATACCCAACATGTTGTTTGTGTGTACATTTCCCCAGCACTCGAGACACCCATACACTTTAAATTGAGTTTGTTGTCGAAAATTATATTGCATGCGTCTTGTTGAACTATAATTGTTGACCCCGAAACTGGCCGTTTTTTGAAAAGGTCCCGAAAAGAGTCCTTATTTTTGACATTTTGAAAGAAAATAATGCAATGAACTTTAATAATTCATTTTTTTCAATAAGATTTCATCCGTAACAAAACATTATATATTCAATTGAGGCGCGAGACTTCGTGGTAAACAAACAATCGTACAGTGTTGCCAAAACGCGATAACGTCTTTTTTGTGTGCCTCGTAAGAGAATTATATATAAATATGGTCTAAAGAAATCTGTGATACCAAGAGAAGCTCATGAAAATAGTAAAATTTATTTTATGTATACTTTCTCTGTTGATAGCCCAAAGTTAAAATAATAGGTTTCCTTATTGACGAGTCTGATCAACTTCCATGTTAACTATCTTCAAAATTATACAATTACCTTATAAACTACCATCGTTGTTTGTTTCTGAAAGGTTTTAATGGGTCTTTTGGTGAAATTACATCTCTGAATATTTTTTGAATATCCAGAACATAAATCTAAAAATACGATGAGAAGTTCGAACAAATTGTAAAATTTATTTTATTTGTCCTTCTACATTTTTAATGTTATGACAGCCAAAGGGAAAGTGGCAAGTTTTCTTGTTCACGATGCAGCTAAATTTCAATGTCAACTAAACAATTTTCATTTTTTTTTCTGTACGGTTTCAGCGTCATTTGGGGAAATTGTATCTCTGAATTGTTTTTGAATATCCGGTATACAAATGACACTAAGAGAAGACTCTGTATAAATTCCAAAAATTTATTTTATTCGAATTGATATTTTTAAGTTGACCCTCAACATAACTAGAAAATCCTGTTTCTCTATTCAAAAAGAAATAAAACAAAGAAAAAATATGATGACACTGACAAAAATCTGTTTTAATTTAAACCAAAACTTAATCACGGCGTGTTTGAATGCGATGGTAGTAGAGAAGAATCTATCGATCACTATTTCTTGCCAATGCACGTTACTACATAAAGCTTAGACAGGTAGGCTGAAAATATTTCGTAGAATTATGCGTCATCAGCAGACTTAGACATGAATGAGTAATCAGTATGACACGGATTTGGTTGCATTTACGATATTGCAAAATTCACAACTTTGATTGATATCAAACTTTGATGACACTGAGCTTTAAAAATAATGCGTGATTATGAAAACTAATTTCACGTAAGAAACTTCTGTGGTATTGGATTTTATACCATGATTCAGTAAAGGTGTTTATCTATGAAAAGATTTATTCTAATAAAAGAGACGGAAATTAGTGTGGCCGGAAGAACGCAAGCTAATCTTTCCATTTATTCCATTGAAAGGCCTGCTGTCGTAGCGGATGTACTTGACAATGTAAAAGTGAATCGCGATACATTGAATGAGAGAATAGACTAGATAAGAAAAAGATGATGAGATACATGTAGACTTACTATTTACTGTGAAACACGTTGATTCTGGTTGTGCATTTCGCATCTCACTTTTCCGAAGAACAATGATACAAGTGGAATTTTTAAGCGCAAAACTTTAATCGTAATGAATGTGTGCTTAAAAAAGAATATTAGGTTACTTTCAAATAATGCCACTCATACAAATACACATATCTAGAAAATTAACTCCAGTTTAACAGTTGCGTCGTTGTTTATCCAAGACAACAATATGGAATCCATTTTAAAGCAAAGATATTATTAACGTTACACTGGATTTTCCTTTACAATCATTACTTTTCAGTAACTGTATATTATACCTTCCAACAATGCTTGCATTTACTTAAATATGTTAAAAACCGAAGACGCAAGAAAAATCATGTACATTTTGATGAACATGCGCATAACATCTGTGTCAAAGTTTACATATCAATATGCATCCCTATATTCCTGTAGACAAATAAAATAAAATAAATCATAAATATAAAAAAGCAATATTTCGGGTAATTATTAGTTATAATTGTTATTTCGAAAATTTATTATTATTTAATTATTAAGTTAATTAAGTAAATTATTGTTTATAAAATGCATGGCAAATAGTGTACACTTCCGTTACGTTTCCACTATTAGCCTCTTAACGTTTCTCTTAATTGCATCTCTTTATTTGCATAAGTGATTCTCTATTTTTAGTCGTCTAAACCTATTTTCGTTATCACTCACATTTTCTTTTCTATGATATTTCTAATATTTAGATTTCTCATGTCCTTCTACAAATGGACTGCTAAATAAATTTAATAGAGTATCGAACTCTGCCATGCAATTTTAGGAATATTACGAGGCTCCATAGTTCAAATAAAGCATATTTAAATTAAACAAGCGTCAAAATTAGCGAATGAATCCCTAAGCGATCAGTTTTATATTGTTTATATTATACCGTTGCCATTTGTTAATATACAAACAATGTCAAATTTAGTGCTTCGTGGGGCATTATAATGCATTCATGATAAGTACTAACAGTTGTGTTCTTTCAAAACTTCATGTTATTCTTTCCAGACAACACGTGAACCCTACAAATGTTTGACAGCTAACAGCTGAGCTCCTAAGCTGAAAATTGCGACCGAATTATAAATACCGAATAATAAAACTACCAAAATACATACAGGTTTGGTTCGTCTCCCTTTCATCGCTTTTATATGTACTAGGACTGTATAGCTAGGATTATTTAACTATATACCAGGAATATTCAGAATTATGAATACATCCAGGACAAAGAAGATAAAATATGTTTTCGTCTTTTAGCACTATCAAACCGTTCAAGGGACATTTTTAATTACATATCGTCTTGACTTAAAAGTAAGACAGACTAAGTGAAAAAACAGCTCTGAGACGAAAACGTTCTACTCTTTAGGTGTGTTTTTAAAGAAGAAATCTAACCTTCGTGTAAAGAAATATGATTTGATGCACTTCACCAATCTAAAGATCACCGGATTCGGAACACTTACACTACCCTACAATAATGGAGCGGACAGCAAGATGTGATGGTATAAGGGAGATAATACATGCTTTAATAGGGGATGGTCCCCCACGTGCTGCAATGACACTGGCAACCCCTCTGGGCATGCTTTCAACAAGGTTTTGATACACAGCTATGGGTATTTGTGCCCATTCCTGCTGCAAGAATGTCGAGAGTTCAGCTGCAGATTTCGGACGTGGTTCCCTGGTCCGAAAGCGTCGCTCTAACGCGTCCCACAGATGTTCTATGTGGTTTAGGTTGGGACTCTGAGCAGGTCAGGGAAGACGTTTTACATCCATACCTTGATACCACTACTTAACAGAGGCTGCAGCATGACATTTAGCGTTGTCGTCCTGGAAGTAACATTCGTCCATTCCATAAAATTGCCAGAGCTTAGGAAGAACCTGACTGTCCAAAATGTTCATGTGGACGTCGGCGTTCAATTGACCAGGAACAACATGCAAAGGTCCCAGGCCATAACACGAAAAACACCCCCAAACAAGTAGTCGGATTTTATGAATATCGAATTTATGCATATGAATGCTTCATTCCTTAAAGATATTCCGGAATTTCGAAGTCTTCTCTGTTTTTGATTGTTTTTTAGCACCGTTTAGATATGATAGGACAAAACAAAGCCATTTTGTTACTCTAAGTTCAAGTAATGCCAGAAGGCTATCCGAGTATGAAAATAAAATTAAAAAAATTAGTCTGTTCATGTGGGATTCAAAAAATGTTATCACTTTTCTTTTTATTAGTTTGATTAATAATTTCAGGTTGATAACTATTTTTATTTTCTGAAAATGACAAAAATGTGAAGCTCATAAATATTACAATGTTATTTTGTTTCCATTCAAGTTACATGATATACCTCGCTGTGGGCAATTAAAAAACAATTAAACAGATAAATATAAAATAAAGATAATAAATAATAGTTAAACTCTTTATCAGTGTTGTATTCTATATTTATGATTATTCTGCATTTCTCTTGATTGGTGGAATAGAAGAAAGTTCCTTGACTTCTATTAGATCAAGGCTATCAATAATACTTTAATAACAGATTATTATAAGCAAAATTACAATACGCATGCGAAATATCTTAAGGGGACATAGCACCTTATAAATGACAAAAATACAGAAAAATGTTTTTGCTTCAAAAGTTGCCTTATCTATATATATATTTCTCTTACGTGGCACGCAAAAAAGACGTTATTTGTTATCGCGTTTTGGCAACATTGTACGATTATTTGTTTTTCACGAAGCCTCGCGCTTGAATTGAATTTATAGCGTTATCGGATGAAATTTTATTGAAAAAAAAAATGAATTTTAATCGAGCTGTTGCAGTTAATAATAGAAATCAAAGAAAGCGGAGGATCTTTTCAGGGCCATTTTAAAAAAGGTCCTTTTCAGGGCCAACAATTATAGTTCAACAAGACGCTTGCACTACAACTTTCGACAGCTAACTCAATGAAAATGCGTGGGTGGCTCGAGTGCAGGGGTAACTATACACTCAAACAACATGCTGGGTATTCAATTTCCAAATCAGCCGTCACATTTCGAGTCAAAATTTTCTCAAAGTTTTTATTTGAATTCACATTCTTTCAGTACTGTATATATCTTTTCTGAAAAATAGCAAAAAAATTTAGGTTTGAAAAATACTTTTTTGGAATATCATATTTTGTAAACAATCCCTTCTGCTAGGACACATGTCTTCATTGTCTGCGAGCGAAGCGAGCATAGGTTCGCGCAGCGAACCAATGAGGATTGCGAAGAAATCCTCCGGGGGTTGGCGAGCGTTTGCGAGCAGGGGGCGGGCCCCCTAGTACTGTTTAAAATGTTGTCCTAAAAAAATCAGACGGGTTCTTGTATTTTTTTTAAAGTTATAAGGATTTTTGTGAGTGTACCTATGCGATCACAGTGTTTCGAAACCAAAACTAACCTCATTTGTGCATCTGCAAAGTGTTGATATTTATTTTCGATTAATTAAACGAAATAGCTTAGAAGATGAAACGTTTCTTTGTAACTGTTACTGATATCATGGCTTTTTTTATTTACATCATTTTTTAGCGGTACGAGTAAATTATAGCGATAGTTTGAGAAAAAAATAAGGCTTTAGTTTTGGTTTTCTGTTTGATATTTGAGAATGAGGTACGCGAGGCTTTTTTAATTTCCAATAAATTGACTTCAAGTAATTTTTTTACGTAAAATATAGAATCTTATTATGAAATACAGGTATGCATTTTAAGTTATTATGAGTAGAATTTTTTTTAATATAAATATGCAATAAAGTGGCTTTTTCTGTGGTATTTTGCATAACATTTAAGATTTTATTTTTATCTCAAGATCTATTCAATGTATCTTCAATTCCATACCTACAAATTTAGATTATAGGTAAAGGAATGTTGTAAAAATAAATCAAGCTTATATCATAATAATTAAAAAAGAAGATACATTTAAAATATTCTTAAATTTTTCATCTTTTTTTTTAAATTACAAATTTTTGAGCACAATTTGAAGAAAATTGATTGTATAAATATTTCTATATAATTCTCTGGCATACGAAACTGAAAAAAATTTGTCTAAAACTGTTGTCAGTAAAAAAATCACTTTTAAGGTGGCGGTTCCCTAGAATCGCATCGCAGCACACATAAATGTTTAATAAAAACCTGTATCCTGAGAATACAATGTACCAATATATCTTTTTTCTTCTAAATTTTGACAAGAGATTGAATTTACTATTTATTTTGTTTGATGCTGCAATAAAATTCGATTTGATTCTTCTATCTGCAGCTTTTAATATTTCGCTTTCAAATTGCAAAATACATTAATAATCCACATATTGCACCCCGGCAAGAAAAGTGACAGAACTCAAAATTGCAGAATTTGAGAAACACCAACTTAAAGGAAACTATACAACTTATATTGAAATAGTATAAGCTTCTTTTATATTTTATGAAGTATTTATGGTGGTAACTTCTATTATATTCTATAGAATAGTAATATAACACGCTGGGGCACCTTATACATATTTTTCAATGACGTATCAAACATTTTATTTTATGACTTGTATCACTTTACTTGCCAGGTTGCGATATCTTTTCATAAACAACTGAGAGTGGGAAAATTTCTAAACTACTTTTGTCTAACAACGCTGATTTAATTGTTTCTCGTGCCATTTTACGCTCTTGTAAAAAATTAGCCATTCTATTTAGAAATATAAAAAAATTAATATCAATCAAAACACTACCTTCTTGCATTATGAAGCTAGGACAAAATATTTAGTGTTATATTCTTAACTGATTAAAAAAATGATATATTCATAAAAATTGACAGAAATAATAAAATAAAACGTAATAAATTTTAGTTGAATATTATAAAATAAATCAAGTTGACGTTACTTTCTGAGTAGTTATATAGTGTATTTTTCTTCGATATTTACTTCCGTTGGCCATTTTAATCAAAAATAATAATTAGATGTATTTCTAATCAAGTATATTCAAACAGATTTTTATTAAATAAACAACAAATGCACGATTCGTTTTGTTTTTAAGCAAATGAAATAATAAAGACGAATAAAAAACCAAACTGTTACTTACCTTGAAATTAGTAAGAACAGCAATATCGATCGTTGAAGTTTCCGCATAACTTCTACGCAATTTTCGCATTAAAACCGAGAAGTATAATGTAGCAGAGAAGTGGCAACAGCTGCATCATTCAAATTCAAAATCGCGGGTGCTCTAATAGAGTTCTGTTGCATGGTCGTGGTCAACTTCTTTTCATTAGAACATGTATGCCAAAATTGCCCTTTTCTGTTTTTCAACGAAGTAGGGGAGAAAGCATTGCACCGCATGGAGTGCCTTCCTGTTCGAACTGAATTCAAAACAGGTATGGAATCCCTGAAAACAGGAACTGCGTGCGCGGAAAGCGTGGAAAGGAAAATGGCGATTTTTTTTACAGGTGGAGTAATAGCCAGTGACGTCACGGCTACCTGTCGCCGTTGCGTTTTGATTGCGAAAGGAAACATACGTCTCATCTCTGTGCCTGCTTGTCATTTGGATTCCTGGCATGTTCTCAGTTTTCCACATTTGAACAACTGTGTTACGACTGAAGAACATCTGAAAATTGTAAAGAATAACTCCTTTTCGCCTCACGATGCACAATGAGCAAGCATAAATCGTTTGCACAATAGGAATAACGTTGATTCGCGTGGTAGCTGTTTCTGCGATAGAATTGTCATTCCATTTTTTGTGGAGAAAAAATTGAAAAGAAAATATATTAATTACCTACACTATTTCCTAATTCTTTATATTAATCAAAAAAGCAATCGTGAGGTGTTTAATTGTTAAAATATACTTTAAGATTAATCACCTCAGATTATTAGATCGTTCTTGAAGTTATTCTTTAGTATAAAATATGATAAATTATTTTTAAATGCGTACATTTTTTTATTTCACTGAACATTCATTTTCTACACCAGTGGCATACACTACAGGGTAATTTTTGACGAGAAGATAAGTCCCCAAGTCATAAGTTAAGAATATTCTGCTTATCAATTTGAAGTTTGCGAAATTCGTTCAAATATTTATGAAAATTGTATAGCATATTTACTATTCTTCTATTCTTATTTGATCCATTTCTTCAAATATAACATTTATTTTGAAAAAAAAGTTATAAAATCTCTATTATGGTGTGATTGGTAATTGGTAATTATTAGTTAACGTCTTACTAGAGCAACTTAACGGGCTATTGATGACGGTCCGGGATCAGTCCCTTAAGGGAAAGATCCGAGGACAACACCTCGTAATTCCTTAAGGTGTGAAGTTTTGGAATAAGAAATGGAATCAATAAAACGCATTTCAACATTCTGTTTTTAAAGTGCACAAACTACTTTATTTTAAATATTGTGGCTTCAAAAAAAAATTATTGATTTATTTTGTGATATATTGTCTGTTTAATTTGTCTTGATCTAAATAAAAAACGGTGATACGTTTACTAGTTCACATGGTATAAAGGTATAGAGGAATTTTGTTTTACGAATACAGGAATCAAACAGCGAAAATTCGAAGTAAAATAAGTTTAAAATTGAAAACATAACCTAAGTTCAGATTTCATTTTTAAGAAGAATAAATATCTTCAACGTGTCATGATCATGCGTCATTTTTTATTTTTTGAGCGTTTTTTAATTCGTTATACTATGTTACATATTTTGATTCAAAACTTTATCGTTTAAGATAATCTCTTTAATATTTTCCTACTTCTAGTGCTTAAATTAATCACATTACAAATGCAAATTTACCTATCTATAATTTTCTTTTGTTTTGCATGCAAACTTTTAAGTGCAATTATAAAGTTTGGTTACTAGGGTTTTATGGCGTAAGGTCCGATAACGGACAAGCTGTGCCAAGTTTGAATGTTCAAATAACAACGTAGATTCAGAAAAAATGGTTATGGATGCAGGAAATCCAAGCCCGATAAACGGTTTAGTTAATTGCAGTTGGAATGTCCAATACCAATAATGTTAATAAAACTTATTTCTATTTACATTTCCTTATAATACTGTTCATTTGAAACTTTTATTTGTATGCTGAACACAGACGTATAGCTATGTACTATAATAAGAATTCGGTTTTATTAGTATGGAATTAAAAATCTGTATAAATAAGAATGGAGTGTTTGTTTGTAAATTGAATATTTTCGACACATTTCAAATTTTATATCCGTTTTGGATCCTTCTGATGAAAAATCCGTGAGAGGGCTACATAACCATTTCATCTTCGAGTCACATTTGGAGATTGGGGTGCCAGTTCAGGTGTTGCCTCGTCATCTGAACGTTGTTCAAAATTATGTGCTGTTGTCCGTGGCATAAAACATTTATAAGCATAAAACAGACTATCCAATTCTTCAAAAGTCGGTATTTTTGCGAAAAATTTGAATTCCAACTCCTTTTTAAGGGGACAGTGGACTTTCAAAACAAACGTTTGAGGTTATGATCCGATTCTGATCAATTTGCACAACCTGTTTCAAAACAATTTATAAATGAAGTTTAATCTAAGAATATTAAGCTGTGCTAAAATTCAGAATAAAATGAGGTCAAAATTTTAGATAAATGAGAAGAAGTTCAAAATGTTATATAAATTGGCAAAAATTGATAGGTTCCCCATACACATTAATTTTTAAAATATGGCATTATTTGGATTTACTCCCCTTCGTGTATCACTCAATTGTAAATCTAAAAAAATTTTAATGAAACCTCAAAATGTTTTCAAAAGAACATAGGTTCAGCAACACAGTTTTACCGAAATTTCAAAACTAGGAGACATGATGCATTTCTCATTTGTACTTAAATAATATACAACAGACTACAAAATTTATCCAAAAAGAGTTTAAGAAAACCACGAAAAAGCTACTGCACCGGTAGTAATTCGAAATCAGAAAAATGTCAAAAAATCTCAATCGTAGAAAAACCAATCGTTGACCAACCATACAAAGCTTCTTTAAGTTGTCAATAGAACTTCATCAAAAGTGATCGTAATTAAAAAAATCTTCATGCTACCTATAAATTTTTCAATCAATCGTCAATTTATTTATAAACTAAAACGGAAAAATAAAACGATTTTGGGTTTGGTGTTTTCAACGTCTACTGTCTAAGAGAAAGAAAAGTATCGCCTATCCTTCACGAGTGAGGTTCATCGATACCGGACTCAGTGTGCGAGTAACATCTTCGGGGAAAAGGGCATGATGACCTGTTTCTTTATCTGAGGCACTTCGTTAAGGTCAGACGAGTTTTACCATAAGTCAATAACAAAGTGAAGCAATCCATGGTTTTTCCCCAAACATGCTTCAAATTCTTCGCATGCTGAGTTTAAATTGGTCTATAATGCCACTATTCAATAAATCTCACCCATTAGAACACCTGCAAATAAGAAAACCACATCCCCGAGGAGAGTGGAAAACCGAATGCAAATTATATTACATTTAATTTTGAAGTAGCTGATGCAATTTAGAATTGGGATTTTTGGGTATAAGACACACTTGTGACAGACTTACTCCAGTTGCATATCGTTTCTGAAAGACTCTTGTGGGCAGTTCTCAACATAATATCAATTGAAATATAGTTGAGCTAAAGGGAGTTCTCGGCACAGGTGAAAAATTGACATACTTCATACACGATATCCACTTTTCTTCTTAAAATATATAATGAAAAGCAGATAATTTTTAAAGACTTTATAATGGAGGCATCATTTTGAAACAAAACTGATTTATTTAAACTTTTTTCAAGGAAACTATCATATCACCCTCTAATTAGTGAAATACTAATTCAAAATTTCGAAACATGAGTTTTGGTTTTTGGAGGTTGATGAGACTGGAGATTGGGAGGTTTAGACTGGGGAGTATTTAATTCCGTTTCGTATTTGTTTTTGTATGCAGGTTAGATTTCTTTTTGAGAACACACTTAGTGAGCAAAGCTTAGGGAGCGAAACTTTTCTTCCTTCGTTTTCTCAGAATGTTTTTTGACTTTATTTCACTCTAAAGTCAACGATGTAAACTAAATTGTTCTTTTAAGGGATCGTTGGTATAAGGTTATTCGAAGGGAACAATTCTTTAAATGAGGATTTAAGTTTCTGTATTATCTACGAACGCATATTTAACGGTGGGAAAAATTTTCGTCTAAAGACTATAGATTGAGGAAAACAAAGTAACGAAATATATCCATTTTGTCGTTGCAGTTTTAATTTTTTTCAATTGTGTATGGGACCAAGTGGCGCTCTAATTACAAACCAGCCAAAATGCAATTTTAAATGTCTCTTAGTTAAGCATAGGAATTTATTTAATTTAAACAGCGATTTGTGACCTTTGGTTGTGGAAGCTGTTTCAAAGGAATGGCAGCGACTCAAAACGTCCCGGCATATCGTCACAAATATACCTCCGCTGAGTTCGAGTGTTTGAAATATTCCCTTTCTCGTCCCTACAGTTGTAACCTAGGGACAGTTAATTGAATAGGGAGCTATCGCGCACCCCTGAAAACAATCTGAGCGGGAAGGAGATCTTTCCGATAGATAGGTCGAGATTTGCTACCGGCAGTCAGCGGAAGATCTACCGATGTTGACATCTGACTACGAGCTGTTGCTATGGATATTACAGTGTAACCGCATTCATAACTACTCGGAATTCCGTAAGTTTGGCAGAATGGGTAATATTTCTTAGGTGATTCACATACGCAGAAGTATTAAGGCTGTCACAAGAAACCCAATTTACTTAAATAGATGGAAAACACGATTTGGAAGCCACATTCTAGAGAAGCCAGGTGCCACTAAAAACATAACATTAATCATAATGATAATACATTTGTAATAATATGCTGTGGTTGCATCTTCTTACGAATAAAGATATTTTCAACAGGCGAGTGCTTTCATGTAAAGTAACAACTGTAATGGACAGGTAGTTAAGTGTATAAAATGTTGTTTTCTAATCTTTTGGTAGAACCGAATGGAACTCACAGGATCACTTATTTGGTGGACTGTTGCAAATATTTCACTCAGTCGAAGCAATCCGTGCGTAAAGTTGTTTTTCAAGTCAGCTAAAATAATAAAAAAGTTTGTGGTACTAAAACAATAATTTTTTTTTTTGCAAATGAATATTCAGTGAACAGATGAAATTTTCTTAGGTTGAGAGAGAAAGTTCTCTTTCTTTTTGATTTGTTACTTGCATGCTGTTCCTAGTTGCCCAGCAAAACTAAAGAAATAATCATTCGAGAAACTATGGAAAATGATTCTTAAAGTTGATTTACTGAATTTTCTAAAAATATTTACCTAGTTTTATTTTATTTTATTGTAAACGCCTCTTTTTCTTGAAACTGTTCCGAATTTAGAAATTTTAGTATCCTTTGACCTTACAATTTATGTTTCAACTTTTCACACTTTTGACGTTTTTATACCTAATAACCTTTATCTTTAATCAAAATTAAGGATTATGAATTAGTGTCCATATTTTCTACATCTAATAAGTCTAATGGAAAAAGGTTATATTAAGGTCATTGCATGTTAAACCGCTCACTCAACAGTCCGACAACCTTCGATTCTTGATGATTGAATGAACATTTTATTGCTTAAACACACAAAAAATACGAAAAGGCAAATATTAAAATATGTAATGAGATTTAAACTCAATTCCATTTTGTTAAGCAGCATAACAGAGTTTGAAAAATGTCATTTGAATTAATATCTCTTTACAGACAGCTTTGAGTACATACGAAATGGTACTTTGGTACTTTTTGCATGAAGGAATACCTACATTCATAATATAATCATAATATTCCATCTTAACCTTATTTATTTCACTGATTTCTCATATTTAATATTTTTTAGATAATAATCATAAGAGCAACTGGACTCTAACTCCATGGATCATCGTAAGTATCGTGCTTGATGCATGTAAAATTAGCGGCATCAGCTGTTCATGCTGAGTACATTCTCAGGCAAGAGCAGCTGTGATATTATGTTGTTTTACGCTGTTACCCTGCACGAATTTCATATTTTGAGGCAATACGGAAGAAAGAGGTCAATATCATTTAAAGACATGTTTTGGAAATTCTTTCTTTGAGTAGAACTCTATACGAAAGAAACATAAAGATACTTTCCCTTAACATTTTAGAATAACATTTATATCCATTGCAATTTACCATAGATATTTCTATTAATTGTCAAATAATAAACTGAACCTAAAATCTATGATGAAACATTCAATTTGCAAGACAAAGGCGCCAAAAAAAATAACACAAATTTTTTATATAAGATAGCAACTTCAAATCCAACAAAAATATGTAAATTAAGACATATTTGAGTTGTAAAAGGCATTTAAAATTTATGTTAGGTATCTCAATGGGTATATTTTATTTTAATAGAGAGGTTAAGCACATTTTCTTCTTCCATTGTGCCTTGCCTTAGCTTTCTCAAATACTTCATCGCACGACAGTTAAAACAAGCTTTTAACTCTTTATAAATTTTATCAGTTTCAAATAGTATAATCTACAACTAACTGAACATTTCATTGAATAACATATATACTTAATTGTGTGAATAAATACGAAATTTTCTGGTTATGTGATGAGTGCGATTGGATTTTAAATGTTTAAGTTCTCGTATAAGAGGCGTAAGAATCATCTTTTGCCATAAGTTGTAACACCGTTAAATAATGCTTTTGATGCAATGCATTCGGGGATTCATTTTTAATGCTCAGCAATCAACGTACGAAAATGTATTTTATTATTCTTAGTTTTAAAACTCATTTTCTCCACTTCTTTTATTCCTTTCTATTGGGATATTTGCGTGTGAAAAAGTTTTCAATGTATAGCCAAATTTAAAAAATAAAAAATAATTACTATTTGATGTTTCACCAGCACATTTCTGTACTACTTAACAACGGTTTCAATTGGCAATGGGTAAACAACCCAAAGTAAACGAGTATAAATTTGAAAGTTGCATTGGCATAGTATGTCTCGATACGTTGAGGAAGGTGCCATCGGTAATTTTCCAGAATCTTAATCCAAAAGCACTTATGCATCACACTGATTGAATGAGAGAAGAGAGGGATTTTATATTGCTGGCGGTGGGGGAGAGAGTTGTTTTGCCATCAAGATCCTTGCATATGATCTACTCAGCACGTCTCTTATGGTAGGTCTGTTGGTCTCCGGCTGATAGCATACTGAAGAAGCAGGGACATCAGAACCTCTATCTACTTGGTTCGCTGAAAGACACACATTATGCGATTGAGTGATTTACTATCAATATGAAACGAACTCTTGACATGTGATTAATTGGCAAATCGTAAAAAACAAAAACAATATCAATCAAGTTCACAAACTTCTAGCTCTGATCCTGAACACAAATTGAACGTTTTTTTATGCCGTATCATTTATGTTAGTAACGTGTATGCATATCGCACCCCGTTAAAAAAAGTGGCACAAGTCAAAAAATAAAGATTTTGATGTTATGTCATTGAAAAATATGTATAAGGTGCCCCAGCGTGTAATATTACTATTCTATAGAATATAATAGAATTTACCACCATAAATACATACCTAAAATTTAAAAGAAGCTTATACTATTTCAATATATCCTTTTTTATAGTTTTATAGTATCCTTTAAGTAGATGTTTCTCAAATTCTGCAATTTTTAGTTGTGTCACTTTTCTTGCGGGGGTGCGATATGTTTATTTTTAGAGTAATTTACTTTTCCAGGTAAATGAAAACCAGTGTTGCAACTGGTTGCATAATATCAAAACAGAACGAATTCTCAAAAATAAATTATGTATAGTTAATACATTAGACGAAGTTTCCATGTGACTTCAAATGCAATTAGGATGTACTTCGAATGACTTACATCCAATGTAATTCGGAATATGAACATTATTTTATGCTTTGAGCTCGTAGTAGAATAAGAATAGTTTGTAATACATTTTATTTCATTAACCCTCTTGGTGGTTGTAACAATGAGGCATCTCGCCATTAGCAAAACTGACCAGATCCTGTTGGACGAGATATCTCGTCATTAGAAGAAAATTGAACGGATCTTGACTTCGCCATCATAAAAAAATGGCAATACTTGTTGACGATGTACCTCGTAATTAGTAAAATTGGTAGACGGAATATCTTGTGAAACCACTCGGAGGGTTAAATGTGTCAACAGTACTTACATTGAGTTATTCCTTTATCCCGATAAAACATTGCTATGAAACGCTGGAACCTCGGACCTCTTTCTCCATAAGGGTATTCGTTGTTGATAAATCCTGAGAAATGCAACGAGTATCAGGAGTGTTCAATGTTTTTCATCATCAACGAACACTTTATAAAATTAAAATTAGTTTCCAACTGAAGTATTTAATCAATGAACTAACCGACAATTTAGTCTATGGTCCGTACAGATTTGACAATATCTGTAATTCGTCCAAGAGGATGACTAATGTAATATTTATTGTAATAATCTGACACTGTCATCTATTCATAAATATGGTGCTTAAGAGGGTGTAATCACTTTTTTTCTTCCGAATTTCACTAAATGTGTCCGTTAACTGTTGCCTAAGGACTTATAATATTAATTCTAACAGGAGGCGTAGTGGATACAATAATGGACAGGACGCCAACGGACTTGCATAAAATCCGACTACTTGTTTGGGGGTGTTTTTCGCGGTAGGGCATGAGACCTTTGCATGTTGCTCCTAGTAAATTAAACGCCGACGCCTGCATGCACATTTAGGACAATCAGATTCTTCCTGCTCTTTGGCAATTTTATGGAATGGACGAATGTTACTTCCAGGACGACAATGCTCCATGTCATGTTGCAGCCTCTCTCAAGCAGTGGTGTCAAGATATGGATGTAAAACGTCTTCCCTGGCCTGCTCAGAGTCCCGACCTAAGCACCATAGAACATTTGTGGGACGAGTTAAAGTGAAGCTTACGTACCAGGGAACCTCATCCGAAATCTGCAGCTGATCTGGCGACATTCTTGTATAAGAAATGGACAAAAATACTCATAGCTGTGTATCAAAACTTGTTGAAAGTATGTTCAGAAGGGTTGCTAGTGTAATTGCAGCACGTGGGGACCACCCACCTATTAAAGCATGTCCGGTACATTATTGTAGAGTAGTATATATATACATTGAAGGGCCAAAACACAAGGGATAGCAGTACGCAAATATACAGATGGCAGTAGCATTACGTACGAAATGATGTATAAATGGGCAGTGCATTGTCATGGGATTCCTGAACTCCAGTGATTCATGCGAAAAGTTTTCTGATGTGCTTATGGCCGCACAACGGGAATTAACAGAATTTTAACGCGGAATGCTAGTTGGAGCTAGACGCACGGGACATTACATTTCGGATATTGTTAGGATATTCAACATTCCTCGATCCACAGTGTCAAGAGTGTGCCGAGAAAATAGAATTTCAGGCATTACATCCCACCATGTATAAGGCAATGGCCAACCGCGTCTACTGAGTGACCGAGACCAGCAATTTGTAAGTAGAGTAGTCAGTGTTAACAGATAAGCAACACTAAGTTAAATAACAGCGGTAATCAATATGAGACGTACGACAGACGTGTCCGTGAGGACAGTACAGCGAAATTTGGCGTTGATGGGATATGGAAGCAGAAGACCGACTCAAGTGTCCTTACTAACGACACGCCATCGGCTGCAGCGCCTCTTCTGGGCTCGTGAACATATCGGTTGGACCCTTAGATGTTTTAAAAAACGTTGCTTGGTCAGATGAGTCACGATTCCAGTTGTGAAGAGCTGATGGGAGGGTTCGAGTGTGGCGCAGATCCCATGAGGCTAAGGACCCAAGTTGTCAACAAGGCATTGTGCATGGTGGAATAGACTGGGTCTTTTGGTCAAACTGAAACAATCATTAACTGGAAATGGTTATGTTCAGCTACTTGGAGACCATTTGCAGCCTTTCGTGGACTTCATGTACTCAAACAACGATGGAATTTTCCAGGATGACAGTGTGCTATGTCACCAGGCCAAAATCGTTGGCGATTGGTTTGAGGAACATTCAACACAATTCCAGTGAATGATTTATCCACCTAGATCGCCAGACATGAATCCCATCGAACATATATGGGACATGATCAAAAGGTCAATTCGTACAAAAATCCTGCACCGGCTAAACTTTCGCAATTATGGATAGTTGTAGAGGCAGCATGTCTGAATATTTCATCACGGGACTTCCGACTACTTGTTGAGTCAATGCCACGTCATGTCACTTCGCCGGCCAAAAGGAGGTCCCACACCTCTACGAGAAAGGAACTCATAAATAGAAAGATAAATTATGTACGCTACTCTTGACGTTTTTAAGGTAAGAGCTTTGTTAGTTAAACTGTTGGGGAGCTATTTCAAATGAGGTTGAAATTTTAATATCACAAGTAATGCTTTTGATTGGGTATAGAATTTGGAATAAAATTAAAGAAAATTCTTACTTAGTCGTGATTCGTGTTTAATGAGTTCTCTGTAGTGTGATGCAACCACCAAAGTCGCATATATCTGAAAATGAGAAACTTGTTAACTCATAGCACGTTGAATTGAAATTATATATATATTTTATCTTAGACATGTATAGTTTTGGGTGAAAAGTGAAATTTTTGAATTGTGACCTAAAATTAAGGAAACGTAAACGAAACGTATGGATGAATTTTTTTTTTGTTTATATCTCCTTGCTTTTAGAAACTAATTAAAAAAAGATATACAAAACACGAGATGTCTGAAATTTATTATTTTATCTATTGACGGTTGCTATGTGTGCGTGTATGGATATTTCGTATTTTATTAACCAGAACATATGTAAAAAGAGTTAAGGTATGAATAGGAAATACGGCTTACATTTTACAGTTTCAACGTGGAAGTGAATATTTTTTACCCAAAGTATACCCTATAAAAACTATCAGAAGATTTCAGAGAAATTCATCTAAAATATGAAGTACATTCTCTTAAAGATAGCACAAAAGATTTTTAAATGACCGCTAAACACTTAAAATGTGCAATTCCGTAAGTATTAAGAAAAATGAAATGCAAAAATGACTTTATGAAGATATTAAAATTATCTTATGATCTTTGAAAGCCATCAAAGTTCACTTTTATCATTCAAGTATCACCAAACTAATAAGCAAAATCGTAATAACTTTTTATCTATTGGAACGAGTTACTCTCTAAAATTATTTACAGAGAAAACCTTGTCTTATTGTGAATACCGTGTGGGCAACTACCCTCTTTTAGTATATCATGTGCTTGTATTGAATTTTATTTTATTTCTAATGTTTTGTTTCGAACCGGCCGACCATCCGGTCTAGTGGTTAAGGTATTGGCCTCTGGATCGGAGGGTTACTGGTTCGAATACGGGGTCAGGGCATGGATGTATATTGTGCTGTCCTTTGTTAGGGGAAATGATGGTCCTCCCACTGGGTGCGCCTTCACAAGTGGTCATCACTTCCTTCCTTGTAGTGGCCAATGATTAAATTCATGCTCCCGCCATTCGAAAAAAAATGTTTCGAACCGTTCTCTGAAATGGTTAGTTATTTCTCTGAACGGTTCGGTTATTCGATTTTATATTAAAATGTTATTGTGTTTATTATTATTAACAGAAAAAAAGTCTTCTAGTCAATCAGAAAGAGATGGACATATGTTTACCACCTGATTAAATTCTAAACTGAACCACTACTGCATTAAATTCCATCGTAATCTACGGTTTGTAATTCTAACCATTATTGTAGTATCCCCTGTCGTCACACTTGTATTGCATTTTAATTTATTTTAGATGTTTGGTTCTGAGCCTCTATAGAAATGGGTAGTTATTTCGTCAAACGGTTCGGCTTTTCGGTTTCATATTAAATGGTATCGAGGTGAATTATATTGACATTATAGTGGTATTATAGTAGTATTATAGTGGCAATCTATACAATCTCTTTTACGTATGTGAAAATGTCTCTCTATATTAAAAAAAAGTTAGAGGGAACAAGATGCAGAAGATTTTTTACTCATGCGGCTATTAGTTTAGGGTGCATTAAGTGTTAAAGTAAAAAAAAAGTGAAATCACTTGCGAAAGAGGTATTGGTTTGCGAAGCAAACCAAACGGGATTGCGTAGCAATCCCCGAGGGTCGACGAGCGTAAACGAGCAGAGGGCGAAGCCCTCGCTGTGACTTCATGGACCGGAAAGTAAAATCAGGATAATACGAATTCTTCAGATAGTTTCACTCTGCGAAAGAAATGTTGGTTTGCGAAGCAAACCAAATGGCATATGTAAAAGGAGTGTTGGTTTGCGAAGCAAACCAAATAGGATTGCGTAGCAATCCCCGGGGTTGGCGGAAGTAAGCGAGCAGTTGACGGAGACCCCTAATAAAACAAAAAACACATTAAGGAAACTAAACTAAAAATGAGAATGGTTACTTACAATCAGTATAAATAATATTACAGCAAAGCACATAATTGGTATTGCAAGAGTTGACTATAAAATAAATGGAATTTGTTATTAACATTATGCACCTTATATAAAAATAAAATACTTTGTACTTGTACTGAAAGAAATAAACTTTTCTGTAGATTATGTATATATATAAATGATTTGACTTAGTATTAAAAATGTGTAAAACACTTTTGTAGAAAATTTTTTTTCCCTACAATCCAACTAAAATACCATTTAAAGAGGGAAATTTCCATACAGTACAAAATCAAAACTAATACAAATTAATTCAAACATGATTTAATGAAAAAATTTTCAGTAATTTTTTAAAAATAATACTATTCAAGAGTTATGTAAATCAAGTGAAAACCAGAGTGGAAAATGTGAAAACGGAAACACTGAATATTCCAAAAACATTTTGCACAGTTTATGCCATTTATTGCACTTAATACTCTCCCTCATAATTTAATAGCAGTTAGTATTTTTAGGAATGAAACGTAAATGAAAAAACTAAATATTTTTTATTTATCAAAATGAAAAGCGGTCAAAGGGAAATTTCAAAGCCTTTTTAGGTTTAATGCGAGGAAAACAAATTTCACTTTTAGTACTCAATAGGAATTCGGTTATACACTCTAAGACAAGAAAAAAATGTTGTACTTGGCAGAAGTAGACCGGTATAAATGAAATTTGGAGGAGTGGTACATCTGCGTTGGTGATGCAAATGATCAAATTTTCAGAATTGTTTGAGCATGCGCCTCGCGCAGGGAAGTTCTTAAACACGTTTCATACCGTGGTACAAAAGGACATCCATTTGCGCAGTAAATTCATTTCTGTTTATGCTGTTGTGTTGGTTACATCGTTTCTCATTGAGTTATGCCTCGGAGAAAAGTTCGTAAGCAATTTAAGCAACTGGAAGAGTTTGGCCCCTGAGAGGGTGAATGATCTAATCGACAGATTGGGCAACATATTAGTTGTAGTGATGTTACTGTTGCACGCTGTCGGGAGCGGTGGATACAACAAGGCACATGCCAGCGTCAACCAGGCTGTTGAATGCCTAGAGAAACTGGACCGAGAGAGGATCAACGTGTTGAAAGACGTGCGCGTACTGATCCAACAGCCACTGTTGCAGATATTCAACGGGCAGTGGGAACCTCTCACGATCATCCAATAAGTGATCGCACCATTTGTCGACGACTTCACGATGTAGGACTAAACTCACGTAGACCGTTACGACGACTGCCTTGAACAGCATTGCATCGTCGTCAAAGACTGGAATGGTGTCTTGCCAGACGGACATGGAGCGATAACTGGCTTCGAATGGTCTTCACTGACAAAACCCGCTTCTGTCTGGGTGATGACAATCGAATCCGTGTGTGGAGGCAACGTGGTCAGCGGCAAGATTCATGGTTTGTTGCGCAGCGTCACACGTCGAGAAGTCATGGTGTGGGGTGCAATTATATATGATACCAAATCACCTTTGGTATTAGTTACGGGCTCTTCGACAGGCCAGCGTTACGTTCAAGAATTTTACAGCCAGTTACCCTCCCATTCCATAACTTCTAGGTTTACCCACTTTTTCAACAAGACAATGCTCGACCCCATATTGTAGCCGTCTCTAGAGCTTGTCTACGACACAACGATATCTTACCATGTCCGGTATACTCACCGGACCTGTCCCCGATCACGAATGTATGGGATGCCATTGGACGAGATGTCACCACTCCACTATTCTGCTGAAACTACGTGACGGGGTTCAAGCAGCATGGAATGGACTGTCGCAGGACTTCATAAAGAGCCTCTATGATTCACTACCAAAGCGCTTGGCATGTTGCATTAGGAATAATGGTGGTCATACGCCATACTGACTGATACCATGTTTTTGAATTTTTCTCAATAAAGTTTGCGTATTTAATCTCAAATTTTAATAATTTACTCATTCATAATCACTTTACAAACCTTGTAAATTTCCTTGCGTTCTGACAATTCCTTCTAGGTGCATTTGTTTTTGTCTTAGAGTGTATATGTAGACATTTGTCTTAGGCATTGATTCCACTAATTTTTATGATAAGCTGGTATATTTTCAGCAATTCTTCCATTAAATCTAGTGATAAATTGGTTTTGCTGGAAACGTGATACTCTCAAAACTTTTATTCAAATGGTTCCATAATTTTTCAATACCATTACCAAGGACTGGGCAACGTGTTTCTATAACATAGGATCAGTTATATCTCACAAACCAAGTACTATGCTCGAGATCGCAGTCTTATTAAAAGCAATGCCACTTTCAATGCCATTTTTTTTCTTGTACTTTCTAGAGCATCTTTACACAATATCATAAAATGTAGATTGTCCACTCCAATGCACTATGGACTCAAATAATACCAGAAGAATTATCGAGTATTCAACATGTTTTACTGAGAATATCTTGTCCAGAGAATTTATCTTCAGTTTGTGATTTTTCATCAGATCCAAATAAATTTAGTCTCGTTTGAAAAGAAAACTGTTATTGAATCAAAAAAAGTTTTAAATAAATATAACTTTACTATATTTCTTTCTTGTTTACAGTGCTGTTGTAATGTTTACACACCTAGTCATTCTTTCACCCTTGCTTTTCTCATGCCTTTAGAACTCATAAAATTACTATTTTTGCTTCCGTCTTATTATTCTCTATTCGTTCATGTTTTATTTGTTCATAAAAAATGCTTATTCACTTTCTTTTGCAATTCTTTCAATTTAATTATTATTTTATAAAGCTTGCAAATACTTCGAAAAAAAAAAGATAGATTTTTATACACCATTTTTCAGTTTAGAACATTCGAATTTTTGAGGAAATTCTTATTTCACGACTTGTATATCCGGTTTTCCACTGTACAGGAAGATTTATTACTTACATCTTTTTCCAAAAGTAAAGCTATGTTGATTATGATGGATAAAAGGACGAATGGAGACCATGCTGTCCACGGTATCAACAGTGGAGGAACATCCTAAATAAAATTTTAACAAAATTATAAACGACCAAATTTTAAGCAAAATATAATAATTTTCAAACTAATTCTTATTACGATTACTTACAAACGAATTCTTATTCCGATTATTTACAAACGAATTCTTCTTCCGATTATTTAGAAACGAATTCTTATTTCGATTTTTTACAAACGAATTCTTATTCCGATTATTTACAAACTTAGTCATAGTCACCAATTCTTAAGGATTTTTTAAAGTTTTTGGAATATTACAAAGGATAAAGAATAATGTATTAAACGACACCGTCATAAATCCTATATTCACCCAAAATATCCGATTGGCAGGGCATTGAAAAAAACATTCACACAAAACTGTGGATTGACGAAACTATAAAATCTTGGAATTTTTTAGATGCATTTGTTGCATTATAACATCAAAATGCGTTTTCGCTTCAAAAATGTATCGTTATTTGTGCGAGTATTTGTTAACTTATCGTTATTCCTAAAATTAAGAAATTCCTGTCTCAAAATTGATTTAATAGTAAATAAAGATGGTGTTACTATGTATCGATTCAGCACAGAATATGTTCACATTAGAGTATTTCTTACAGGAATAAATTAAGGTTTACATATACACTAGAAGATTTGTATTTTAATTTGACTTTAAAAATCCAGCTTTTCTACTACGTGTAATTGGTGTATTCTTAAAATCATTCCAGGGAGAAAATTGTACGAATCAACTACTACTTGTACTATCAGATTGTACAAATAATTAATTGTCTAATCTCTACTATTATAAAAGAAAGTATTTGTATGTGTGTGGACTATCCTGACAAATCTATGGCACTTTCAATATTACGATTTGGCACACAGGTTGTCTAAACTTTTTGCAATTGTTCTATTTCGCCCAAATTTAAAAATTTATCTAGAACATTTTAAAATTTATTTAACGGCATTAAATATTATTATTGTTTTCTTTAGAATGGCAACACCATAAAGAGATGACAGATTCTAAATTTATTTTTTCCGTGTTTCCGTTTGATTTTGCGGATGAACGATTTCAGCTGACGAAAAAAAGAAATAAAGATTTAACTGGAGTTATGTAGTTCTTTTTTCTATCTGCTAGATCGTTAAAGATAGAGTAAAAATTTCAACCGATTTGAAATCTGCGGAAAATGTTACACCAGTTAACCTTATACGTTAATTAAAATTGTTTTTTTCAATTAAATATTTATATTTTTGCAAAAGATTGTGACGTAACGCCAATTAAATTTCTTCGCAATTCGAATTTGAACGCATTTGCCAAAGCCGTGATGGCTGTTATCCAATAGGCTACGAATTCCCATTTGGTTTGCGAATCAATCCAAATGGGAATTCGTAGCAATCACTGGGGGTTAGCGAGCAGTGGTCACACCTGACTCCACGAAAAGAACTGCCATGGGCAACGCCGTGCTAGTTACGCCAGTCGCTAGTTATGATATAATTAGCAAATTAGCATGATTTTTGAAACATGATATCTCAAATTCTAATTTGTTTAGAAAGACGATTCTTATTGGAAATTTTTCCTAATAGTATGTTTCATGTTTTGAACTTCCATAAAGTTGTTAGAAGATATAATTTGTTTTTTATACAATTTTTTAATCGAGAAAGCGTAACAAAATCAACATTTTTTCAGGAATTTCAACATTTAAAACTCAATTAGAAATCCATTTCTTGATTAAATACTCTGACTGAGATTTAAAACATTCACTGTATTATATAAATCATAATGATGCAAAAATAATTATGATAGAAGAAATCATTGTGGAGTTGGAGGAGTGAACAATGCATCGTTTTGCAAAAACGCAGTTCTTCAGAAATCGAGTTTAAAGTTTTAACATTCATTTCATGTTGACAGTAGCAACGAAACCGTTATAGCTAAAAAACTATTTCGAATATTTGCAAGATCTTGGCATCTTTCAAAGCTAAGAAATTGGACAATAATTTGAATTAATAAAAAAAAATTGATATTCTGGTCGATTTTCAGGATTTCTAGTGTATACACACAGATTAAATTGAAAAAAATTTAGAAATAACATTAGTTTATAGTTTAATAGTTTTCTCGTCGTTTTATACGCACACACACAAAATGATCAATATAATGCAGTAAAACTTAATGACCGATTATATATTTAATTGGAGGGTCATCTCAAGATTAATCATTGTTAAATTCACGAATATGAAGTCTGAGATGACCCGTAATTACTCATGACATTTAAAGATTTAACACTTGCCTTTATAGTTCCACAGATCAAAATAACTGATACGAGTAGCAGGATGGCATGGAAAACTATACCGTATATTCCAAGAAAGAACAGAGCTGTTAAAAATTTAAGAGTATTTTAGACTATAGAAACATAAAATGATTTGAAAATATTGAATTAAAACGATGTGTTTCTGAGAGACATATTCTGTCGAACTAAATGAAGGTGAAGGATATTTTTTTTTTTGCAGCACATACACGTATTCACAGCGTGTCATCAAATGGCTTGTTTTTCAAACAAGCGCAATTTCAACTTCCTCAATTAAAATTTCAAAAATGACTTCCGAACTGATACATAGTAGCTGATTTGCCAATTCCATTAGATGCAAATCGTCGCCACCACTGTCTAGAAACGACATTTTAAGGTATCCCCGATATGTATCATGGGAGGACGTTTGGATAAATGTAGTAAAATCTCCATTTTCTGTTTTGGTTTGTTTGCTTAGACTAAAATTCCTCTCATAAACAGAAAAACTCTTTAATTAATTGAAACAGGAACTTTTTACTTATAGGCTCAATGTATTCTTTTTTTTAAATAGTTAATTCTTTTTAATATAAACCATTTTTAGGGAGAGTTCTCTCTTTTAAGAAGTGAACTTTTTTTGCAAGAAGTGTTCCCTCTTTTAAAGCGTGTATTATTTTTTAAGGAGAGTTCTTTGCTCAAAGCATTAAAATAATCAGAGTAGATAAATTGGTTCCACTCTACAATTTCCACACTTCCACTGGTTTTGCTTGAGGACTCTATAAATTGTTCAAATCTCTGTATTGGTATCCGTTAAACTAACTCCCAATGCTCAGTGATGAATTGCTTGAGTTGATAATCCGGTGGATACCAACCAGTCGGTCTAGTGATCTGGGTGCTGGATCGAAAGGTTTTTGCTTCAGACATGGGTAAGGCCCGGATATTTTTCCGTTTGAAAGGAATGTGTGGCCTCTCTATAAACGGGCTGGGCCTAGAATTAATGGTATGTTTTGGGTCATCCTTAAAGTTCTTCACGTTTTTTAAGATAAATACCAACGAAGCAGTATAAAAACATAAGAAAATTTTATTGAATAACATAAACCCCATTTTGTTCTATGACTTTTTACCATCTTTCTGGCATCTGGAAAATTCCTTTAAAAATCATTAGGCTTATTTGTAAAGAAGTTATCGAGGTGCTGTTTGACAGTCTCCAGAATTGAACACCAGGCCGTTAAAAGAATTTTGAAATGACCTGAAGATGTGAAAATCTGAAGGGACAAGGTCTGGTGAATATGGGGTGACACAACATCCCAGCTCATAATCTCAATAAATCTTTGTCTGGCATCCAGAGAAATGTGTGGCCGAGCATTGTCATGCTGAAAGACAACACCTCGACGATTGGTCAGTTCTGGCCTCTTTGCTTCGATTTCTGTTTTTAATACTGCCATTTGAGAACAGTATTTTTCCCAATTTACTGTCTGATTTTGTGGCAACAATTCATAATGAACAATTCCTTTGTAGTGCCACCATACAAAAAGCATTACTTTTTCGTCCAGAGCGGTCATCATCTTCGAGGCTGAAATTTCCCTGCTTAAATTTAACAAACTTCCTTCGAAACTGTGGCCTCAGAAACAGAGCATGTCCATATACAGCACACAATTTACGAGCAGTCGGACTAGCATTTTTTCCTTTCTTAAAATAAAAGAGCGTAATATGACGAAAATTAACTTTCTGGTTCTCCATTCTTAGCACTGCAGTGAAACAAAAATTATGCCACAACACATGCTCTAATGATGCAGTTTAAGCAGAAAAGACCGAATTTAAACATATGCTTCAATCAAGGTCATTCCTTATCTCAGCGGTAGAAAAATAATAATAACAAACCTAGCTTCGATTTCAAAACGTGCCCAATATATGGGTTGCAACGTAAACCCCATTGGTGCTCCAAGGTAACGCATGGTGGCATAGTGGATCTCCCATGGTGAATAATGGCTGGCCATGAAACGAAAAAACTCGTTGGAAAATGACGGTTTATTAACCTCTTCGTTGGGAGTAATCGTTTGGTTACCTGGGCTTTATTCGATTCCAGGTATTCTTCAAAAAATCGATGAATTTTCGAGTGTACAGTTATTTCTAAAGACAGATTAGACTAGGTATAGTAAAGATTAAGTGACCTATTCGTTACTTTTTACATAAAACATTATGCTGTAACGACGTTGAGATATTTGAAGACCAATGTCGTTTGATGCGTTTTTACGAAGAAAAATCTAGAATTGATTTTTTTTAAAGAATAATACACACTCATACGTACCGTGTAAAATCCAGATACCGAGAGGATCCACTGGAAGATGAAGATAACCCAACAGATTCAATATCGCCGTTATTTCTCCTGCAAATGCTATTCCCTTCAAAAGAAGTATAATTACTCTACACCGTCATCTATAACATGATTATAACAGAACCATTTAGCGGGTCACCGAAATTCGACCAACATGAGCGATACGTGTGACTAAAAATTCCTTACTAATAATATGTCCCTGATTTCAGAAAATCAGGTAAGGCAAGATTTTGTAACACCTCATATGGTTAGATTCTGGAATACGATACCATCGCCAATAGCGATAGTTTTGGAATATAGTACTTTGTCGTAGATGTGCTACGTGCTCATTTTGTTACATCACCTGCATGTCTATCCAAACAGTCGTTTAGTGACGAAAATTTGAGTCTACAATTTAGTGAGGGACCGATACCATGTTCTTGAGTTTTCTTTTATTAAAGATGAAGATAAAAGCTTATGGGAACACGGATAGGAATATTTATTTTACTTCCATATATTTCAACAAATTGAGAAGTCCTTTCCACATGATTGTTTAACTATGGTTATAATATTCATAGAAACACTTTTCCTCATACAAAGGAAAAGTAAAATCACGTCTTTCTGATCGAAAGTAAAGTTAATAATTAAATGTAGATATCGAGGAAAAATTATTTTCTTTTCATAGTTTATCAAATTAAGCGATGCATTAAACCTAGTTTTTATAAATTTGGAATATCTTTTTGGTGTTTAATTAAAGGTAAAGTTGAATATTAAAATGGAAATGACGGAAGAAAAATTTCATCTATATTCAAGTTAAATTAACAGATGCTCTATTTAGGATTGTTTTACTAAGGCTGTAATATTTTTCAATTGCTCATCTCTTTTTTACTAAAAATAAAGTTAAAAATTAAAATGAAAGCTAACTATTTTAATTTATTTCCATATTCAAGAAAATTTTGAAGTGCTTCATACTTCAATCTTTAACCACAGCTTGTAACATTTAGAAAAAACTCGTTTCTTTTAATCATAAAAGGAACTAGTTTAATTTTCAGCTCTATATACTATTACGGCAACAGTCAAATATATTTGAAATTGAAAAGCAATATTTTATTTAAAAATTAATATAAATGATTACATACATTATAGCGGTTATGCATGATACAATGTTTGTGAGTATATAAGAGATTATTTATTATATTTAACGACTTGGACATGTCTTACCAATGACAAGAAGCCAATGATGATTGTGGCATCTTTTAGATTAAATATAAAGCAACAATTTCCAATGACGGCCATGCATAAATATAGTGATTGTTCGTAGTAACTAAGAGTTAAAAATAAAACCCGTGGAGTCTTTTAACCAGTGATGGGTGAGATAAATCTAAGTAATAAATCAAAATGCTGATGCTCTTATTTGAAGCATCATTTATGTTTAAAAAGTTTTTATGTTTATTTATTTCGTAACTGCATTTGAAGTTGATACAAGTTAATGCTACAGCAGAGGTGTTGGATTTCTTTGTATTGTTCAAGAATATTTATTTTATTTATTGGTCATTGTCCTGTGTTTAGCTCTGGAGCAATGGCCTTCACCAGTATTGTTCCGTTTTATGGATTCATTATTGATTCAATTACTGAAATAGGAACGGGGATAAGAATCCACGAGGACAAGAATAATTTTAGAATACGTAGAGTGAAGATTTATCCATTGCAAAAGAAAAGACAAACAAATCTCATATGAGGATTATTTAATCTAATGGGAGTATCAAAATTCAGAAAACTTGTTGTATGCTAGCAAATCTCGCGATACTTAAATATGTATAGAGAATAAATATTTGGTCGGTTGGCAGTTAAATTTACCTCGCTCTGAAGCAACACAGTGGGTTATTGGCAACGGTCCAGGATCAATCCCGAAGTGAAAAATCCGAGGACAACACCTAGTCATTTTGAGCCACAGTCAGATGGCGAGTCCAACACCTGACTGGCACACCACTTTCCATATTTCCACAACATGGCAACTTTGAGGACATTTGAAACCACGACAGATTTAACGTGCACCAGTCCCCAAGTACAGAACGGTTTTTGATTGGATCGTGTTTCGAACTCGTACCTCTCGTTGCTAATCCGCGACTTTATCATGACCCTAAGGAATATACAAATACCAACTCTATTACAAGCCTCCGTGAGTGAGAGCGCTTTAATATGACGCTAGAATTTTCATGCATGCTTCCAGTACTGTAAATATTTTAAGGATGTATTCACGTTTACAAAGATCATTATTTTGTGTACTCAACATAAGCAGTGATAACTGACTGAAGGAGACTGGCAATGGAGCGTTCCATGTAATACACATTCCGTTATTCAGTAGTGCTTACAGGTAATGCCATCGTCATCAAATCGTATGCTGTGTGTGTCTGATAATGACTGTCCTTAGCATTGGTTGCTCAGTTGTTGCCAATTTCTCCGTGTGAAACTACATTTCACACTCATCTATATATATAATTCTCTTACGTGGCACGCAAAAAAGACGTTATTTGTTTTTCGCGTTTTGGCAACACTGTAGAATTGTTGTTTGTTTACCACGAAGTCCCGCGCATCAATTGAATTTATAGCGTTATCGTATCAAATTTTATTGAAAAAAAAATTTTTAGTTGAGCTGTTACAGTTTATAATAGAAATCGAAGAAAGCGGAGGATCTTTTCAGGGCCATTTAAAAAAATTGCCCTTTTCAGGGCCAACAATTATAGTTTGACAAGACGCTTGCACTACAACTTTTTTCAACACATCAATGAAAAAGTGTGGGTCGTTCGAGTGCTGGGGAAATGTACACACAAACAACATGCTGGGTATTCAATATCCAAAGCAGCGCTCGAATTTCGAGTCAAAATTTTCTCAAAGTTTTCATTTGAATTCTGACTTTAGAGGTACTGTATATATATATATATATATATCTATCTATCTATCTATCTATATATATATATATATATATATATATATATATATATATATATATGTGATGTCAACACTGGAATGGCACTGTGGCTATTACTTGATATGGTATTTTGGAATGAGTCCACGTGTTGTAAAACACAACATTTATTAAATTAATTGAAGACGGTCGTGTGGTTTCCTGTTGAGAATTTCGTATGGGCCCAGATATTTTGGTCGTAATTTGAGTCCTGCTCCAAATTGGGTCCTCTGTATCGCTACCAGGTCTCCTTCTGCATACTTTCTTGCAGGTTTCCGCTTCCGATTATACTGTTTTCGGTTTTCTTCTTGCATCCTTAGGATTTGTTCCTTAGCTTCTTCCCTAAGTCCTTCTCGGTTTCTTATGAACCATTCTTCATATTCTTGTTCCAACATTTCTCTGACCTTCAGATCTTCTTTGTTCTTCATTGATACTCCTGTTAGCAATTCAAATGGTGTGATTTTTGTACTTTTACTAGAGGTGCTGTTCAAAATTCTTTGAATTGAGTTGACATATTTAAACCACTTTTCTGGTTCGTTGATCGCTAATTTCGTCAGTACCGGTATCACAGTTTCAAATATTCGTTCGATTTGACCATTTCCTCGAGGTACTCCTGTGGTGATTTTGAAGTGTTCAATGCTTCTTTCGTCGCAGTAACCTTCGAATTCTTTGGATGTGAATGCGGTGCCTCGATCTGAAATTATTCTTGACGGATTTCCGAATATGTGACTGCGATTCTAGCTTCTCCAACGCATCACGTGTAGAAGTTGATTTTACAGGATAGAGCCAAGTAAATTTAGTGAAGGCATCTATCACAGCGAAGATGTGTTGATAGTGTATAGTTAGTGGATAGTTTCCCCTTAGCGTTCGTGGTGTTCCGTTTCCTGGATGAAATAGTCCCTTTCTCCTTTCGGTAGTAGGTGGGGAGGCGAAAGAATTCCGTTCCTACACACACACACACATATATATATATATATATATATATATATATATATATATATATATATATATATATATATATATATATATATATATATATATATATATATATATATATATATATATATATATATATATATATATATATATATATATATATAGTAGAAAACATCGATCATCTTTTGATCAAGTATCCGAGTTCGACAGAGGAAGGATAGTGGCCTACCGAGATTGTGGATTATCTTTCAGGGAAATCGGTAGTCGTGTTGGACGAAACCAAACAACTGTAATGCGGATATGTGATAGTTGGATGCAGGAGGGTACGACGGACCGACTTGTTCGATCGCATCCACCTCAGTGTACCACTTCACTTGATGACAGGCATATTGTGCGTATGGCAGTGACGGATCGCTCAGCCACATCACGAACCATAGCACAGCAATTCAGTCTGCGCGTACCATTCGACGCCGTTTACAGCAGAGTGGTCTGTCCGCAAGACGTCCATTGCTTCGTCTACCCTTGACGCAGAACCACAGACGTCTCCGCCGCCAATGGTGCGATGAAAGAAGGATATGGACGGCAGAATGGAATGAAATTGTCTTTACTGACGAGTCACGCTTCTGTCTGCAACACCACGATGGTCGGATTCGAGTCTGGAGACACCGTAGAGAGAGGATGCTGAACAGCTGCGTTATGCACCGCCACACTGGTCCTGCACCGGGTATTATGGTATGGGGCGGTATTGGATATCACTCTCGCACTGCTCTAGTACGCATTTCCGGTACTTTAAACAGGTACTTTAAACATCTCCGAGGTGTTGGAGCCAGTTGTCCTTCCTTACCTTCAGGGCTTGCCCACAGCCATATTTCAACAGGACAATGCGCGAACACACGTGGCACGCAGTGTCCAAGGGTTCTTCGTCAATCGTCAGATGGAATTGCTTCCCTGGCCAGCTTGCTCTCCGGATATTTCGCCGATAGAAAACATGTGGTCCATGGTTGCTCAACGATAGACCCAGATTACATCCACAGCTGCCTCACCAGATCAACTTTGGCAACATGTGGAAGCTGCTTGGTCTGCTGTAACCCAATAACACATCCAAAGTCTCTTTGAATCAATGCCGAGGCGTGTGACAGCGGTGATCTCCAACAATGGGGGCTACTCTGGCTACTGATTTTGGCAGGAACCACACTTCTCAGAAGTCTATAAATTTAATCATTTGATACTTGGTCAACATGTTATCTAAAAAATAAATTTTGTTGTTATATCTCTTGTCTTTCTTGGTGTTGCAATTTGGGTGGCCAGCAGTGTATAATGCTAGGAATAGTAAAATGTCTTGAACTTAAAATAGGAAAAAGGATAATGTATTCTCACTTTGAAAATATAGTGATACGTGATCTTCAAATCATCTCTCTCAAATCCCTAAAAAATAGGGAATTAATTATACGAATAATCACAAATTAAATAAAGCTTAGCATCGATCTTCTAATGAAAAAGACGTAGCATGTGCGCTCAACTTCATGTTACTTTACCCGATCACTCGGTTTGAAGATCTGTCTGTGGGGAAACGTATGGATGTTAATGTGCGGCAAATTTGGTAAAAATGATTATCCATTAGATTCGTAAGCCTACATAACTCACCCTTCTCAGATCGCAAGACAGCAACTTCACCTACATGTTCTGTCCATGGTATCGATGGTTTAGAGCATTATGTTTTTTTCCATTAACAAACCCCCTTATCATTGCATTAAAATTTTTTTAAGTGATGGTAGTATATGCTTCTATTAATTGATAGATATTAAATTATTAAGGAAGACGTAGTGAAACGTATTATATAAGATGGGTAATATCAGTTTAGACAGTTTTCATTATATTCAGAATCGTCTTTAACAACTTCTGTATAACTGTCATAGAAGTTTCAAAAAATTAAAATTTGCATTATTTAGCACCTGGAGAGTTAATATATATATTTTAACAAAAATACAATACTGGGTGTCCATAAAAGAACGTCCCGGTTTCAATGGTATACTATAACATTTCAATTTAGACTATTTACAGTAAATCATCTATCAAATTGAAGGTAAACTGATCTAGTTTTTCTTACAAATCTTCAATATGTGCATCTTAAGTTATACGGCACAAATCCAACATAAAGTCCAATTCTTCCCACAATTTGGTCAACAAGTCCGGATTAATAGCATCTTCAATTCTGGCAAACCATTAGGTAGCGGCGGAACGTAGACACATAGATCTTTTATAAATCCCCGAAGGAAAAAATCGCATGGCGTTATGTCAGGTGAGCGTGGAGGCCAGCGAAAAAGAACTCTGTCGTCTCGACCATAACGACGACCCATCAAACGGTCAGGGACTTCGACTTTCAACCACTCTCGTACAAAGAGATTCCAATGGGAAGGGGTTCCATCCTGTTGCCAAATAAAGTTTACAGGTTCACCCTCTACTAATTGGGGAAAGAGCCATTCTTTCAACATATCCAGATAAGCCACCCCTGTTACGGTAAGAATTGGGTTTAAGGTTGGATGTGTGCCGTATAACTAAAGGTGCACAAATTGAACATTTGTAAGAAAAACTAGGTGAGTTTACCTTTAATTTGATATATTTTATTTAAGATTTGTTGTAAATAGTCTAAATTAAAATGTTATAATATACCATTGAAACTGGGACATTTTTATGGACACCCTGTATATTAAGGCATTTATTCCCAGACAACAATTTGTAAATTATTCAGAGTGTCACAGCCAGTATTAGAAATTGACCTTTGCATTTAATTATAATGATTTATTTATGCATTTTTGTATGTTCTTTAGTGACAACATTGTTTTGTCGAGTGATCGTTTTCCTTATCAGAAAATATATGATTTGTTCCAAAGACTGTTCATGTTGAAATAGTAATTTTGTAGCATATTTGGTAGACTGACCAAACAGTAACTGTTCAAACATTTGTAATATACTTTGATTGTTTTTTGCATTAAAATTGTTGTACATAAGCTGAGATAAACAAATAAAACCACGGCGTTCAAAGAATTCAGTCACATTTCTTCTAGTCTCAAAAACCAATGTCCTTGGTTTAATTTCACAAATGTTGCGACACATCACTATTGATGTGGATAGATATTCACTTTTCAACTTTTAGAGACTTCAACATAGGTGGATCACAGCCAGCAACTTGCAAAATCTCCACAGCAGCTTGAATACCGGCACGTATTGCTCCTTTAATGTCTCTTGTGTGTATGTAAGTTGCTAAGAAAGCACCAGCCAAAGCATCGCCACAACCGACGCTGTCCACAACCCGAACGTCCTTAGGAATCTTGAACATGTGTAAATCATTGGATCCATCATCTACAATGACTGGTTTGGATCCGCATGTGATGATCACTATTTGAGACTTAGAAGTTGAGGGTATCATCAACTGACGAATCATTCGGACAGACTCCTCCGCTATAGAAAAGAGATATTTATGTTAGACGCACAATTCAGTGTTAGGTATGCATGCATACGAATACACATAAAAAATTCATGGTATAAAATTATTACAATTAAGTTATTCGTGTGCTTCATAATATAGGAAATGCACAGCTACATTTTTCTTAAATTCTCTTACATTTCTTCCAATATTTAAATTCTAAAACTGCTAAAGAATTAAGACTGCGGATTATAGAATGCTTAACAATCGAATGTAATTTTAATCTTATTTTTACTTCAGTTTCATATTCATGCAAAGTAATTCTCATGGCTTGCAAGTTGTATATTTTTAGACATAAGACCTCGAATGATCACTATAAAAGAGTAATATAGCTGTTTTCCCCCTGACGATCACATATATATCACGTTATTTAACAGACACCCTGTTGTGAAGAGCCATAGTCAGCTTTGCTTCTAATCCTCATACCGCAAGTATATGTAGTGATTCACACCTACGATGCAAACAAGAAGATTGCAAAATTGTTTTAAATAACTTTTTTAAATGTACATGGTTTCTTCGACTCAACATATTGGCATAGGGTAGATGTTCCAAATCGCCTACTCGTGTTTGCAAGCTACTGTGCGGGACATCTATGAATGTATGCAGTCACATTGACGGTTCAGTGTTTTGCCACACGTAGTGCCACCGACAAGTTTCCTATCAGTTATATCAACAACACTATTGCATTACTATATGATCACAGCGTATTTTTAATCTCCAATCCATTCAAGGAATATCCAGATAAGTGTTTCCAGATAACAATTTCGTTTATATGACTTGAAAGTATATTAATACTAAAGGTAGGTATGTATGCTTTACTAGCAACTCGTTTTTAATAGTTGCTCCTAACTTCGCCTGGTGGGTGGTAATAGCAACAGGGGTAGGCGATATTACGAACCCACTCTTTAAAATTCGCTTGGGAAACTTTTTGAAGCTTTACTAGTTAACTTAAACCGACATAAGCAAAGTAGGTATATGATCTCTGTGGAAACCAAAGAAGAATAGTTCCTAGTGATATTCATTTAGCTTCCAGCTTGATTTCCCATCCCAGGAGGCTGAGATACAGAGAAATAGTTAGGGTAGGCGATATTTGGAACACCTACCCTATAATTTATATTTTGACTAATGTTGTTGAACTCATAGTCCCATTATAAGTCGTTGTTCAACAAATCCTTGTTTGCAATTAGCCATTATTTGACTAATGACGCTTGGATTCAGCTTCAGTTTACGTTTATCGCGGTAGCAACGACAGTGGCTTTTTTTTTTCGGCGTATTCGTAGTAGCGAGTTATGGCTGGTAAAGGCAACCCATCTGTATTACGGTTATTTCGTTTTATAAGGCAACCTCGGTAAGTGGAAAGTTTAAATTTTCATTCTGAATACTCTAGAAAGTTTTCTCAAAATCCGTTGTCGTTTGATTTCATCGGTTCGTTTGAAATTTTTTCCTTGATTCCATTGCTTCGCTCAATTTTAAATAATTTTTTGATTCCATTGCTTAGCTCAATTTTAAATAATTTTTTGATTCCATTGGTTCTTTTAATGGTTTTTCACCAGTTGTGGAATTTTCTTTAATTTTATTTATGTAACGGTACAGGGGATGTCGTCTCAGGTTGTATCTAATATATTTTATTTACGTATATTTATATTACTAGGGGGCTCCGCCCCCTGCTCGCTTACGCTCGCCAACCCCCGGGGATTGCTACGCAATCCCATTTGGTTTGCTTCGCAAACCAACACTCCTTTTACATATGGCATTTGGTTTGCTTCGCAAACCAACATTCCTTTCGCAGAGTGAAACTATCTGAATAATTTGTATTATCCTGATTTCCCTTTACGGTCCATCACGTCACAGCGAGGGCTTCTCCCCCTGCTCGCTTACGCTCACCGACCCCCGTGGGTTGCTACGCAATCCCGTTTGGTTTGCTTCCCAAACCAATACCTCTTACGCAAGTGATTTCACTCTTTTTTGCTTTAACACTTAATGCACCCTAAACTAATAGCCGCATCAGTAAAAAATCTTCTGCATCTTGTTCCCTGTACAATTTTAAGTAAACCCTGTTAATCTCCAAACTTTACGATGTGTACTTTGTACTTTCTCGGTAAAACGTCTGAGAACAGAGGGAAAAAGCGAGCCTTTTTCCTCGCCAAATAAAAAGAAATCGTTTTTATGGCAATTGTTGCTACGATAAATTTGATATCTGGCAAACCCGATAGTCAAAACTACAACCCTCCGCGAATACAATGCTCCGCGAATTTGCTAAGCGAAATAAAAAATACGAAATTTGTGTCACCAATTTTTGATTGCATCGAATTTATTTATGAACCAATTTTAAAAATAATGGTACCGTAAGAAAGAGTACAGTCTGAGGTATACTGCGCTATTTTCAAAATAAAAAACTAATAGTAATACGATATAGATATGACAGTTTTAGTTAACGGTAGTAACAAAAAGTAGCGAAAATATCCAAAGATTCCGAATTTTGTATGACCAACTTTTGATCGCATCCAATTTAATTATTAACCGATATCAAAAATAATAGTACCGTAAGAAAGAGTACATTCTGAGGTATACTGCTATATTTTAAAAATTAAAAAATAATAGTAATAAAATATAGATACGGCAGTTTTAAAAAAAATTAACAAAAATGTCCTGATTTTTCCCGAATTTCAAAAAAATATAATCAAGAACCAAATTGAAATTTAAAAAAAAAACTCGACGAGCTGCAAAAATTTACGTTGAGAGGTACTCTTTAAAAAAATCTCACGGCTGAAGACTGAAAATATGTATGTGTTTTGCTCACTCGCGGAAGAAATTTCGCTTCTTCAATTTTAACACTTAATATATCCTAAACTAATAGCCGCATCGGAAAAAAATCTTAATAATTGTCCAGGGAATACGATGAAGAACAAACCATGTCAATTTTGTTTTTTTCCGATCAGTACTTTCTCGGGAAACCGTATAAGAATCGAGCTAAATAGCACAGTTTTGAATTCTGCGGCGGCGGCGGCGGTAACATTTTTTTAATATAGAGAGATTTACGTATGCAATATATTTTTTAAATGTTTACAAATGTTTTTCTGAAGCTTGTTACTTTCCGTAGTAAAAGGAAAAATATTTTGGAAATAATTATTTCCTTCGCAACATTAGAAGTGCGCCAAAAAACCGCCAAGGTCGTTCCCACCGCGATAAACGTAGACTGAAACTGACCCACGCTTGTAAATAGCCGTAATTTGGCTGTGTGTGATCACAACGAAAGTTTTTTTTACAACCAAAAGAGAAAATTATATTTAGGTTACCATTTGTTAACCGAAAACGGGGATAGGAGGGTTTTTTATCTATAAAAACTCAATACAGAAGGAGAGTGTGTGTTTAGCAACCTCAACGTCAAAACACGACGATAAACCAAATTAGTTCTTTACCTGAAGCATTATTCACTGGTAGTTTCTTTTCGTTTGCACTGAAAAACTATCTCATTGATGTTGAAGCCAGTAAAATGTATTTTAAACTGAGTGATATGAAAAATGCAATTCAATAATTACGATGTGCGATTATCAAATTTTAAACTAACACCACTATCAACTAATCTGAGAAGTCAACCAGCTTCGGAAACTTTTGAAAACCATCTTTTCCACCTAGTTTTATGCATACATTACTACATAAAGCTGATTTTCAAGGTTCTTTTTAAGTAAAATGTATATTTAATTGTACACGTATTTCATACAATTGCTTTTATATATAAACAAGAATCTCATTTCCTTCACCAGCATTCGTTGCCAGGTAATGTTTTACTTGCCTAATTTTTTGTCAGTTGTCCAAGACAATGTTTGGTTTCTCGCTTTGGCTTGAGTAACATCCATACTCAGACTGGGATTCGTGTACTGAGACTTAAACAAAGGATCAGACCTTAACCACTCGATGGCTCGTGACAATGCGACACTAGATATTTGAATAGTTCTCTCATCAAATGTCTGTATGTGTAAACTATGTCTTTTGTGCCAGACCTCTAAATATGTTGGACTGGAAGGAACAGCAGTCAAAAATAATTATTATCCGGCTCCGGGAAGCTTCCAGACATGTCACGTGGTTTTGAACGAGTCGATTAGTTAAATTAAGGGAACGTTTGTGACGTAAAATAATCGCTTCTACAACTGACGTCTTAAGCCCGGATTCTGGTTCTAAGCTTAACGTTCAGTGCTGAAAGCGAAAGCAAAGGTAATGCATTGTATAGGGGAAATCCAACCACTAAGATCATCACTCTTGATTTTGCGTTTCTCAAGTTTCTCTTAACAAGGTTTTATACCTTTCCAAGAATCAACTGATCCAAGGCCGAATGCCATTTCATCATGTTTTCTTTGCATGCGTCAGCCCAAATGAACTTATCCAAGAAGGCCGACTGACGTTTCATCGAAGCCTCACTGTACTTGTTGTGATCATATTGTTTTAGCGTGTCAGCCGAAGTCGACTGACCCAAAATTGACTGCCTTTTGTGGCACTTGTGGAGATCAAATTTTTTGCATGTGTCAGCCGAAGTCAACTGATCGGACCGAGTTTAATTCAGAAATTTGGAAAGACTGAATTTCAGTTTCAATAGCACCATATATATTTACGCACAAAAATACGAACGACGAACGTAAAGTTGAATTACAAAGACGAAAAAACACGATCGGCATACAAGAGATCTTAATTACGAGATTCTGGCGACCGAATAGGACAGCCTCTTGTTTCTTAATTAATTCCGCTTTATGGGAAGCAATGGAATTGTGAAATTAATTCCCCTTTTCAGCCTGTCTACTACACAAACCTATTAAGCTCGTGTAAACAACCCCAAAAAGGTAACTGGAAAAACCTCTCCTCACGAATAGCAGAGAGACAGAGGTAAAACCAAACTTGATGCATTCGCTAGTCTCGAAGTTGCGGAATATGTTGTCTCATATTTTTCCCTTTTGGACTCCCCTTTTGGAAATGTTGCCTCATATTTTCCCCTTTCAACAGAAAATCATTACCACAGCTTGTTATCTCTCTCGATCATAACGGACCATTAATATCAGGATAAGATGGAATTTAATCCATCGGCTGGCTTTGCATGTTTTAAAGTCGTGGAACTATAGGGGGAGGGCTGCAGCCTGGTAGGGGAGAGACAGAAAACCTGGCTGCAATTAGTAAATCTTCACCTTGTCAGATAAAACGTGATACGATTTTCAAGGTCATTAAAACCATTCTCCAAAACAATGTGAGGCTACTCAGCATGGAATTGTCATCACTGAGAGAGATGCCTCACTATACTTCATATACAGATTCACAGATACTCACTATACTACTCACTATACACACTTGTGGTGAGCATGTTTTTTGTATGTGTCAGCCGAAGTCAACTGACATAAGGTCGACTTCCGTTTCATCAAAGCCTCACTGCACTTGTGGTATCATGTTTTTTTGCATGCGTCAGCCCAAATGAACTGACCCAAGAAGGACGACTGCCGATTCCATTGAAGCCTTAGTGTACTTGTGATCCGGTCGATAGGTCAGTCCAAGTCAAGTGACCAAAGATCGACTGCTGTTTCATCGAAGGATCAGTGTACTTGTAATTATCACGTTTTTTCCCATGTGTCAGTTCAAGTCAAGTGACCCAAGGCCGACTGCCATTGCAACGAAGCCGCATTATACTTGTGGGGATCATCAAGTTTCTCTGCGTCTGTCAGCCTTATTCTTAAGCCAGCTCAATATAAAGTTCACTAAGAGAGCACATTTATATAAAAATGAGCTGGTACAAGGTCATCTGCTTTCCTGCCAGAGACTTTATATTATTTCCTAAGATTGACGCTAAGTTTATAATAAAAGTAATTATTAGGATTTGACATCAAAATGCCAGCTCTCTCTCTCTAGAGTTTAAAGTAAAATAAGTAATATCACAAAATAAGGATTCGACTTTGATATGATATACCGTGGATTAACAAAACGCACATTCAGGTTAATGCCTCGTAGAAGTGTTTGTTTGCATATGTACAGCCAATTCATAAAGATTGAGCGCCTCTAATTTGAAACGATTCAAGAGATGCTTAATTTTTTAATTCACTTTAACAAAGTGATTCACACTACCAGTTATTTCGTCGTTCCCGCCCATTGCTCGGGCGAAGGCTTTCACTTCGGCCTCGTTTCCGAAAAGGATGTCAACCTCCGGTATCACTTTTATCAACGCCTCTGTGTGGGAATAGCAGACGTACTCAGCCGAAAGGCTCAGCGCGAACACCTGAAATGAAAAGGAATGGGATCTTATTAATTCAAGACTTTAAACCTCTTCATTCTTGAAACTATCTGTTTGGTATATTATAGAATAACTTTTTATCTGTATGATGGTATAGTATATTCATTAGTAGTTAAAATGCAGAATTGAGTAACAACTAATGAGGATTAAAAACTTCATGTATCCTTCCATTTTAAACATATCAGTCTCATCAAGTAAGAATTTTGTGTCCTAAAACAAACCTAAGTAATTACAGAAATTTCTAGTTCCATTACTACAGTCGGTTGGGTTGTTCCTTTTTGCTTGACTCGCCGATGAATTTTCTGTTTGTGGAACCAGAAGGAAGAAATCTTAATTAAGAAAAAAACAAATCAAAAGTTACTTGTTTAAGAAAGGAGAAACGTTCAAAACGATGGATATAAAAACAAATCTTATAAAAGATCGTCAATGGTCATTTTCGTAGAATGATACATCCACCATCCTCAGGATGAAGTGAGTCACGACAGGTAAACGAGAATTCAATTACGTTGTTCTAGAACAGTGTTACCAGACAGCGTGTAAGGACGGGGAAGCACTAGCGTCATCCAATGCGTTAGACGAAGTAAAAATAAACAAAGCACATAAAAATAGATTTACACTGTCGAATGCACTTGCGAGTGACGCTATTGATCCCCGTCATAGACAGGCTATTCTAATTCTCCTGGTGGTTTTCTCAACTAGGTAATTTGGTAATTTTAATTAACATCGTGCTAGAGCAACACACCGGGCTATTGTCAATCTCCTAAGGATAAGATCCGAGGACAACGCCGCGTAATTTTGAACCACGGTCAGATGACGATGGCTCAACTAGGAATCTTGCCATTAGAAAAAATTGACCTGATATTGATGGAGTAGATATCTCGTCAAAATCATTTGGAGGGTTGAAAAGTGAATTGGGTCAACACTATTCTAGAACAGCTTATTTAAACTCGCGTTTTCGTCCTGTGACTTACTTCTGTCCTGAGGATGGTAACCGTCTTGTGCCATTGATATGGCCGCCCTGCTCCAACGATATGTCCGTCGAGCTTTATGCTCTATAGATATGTCCGCCATGCTCTACGGATATGGCAGTTTATTTTTCTTGGTTTTAAAGTTATTATTCGTTGATTTGAAGAGTGTTACATTTTTACTACCAATTTGAATACGATTTTCATCTACTTATTACAGTATTAATTCAATCCTGTTGTCCTATTTATTCAAGTACAGATTGATACTCTGACCTAGGGAGGTAATTTCTTCAAATGAGTATTGGCATGGTGTGGAAGTTTGGAGTGCAGCCTTCCTACCTCGACCTCGTCATTTGACTGTGGTTCAAAATTACAAGATGCTGTCCTAGGATCTTTCTCTTTGGGTTGGATCCAAGTGCGACGTTACTTCACCAACCTCAAATGAGTAATATAGCCAATTGGAGACATACTTTTAAGCACTAAATTTATAAAGTACATGGTTATTGTTTAATAAAGTACCTTCAATAGCCTATAAAATAATACTTTCGAGGTCAGATTTTTGTCCGGGCAGGTTAGTATTTAATTAATTTCGTACTGGAGCAGCAGAACGGGCTACAGGTGACGGTCCGGGATCAAACACGAAGGGAAAGAGCCGATGGCAACACCACGTAATTTTAAACCACAATCAGATGCCGAGGTAACACCGGAGCTGGCACCCCACTCTCCAAACTCTCACACCACAGAAAAGCAAAGGCATCTGGGACCACGACAGATTTAACATTAACCAGCCCTTTTGTACACGACGTTCTATGATTACATCCGAACTCGCAACCCTCCGGTTGCTAATCCGTTATTGTTCCAACCGAATTACAGTGACTCTAGTTTTGTTCGGGACTAAAGAAGTTAAAAATGCAACTCCATTTTGAATTCAAAGTGTAGAAGTATCGGTGTTAAAATGTAAGTCATTCAGAAGATGACGTTTAGAAACATGTGTGTTCAAGAAGTTTTCACAAACTACAGATATTCATTAGGAGGGGGAAATGAAATTTTTTTTTCGCTGTAACAATGAATGGAATAAAAATGTGCAATATTTCAAAGCAGAATGTGTTTTGTAATTCCTATAAATATTTAATTATTGACTCCTACTTGCAGTCAGGTGTTGCCTCGTCACCTAACCGTGGTTCAAAATTACGTGATGTTGTCCAGGATCTTTCCCGTTGGGATTGATCTTGGACCGTCAACAGCCCCGTGTGTTGTTCCAGTACCACGTTATTTAAAATATCTACTTTGCATTAAGAAACTGTAATAAATATTTTCAAAGAAATTTTAATGGTTTTATTTTACCTTTCAGAGCTACTTTTAGTTTTATGTTTAAAGTAAACGTACGTTGATTAGTTATCACTCTGAGCGTCAAGATATATCCGAGTAGTACAGTGCTTTCCCCCACAACAACCATCATAGTTAAATAACCACATCTGTGTGTTGTTGAACAAACCCACAGGAAAATTGGATTGGTCAAAATTTTCGATTAAAAATCATTCATGGAATAACTACAGGTACTATAACACATGCGAGTAAGCCCCTCAGACTTGTTTATTCCATTGTATGAATTAAAAAAAATTATTTTAATCAAAACAATTTTCATAGAAAGTAATGTGTTTACAAATACAGGTCACATAAAAAGTGTTATTGTTTTCGCAAATCAATGTCAAATGTCTCGAGAGAGACGTAGAAAATATTTTTTATTGGTTAGAACAAATGTGAACAAGCGAGTAGCTAAAAATATAAATAAATTTTCTCTGATGAAAATCTGACAGTGAAGATTGAATCTACAACCTGATAATTAATGCTTACAAAATATGAGGAAAATTGCCGCTTCAAGGTTATGCTCGGAATTACTCCGCACTTCTAAACCTTATTGAAGGTTATGGAATTTGAAACAATGGAATTACTTCACAGGTTTTTAGAATGTTCTTCAGATTTTCTATTCTAATTTGTGGAATATCGAGGCCAACTTCACTCCTTTTAACAAGGTAGGTAGGAAGGTCCTTATTAAAATCGCACTGGAGCAACACAGCGGGCTATTGGGGATGGTCGGAGATCAGACAACACCACGTAAATTTGGTCAGATGACGAAGTCACACCTGAGCTGGCACCTCCCTCTCGAAACTTCTACACCATTCCGACGCGAGGACATTCGAGGCCACAACAGATTTAGCGTGTACCAGCCCTCTTTGTACTCGACGGTCTTTGGTTGGATTCGAACTCGCAATACTCCGGTTGCAAATCCGTTACTCTTGCAACCTTAATTAACGTCGCACTAGAGCAACACCACGTAATTTCGATCCACGGACAGATGACGAGGTCACATCTGAGCTCGCATCTCACTCTCGAAACTTCAACACCACTCCAAATAGAGTACTTTTGAGGCCACAACAGATTCAGCGTGCTCCAGCCCCTTTGTTCACGACGGTTTTTGGTTGGATTCAAACTCACAACCCTCCGGTTCCTAATTCGTTGCTCTTCAATCGGGCTACCCTCGTTTCTCGCATGGAAACTATTGATAAATAATACACGGTAAAATAAGTTAGGTTTTGAATTTCCTTTTTAAACATTTTATATTTCTGTACCCTAGAAGTAAACAGTCGTAACTTCAATTTCAGAAGTCTCGGCATACATATACGGAGCCCGTTGCTCTGTTGGAAGAGTAACAGATTAGAAACAGATAAAATTGCTGTTTAAACATTCAAAAATAGGTTATCTATTTCAAGGACCACGTTGGCGGAGTTGCGATTAGCAATCAATTAACACAATCAATCCAACCAAAGACCGTAATGTTCGTGGGGCTGGTGCACAGTATATCTGTAGTGGCCTCAAATATCCTCACTTTGGAGTGGTGTGGAAGCCCTGGAACATCAATTACGCTACATACAGTGAGCATGTTGAAAAAGAAAAAGATTTTTAAAAGAAAAAAAAAGCAAGAAATAATACAACCTGATGCATCATAACTGCTCCGAGAAAAAATTATTAAACAAGAATATTCGCAAATGGCGAAAAAACAATTCCACAACTGTAGAAATACAAATAAATGACCAATGGTATCAAAGTAAAAAAATTTAAAAGGACTAATGTAATCAAAATAAGAAATGGAAGCAAAGAAAAAAATTCAAACGAACCAATGAAATCAAACGACTTTAACGAATTTTGGAAGAACTTTCTAGAATATTCAAAATGAAAATTGAAAATTTCCGTTTGTCAAGGTTGCTATGAAAACCACAACAACCGTAACGAAAGATGGATTGCCTCAATTTATCGTAACTCGCTACTAGAAGTGCGCCAAAAAAATCACCATAAACGTAGAGTGTAGCTGTACCTTTTAATCTAACATTATCTCTTTCTCTACATAACTCTTTTTATTAAATAGTATTTTATTTCAAAAATTTATCGCATCACTCGTTGCCCCTTTGTTCTACTGACTTTTATAGGACCATGTATATAAAGTTTGTTCAGATGTTAAATAACTTCCATCAATCGACAGGGACCCTTTAGGTGATTCGCTTTCGTTGTTTACTAACTCGAAAAATAAATGTACATATAAGACGCATCATTTCTAGACAGAAAAAAAAAACAAGAGGTATTTATTCTCTAGTTTTTCTTTAACCATACACAGAGTTAAAACTAAATTCATATACAGGGTTTTTCCAAAATATCTGGTCTAATAGTAAAAGGTGGTAAAGAGGCAGAAAATAACTTTTTTTAAATCGAAGAACGGTGTTCGGAAATGCGATGTGTAGATCAGTCAATAACAATGTTTGAAATTATGTTGGTTACCATAATAGCCTGCAGGTTTTGAAATTTAAATTTAGAATTTAGTATTTATTTTCTTTCCTTGACAAACATATTTTTTGCTCATTTTTGGTTCAAATGGATTAATTCAAACGAATTAATTTGTATAATGGTGCTTCGATGAGAACGCAGATGATATTGGGGGAAACTATTTGTAGAAAAAGGATGAGATGATATTATTATTTGTGTGTCAAGCACTGTTATCTCTTCTGACTTTAACAAATAGACTTGTTCAAGAACACTACACTGCCAAACCGCCAGAGTCGGACTATAACTGTGTCCCCAAGAACGATGGTGTAAATAGCGTATATATTCTTGTTCTCGGAATAATAAGAACGTAATTACCTTAGCTGTCAGTTGTCGTCTCCCTGTGTACGATTCGTACAGATTTCATGCTACAGCTTTTTGTGGCGACGATACCACAGCGCTGATTTCCCCCTCAGTTTAATCTTCAGGATTAATCCCCCGGGCCGTCGCCAATTGTGCTTCTCCAGTGCGACGTTAATTCAAATATCCACACTACTTTAATTAAATTACTAAAAACAAAGTAAGTTATGTAATGGGGATTGGATAGTTAAAAAATACTTCCAACTAGAGCCTTCATTTTTTCTTGAATAAAGTACCAGAATCGGGTTCTAAGATGCATTTAAAATGTCATCTTGTCCGTTGCTACAGACGAATGAATTCAAGTACCTTATCAGATCTGCACTGTCGGGCTAACGCAAACACCGCATCAGGTGAGTGGCCCAAGAAATATCCTTCAACAAATACACAATGTGCTCTTTTCAGGGGATTGCGGACCAAATCCAGCTCCAAATGTTCTGCAGCGAAGAGAGCACCTGCGCCGAGTTTTGCACACATGGATCGTTTCTCTTCTGCGTTCAGGAGACACGCGCAGACCCCCGTGCTTTCCTGATGTATTTCGACGTACAAAGGCACCACTCCTTCTGAGGAAAGCTTGCTTCTCATCCATGCTTCGTAGTCGTCGTGGCCGGTGCAACCTGGAATATTTAGTAAACATAAAGGTGCGTAGTTCGGTTTTTATTAGAAAGTTGATGATCTATGGAGATTACACTTCTCAATATTTTAGACGATTTGAAAGGAAAGAATCAGATGAACGATAGGGTGGGAAAGAATAGATTTCACACTCCTGTATAGGGTGTTTCGAAAATATCTGGTCAAATTGTAAAGTGGAGAGGGGGACACATTCTTTTTGTCAGCGAACGTATGTCTGGAAGTGCCACGTTTATGTGGTGTGCCAAATTAAGTAATCCAAACGTTTTTGAACATTAAAATTAACATTTATTAAAACACAGACAATACAACATATAACAATGAAAGCATATAAATCAAAACAAATGCTTAACTCTCAAAATAATCCAGTTGTCATAGAGACGTCTCAACAAAACGGAGTCCGATAGCTAACTGAATTCAGTTCCATGCGTAGCATCAAGGACACTTGAGTAATAGTAATTTTTAATTAACGTCGTACTAGAGCAACACAACGGGCTATTGACGACGATACGGGATCAATCCCCTAAGGGAAAGATACTAGGACAGCACCACTTAATTTTGAACCACGGTTGGATGACGAGGCAACACCCAAACTGGCACCTCACTCTCCAAACTTCCACACCAACCCAACGTGAGGACATCAGGCCACGACAGATTTAAGGTGCAGCAGCCGCCTCTACACCATACGATTACAAACATCCACGCACTGACCCGGATTCGAATCAGGAACCATCCGATCCAGAGGCTAACAGCTTAACCGCCAGACTGGTTGGTCGGCGAAGGACACTTGAGAGGCAGGGAGCTTCTGGGAGATACTAAAACCTGACACCTGGCGCTAGGATGTTACAGCGGTCGGTAACATCATTTCTGCAGCATAGGGCGTCATTCCCCGTTCGGATTTTCGTGTGTAGCTTAGCTAAACGAATTCGAAATGAATCCTTAAGCCACAGAAACGATGTTATCAACTAATCTTAACAGCTCCTTTTACCACCTCTGAATACACATTGGCATTTCTGAATATATCTTCTGTGAATTTTTTTTGGCTCCTGTACCATCCGTTACAATTTTATCAAGAGAATTTCTCAACACCTTGTATACAGGGCGAAAACAAAGGGGACCGTATAAAGCCCCATCATAATACAAAATTATTTCAATGACGTGAATTGACTCACAATTCTACTGTAAGAGAGGGAATGAATACAACATGAATGTTCTGCATCATGACTGTAAGGATGTTCGCAGAACTCATCTAAAAAGTGTGAAAGTGTATGTTTCATTAAAGTTCCAGACATTGTTCCATTTTGTGGATCGTGCGTTTCTAGACTAATCAGAACTGTTTATGTGAGCCCCCTTTTAAGTAACTTTTTATATCGAATTTGATTACTTCTCTCTCTTAGTGTACTCCTTTCTGATCTCCTGACTTTAAAGCCTGAGAATATATGAACCTACCTGTGCACTCGAAAATCTAAATAGAAGATTAAGGAATGCTGTAAGGCCAGAACGTGTTAGTGAAAACACTTGGCTAGTAGTATACTTGAAATCATTATCGTTTCAAAAAATCTCTGTGATCCAGGATGATTCTTAATCTTGCATAATTTTCCTGCAACATTCCCTGTGGATAGCATTAATTCCTAATATAATGACGATTCAGTCGAGTTCTACAAATTTTCCGCTTGTGTGAAATACTATTTAAGTTCATTCCAATTATTTCATGCGCCATATAAAGATTCACCCACCAAGAGAGCACGTGCGTTGTTAATATAGTTGGATACATATTTCAAACAAAAGAATCTGAGGAGAAATGAAAGGTATTCTAAATGTTGTGAAAAATAAATATCTGCCCTCAGTTTAAAATGCAGAAGTTTAGAAAGTTAAATGTATAGATAATAGTGTTGAATTTTGTAAAGGGTATAGTGCGATAAGTGTATAATTATAAAGGGTATATAGGCAAATGATTAATAGACGCAAGTACAAACATCTTTACTTTGGTAAAAATAGGGCCAATTCCCATTTTGCAAGTTTTGTGGGCTACTGACTGATTTGTAAATTTTATTCCTTAGATTCTTAACACAGCGTACAAAAGGACTTTCCAATGTTTTGTTGCTTTCAGAACGTGTTAACAGTAGGACATTAACACTCTTTTTTTATTATAATTCATTATCTGAAAGTAATTTGTGGACAAATTCAAAATCAACGAAATTAGACATTGGCCCTTTTTACTTCCAGAAAAAGAACTAGAGAGAGATTTATGGGTAAATAAAATTTGAAAGTAGCATGCTCAAAAAACATGACAAATATTCTTGAAACCAAATGATTTAAAGATATTTCTAAGTTTCTTTGGTACCAATTTTAGATATCCATACACATAAGACTTTCAGAAATTTTGGGGGTCATTTTGATTGTTCAAAATGCTATTCACCTTCGTTATTTGCCTCTTAACAAACTGCTTTCCGATTCAAAATCTGATTTCTCTTTTGTTTTCCAGAAATAATTCTGGTGGGATCATTAATTTCACCTCCCAGATCTCAACTAACCAAACTCAGTGGAAGCTAAGCCAAAAAACCAACTGACCAGTGAAGTAAACGTCTCCCTCGTCTCCGAGCACCCACTTTGCAATACGGGCTGCGTTCTGAGAAGATCCACCGGCAGAGAGACGAGATTCTGTGCTGTCGAAAGACGCCTGAACAAAGGATCGTGCACTTCTCCAGCTCTCACGCAGTCATCTTGCTTCAATCCAAACCGATCCAACACGTCTTGTTCACATTTAGCTGAAATGTCCAGGAGGGGGCTGCCTACGAACATCAGCCGAATAGGATCCTATAAAGAGAGAGAGAGACAGTCATGAATATCTCAATGAACAATCTAAGTATTTACTCGTATATCTCTAACACTTCAACACCATTAAACTCTTGTTGAGTATACCTCTTAATATAATGTAAATCACACGCCACAGTGTGATTCGTTATACATGGTAATTATCTCTTTAACCGTCTTATTAAAGAGGCATACTTTAAATTAGAAAGTTCTTTTATCATGTATAGGTGTTGAAGAGGGGGCTTTTACAAGTGAAACTCACGAAATTAAAAACTTATTTCTGAGAAAAAAAATGGGGTGAAGTGGATTTTATAGAAGAAATCTAATTTTCAAGAAAAGAAAATTAATGGACTACACCAGTCTAAAAATCGCCACATTCTGGTTCAGGTAGATAGTTTAATTTACGTCGCAATGGAGTAACATAATGGGCTATTGATGATGGTCCGTGATCTATCCCGAATAGAAAGATGCGAGGATAACACCTCATAATTTTTAACCAAGGTCAAATGACACCTGAGCTGGCATCCCATTCTTCAAACACATTCTGATGCAGAAAAGTTCCTAAGCTCATATCTTTAAATTTCGACTTCGTGTGTTTAACTTGTTAGGGCACAATATACACTCTATAACAAAAAAAATCGACGCACTAAGAATGAGTTGTCCGATGGAGACAAAAATTGGTGGATAGGAAAATTAATTACAGAATAGAAAATGATTAAAATTTCAGAACAATTGAATGATTTATTTCAGAGTTACAGTAACGAGCTCAATAAGGTGTTGACCCGCCTCTAGCCTGGACGGAAGCTACCACACGGCGTGGCATAGACCGATAAAGCTCCCGGATGGTGTGCGGTATTTCTTGCCAAATTTGCTCCAATTGTCGGACTACGTCATCAACATTCCCTACCGGATGCAGTCGCCTTCCTTTCATATCCCAGACATGCTCGATGGGAGAGAGATCTGGTGATCTGGCTGGCCAAGGAAGTGTTTGAAAAACTTGAAGACAGTTCATAGCAACACGTGCCATATGTGGTCTGGAACTGTCTTGCTGAAAAATAAGCCCAGGGTACTGCGACAGGAACGGTAGCAAAACAGGTCTCAGAATGTCGTCAACGTACCGCTGTGCAGTAAGTGTACCTCTAATGACGACCAAAGGGGGCCGGCTATCAAGGGAAATGGCTCCCCAGACCATAACTCCTTGTTGAGGGCCCGTGTGGCGTGCAATAGTGAAAGCAGGATCGGCACGCTGCCTTGGGCGTCTCCAGACACGTCTTCGATGATCATCAGGACACAGTTGGAAGCGGGATTCGTCGCTAAAGACTATACGCCCCCAGTCAGCATCATTCCAGCCTGATCGAGCCAAGCACCACTGTAATCTGGCTCGACAGTGTGCAGGCCTGAGTGGCAGGTGGCATAGATTTCGCTCTCTCAGCTGTCTGCGAATGATCATGGTGGACACTCGTGTGTGGGTAGCACGACTGATGGTTGATAGCGATGAATCAGGCGCTGTGATAGCTGATCTGACAGTCACTCTGTCCTCGCGATCTGTTGTGGCTCTACGTCTACCGCTACCATCATGACGCTGAAATATGCCATTGTCCACCCACTCTTGCAAGCATCTTCTAATCGCCGCATCGCTTCGACTCACATGACGAGCGATTCTCCGATTTGCCCAACCTGCCTCTTTCAATCCAATGATACGACCTCTTTCAAACTCTGAAAGTTGTTCGTAATGAGCTCGAATCCGACGGCGAGGCAGCATTTTTTCAGTCTTTGAAAGGTATCTTAAATCGCAATGCAGCAGAAATTTTTAACAACAGTTCAAGAACAACTCCTTATATACATCTGCTGGATGCGCAGTTCCGATGCGCTGGAGATCGCACTATTCATTCATTGGACACCAAATTTTAAAATTTGCATATTTGGTCAAAACATTTTTGCATACGAAATTTCAAAGCAATCGGTTGATTCCTTCTTGGTGCGTCGATTTTTTTTTATAGAGTGTATTTGTTTTCAGATTTATATATGTATTAAAAAATGGAAAATGTAACTTGTACGGAACTATTGCCAAGAAACTTGCACAATTCAAAAGATTTATTATTGCTAAATTAATCAACGAAAAAAATTCAAATTTCCTTAATATACTTTTCAAGCAGTTATCAACAGCTAACTATTCTTATATCAATTACCATCTGTGTTGCAGTCCTTTTTTGTAGAAAGTTATTCTTATTTAGAGAGCACAATGTATCAAAAATTGTTGAAAATCCATCACTTCTTTCCAACCACAGTATATATCTGTGAAAAGTATTGTCTATATGTCGATTAAGAGAAAACTTATACCTACTTCAAGACTGAAAACATGCTATACGAAAAGTAATTTTTAAACTGAGCGTAACCCCTATAGTTGATTACAGAGGTCGCATAAATAAACAGTTTCGATTTGATAATTTTGTTTTCGAGCGTCTGGTAGTTAGTTCCCTAGATAGCAAGAACCATAATTTGCTTTTCGGGCAGTGGTCGAGTAGGGGTATTTGTTGACGATAACGCAAATTCTAGAATTCCCTCACTGCAACGCAGTGTGATTAGGTTCTGGTTTAGTGACCGCATACTTCGAAATGCTTATAGGAAAAGAATATTGTGCTGAATAAATTTATTAAAAGCTGTGTGAGGGAGCTAAGAGTTGAAAAAAGTGATCAATTTGAAGTTAAGTGTGAACCATATTTTTTATTTAATAACACTGATTAATCATTGAAAAGTTTTTTTATCGCTATTCAAATATAAATTTTCGAAACAATTGTGGAATATTTTATTAAAAAATATCTACATAAAATGAAAGTAAAAAATTTAAATTAAGAAAAGAACTAGTGAGATGATAATAGATAAGCTTGAAAATAAAGGCACGACAGCTTTTACATTGAATATTTAGTCACAATGGTCGGGATAGGTGCAAGGTGACGGTTGCATTATTTGTGAATTTATACTTAAATTTGAAACGTGCGGCGTGTTCAAAATTGACTAATTAATGCGTGTTTAAGGGGGTCCAAGACACAATAATCGTCAATTTTTCGATTTTTTTTAAATTATTTTAAGAAATTCTCTGTGTTTTTCTGCTTAAACTGACGTCTAAATCATGTTTCTATCTTAATTAGAACTAGAAATATAATAATTCTTTTGATGCGCTGTTCTGAAAATCTAACACTCTTGACAGGTGTTGTCATGGCAACAACATCTGTCCTTAAAACTTTAAATCCGTTTTTCTCCATGATAGATTTTTTTAAGATGTCCTGTATTCAAATTGCTATAAGTCGAAAACCGATAAAGTTTAAGGGTTGAAATTTGTAATACATCTTTTTCAAACATTATACTTCAATTTTGATTCAGCACATTTGAAACAAATATTTACTTTAAAAAATACGACTTAAAAAAAAAAAGTACCTTAAAATTTTTAAACATTTTCATTCAAATATTTTTTATTTTTTATTAAATTAATATTTTTTAAATTGCTGAATCAAAATTAAAGTTTATAAATTTGTGAATAATTTACTGCAAGAATTTTGAAAATTGATCAAGAATATTTTGAGCCTTAGCAATTTAAATTGACCCCTCTTTTTTTCAAAACATTTAAATTTAAAATTTTTAAAAACCTTTTGGAAAAATTTTGTGTTGTGATTTTGTTTATTAGTTATATGGGTAATCAGTACAAAAAAATTCAAAATTCCAAATTAATTAATAAAAATTTTTTTTCAATGTGAGCCGGACCCCCTTAACAAAGGAAGAGAACGTAAAGAAACTCACAAATGCATAGCAATCTCATTTGCTACAAAATAATGGAGGGTAAATATATTGCATTCTGGTATATTAAAGCATGCATAAAATATTTTTCCTGTAACTACGTTTCAATTCTTGGAAAGCAGAAACCATTGTATACAAGTGATTTCTATTCTTATTATTTTTTCGTATATTTTTGCAAGGATTTAAGGGAAGGATTTTCTTAATTAATCCACTAAAAATATGCTTCTGATGCTTATACGTTTATAATTTGATATACGAATGCATTGTTTGTGTATTTTGCTGCGTTGTCCATAAAATGTATTTAAATTCAACATTCGATTTTTCTGAGTTAAGTATAATTCTTCAAGTAAACTTAAAACCTTTGAAGCTCTGTATTTCTGAAATGTATACTACTATTACTGAAATATTTACAGTTACTTACATCGCACTTTGTAGAGAAAACTGTCAACACGAAACAAAAATTAATTTTTTTAAATGAAAGTAGACAAACAAATCATGGTTATAAAATGAGGAAAAATGGTAAATTCTTATTAAAGATTCGACATAATTCTAAAACTGACAAATTAATAGGTGTTAAAACGTACAAGACATTCATGAGATCTTACCTTCTGTAAAATTAATTTTTAGTGGTCAAGTTTCTTTATAAGGGCGACACAGATTTGAGATTCTTGCCGAAACATTATTGGTCACAATTTAATTTATAAGAAATATATTTTTTAAATATTTACTTTCAAATTTTCATTTAATACTGAATGTTAATTTTGGTTCTACAAATGTCAATCTTGTATTTTCATGCTACTATCATGTTTATTCTTACTGTACTGACAGGATAATACTCGATTATTTAAAAAAAAAAAAAAAGATGAAAAGATGGTCTTGGTGCAAATTCACCTTATAATTAAAACTAAACATTTGTAATGTTTAGTTTTTGTATTATAAAATAGGCTAGAGATAGTATATCTATATAATGCAGTAATATAAATTAAAATAAAAAAGCAGTCACTTACACTGCACTTTTGTTTTTGAAACAGAGCATGATTACTAGAAATATCATGAGATTAACTTTTTAATTACATTATTATCACACATAACTACAATTTAAAAGCTCTTTGGTATTACAAATTAGTAAGTTTTTAAAAGCGATTTTAGCTGATTTGGTAAACTTTTAACTGTAGATATACCCTACCTTACAATAATGTACCGGCCAGCATGATGTGATGGTATAAGGAAAATAATACATGCTTTAATAGGGGGATGGTCCCCCACATGCTGAAATTACACTGGCAACCCTACTGGGTATACTTTCAACAAGGTTTTGTGTCCCAGCTATGGGTATTTGTGTCCATTTTTCTGCAAGAATGTCGCCAGCTCAACTGTAGATTTCGGACGTGGTTCCCTGGTTCAAAAGCATCGCTCTAACTCGTCCCACAAATGTTCTATGGGGCTTAGGTTGGGACTATGAACAGGACAGGGAAGACGTTTTACATCCATATCTTGATACCACTAGTTGACAGAGGCTGCAACATGATATGGAGCGTTGACGTCCTGGAAGAAACATTTGTGCATTCCATAAAATTGCCAGAGCGCAAGAAGAACCTGATTGTCCAAAATGTTCATGTAGGCGTTGGCGTACAATTTACCAGGAACAGCATGTAAATGTCCCAGGCCATACCACGAAAACACCCCCAAACAAGTAGTCGGATTTTATACAATTCCGATGGCGTCCGGTACATTATTATAGAGTATTGTATACATCTCTCCCAACATTTTTATAAGTAGAATTTCATACTTTGTTTTGTAAACTTCATGTCTTTTTGAATGAGGTGGGAAGATAAACATCATGTTAAAAAATACAACAAAACGAAACCGATATTTTGAATTAACATCAACAAAACATAATGTCAACATGTGCAGTCTTCATACCTCCTAGTACGGAATGACCACTACAAAACAAAAATTATTTCACCAAACACTTACTTTTGTCTCCATCTCCCCGTTCCATCTTTGAAAGTTCATCGTTTCAGAGCTATAGACTAAATTAAAATAAATTTTCGGAAAAAAACCCCGACCCTTGTCTTACGAGCATGCGCTAAGAAAGTCTTGGAAAGACTACACTAACGTTACAAAAGAGTCGTAAATTCTTCACTTTTATAACATTCTAGAAAATTTCAAGGTTGTTTTATGAGACAATTGTGAACAAGTTCTTCGAGGGGTGGGGGAAATGAGGGAATCTCCAAAAGATGCCGCGTGAAACGTTTAGTCGCTCAGTTTAAGAGATGTACAGATAATCCATGATAAGTCTGATAAGTTTTATCACTAACGAGATATATTGTTGATTTATAATGCAAAACAAACATAGTATAGATTGTTAATGGATTACATCATGGTTGACTGTCTTACAAAAAGGAACTACCGCAAATCTTTTCTTTTCACTGTCCAGGTTGTCAGATTATAATCAAGTACAACTACAGTTCCAGAATATGATAATTGTTGGAAATTGTTTTACAAAATTCTCTCTAAAATACATGTAATTTTGAATTGATCCATTTCTATTCCACTAACCTACGTGACAGAGCATTGGACAATATTTAAATATTAACCCTTCTTTGCATGATTTTTTCTTTATTGGTGAAATAAATCAAGGTGATATAATTCATGTTCAAAATTAAAGGAAAAATGGTTAAAAAAATCTTAGTATATATTTATAGTATAAATTTAGCAAAAAACAATATGATGGTATCATGTGGTATTTTTTAAATTAAACGCAAACTTTTTCAGAAATTGCTCTAAAAATAACAGAAACACATGTTACAAATCTTTCTTCCACTCATTTTCACTTTTTTAGCAATAGAAACTCAAATATAATAAAACAAAATTAAAAACGAAATCATGCGTTTAATGCAACTACAACAAACAGCGGAATGACAACTTCAAGCTCGTTTTACTGATAGTGACACTTGCTTAATTTTGACAGCTATGTTTTGGACATTAAAAAGGTATCCAGACACGATCAACTTAAAGTGAACTTGTTCTTTTACATAATTTTTGGGCATTCAATGTTATGATGGAAATTTCCACCATTATGCAAAGAAGGGTTAACGAATGACAATAAAAAGGAAATAAACATTCGAAAGTCAACGAATACGGAATTTTGCCACTAAAGTTTAAGTATTACTATACTTGATTCGAGCAATATAGCTGCAAAATATATCTAAAACTCTCGCCACTACAGTGAAACTTTCCAGCAGTCTGATTACAAAAGGCAAAGAGAGAGAAATCTGGAAGACAGAAATCATTGTAGAAAAAAACATATCAGACGTCGAAGTTACTGAATCTCCTTCAACATGCGAACGGGATAAGATGAAATTGGAAGTTTAGAAGTTAATTGCTATGACAAGACTGAGGTGTGCGCTTTTTGTCATGATCTTTATTGGAAGTAAGAACAAGTTAGGTTAGTAAAATAAGTACACGGAAATGTTTTTGATTAATTTGATTTCATTTAGTGGTATGAATCGTGCATTTCGAAGACTATATTCATTGCAAATGGATTTACGTAAGATATGATAGTTGATATGTGATCATTGATAATACTGAAATCAATATATATATATAAATAAATAAATAAATAAATATATATATATATATATATATATATATAATTTCAAGAACACAAGAATTTCCAAAAAAAAATGTAACAAAAGTCTTAAAAAATAATAAAAAATGAAGACATGTTGTGTCATGCATGGGTAGTTTCGAGTTTCGGTTTCTGGTTAATGCACCCCGGCTGTTTGGTTATTTTTTGTTATTTTGTGTGTGTTATGTTATTTTGTATATTTTATGTTGTTATTATATATATATATATGTATATATATATATATATATATATATATATATATATATATATATATATATATATATATAAACAATTAAGAAACTGTAGCGCTGATAATATGCATGAGTCTGCTAGTTTTATATACGTACGCGACTAAGATATCGGTATTATTTGTATTTTAGCGTATGGAATTACCAACGCTTATATACAAATCAAATCAACCGCTACAAGAATCATTGTCAGTTTTACTGCTGTGTTCAGACGTGACTTGGTTTGAGTTTTGGTAGATAGATATTTGATTTATCTTTGGGGGGGGGGGCACCGGGAACAACACAACGGGTTATTGGTTCGAGTTTTGGAACAACATAATATTATTCATAACAAAATAAACTTACCATTCTAATGAAAATGTACAGAAGCTCGGTGATGTATGGCAACCATGAATTTCAAAAAAGATCAGAACAAAAAATTTAAATTTGTTAAGTTGTTTAATTTGAAATTTGTTAAAGTTGGAAGCGTTTGGAAGAAGCTTTACTTTGCTTCTTATCCTAAGGAAGATAGCGCTGAGTAAGTCATTTCTTGACTTGATAAACTTGGCTATAACTTGAGTGAGTTGCGTGTATATTAGTATAAAGTGAAATAAAGTGTTACTGGAAGCAAAAAAAAGTAATGATTTTATGAACATTTAGTCTGATTTTTATATATATTTTCGGAAAAGCATTTATATAGCATTCTAAAAAGTTTAATAGCATGGCGTAAACTACTTTCATTCTATCTTTCTCAAATATTGATAAACATGCTCAGTTTCTTTTCCAAACATTTTAAATTTCCATTTCTATCAGTAACACCTTCAATAACTTTAAGATTAATGTATAAAGTTTGTTTAAAAGAATCTTCTGTTTATTACACTCAATTCCTAAAATCTGACAGAGAAAAAAAAATGAGTGCAAATTCCTCAAATCAGTAATAATGTATTCATAATTTAAGTAATGTCTGATATAAAAAGGCAATTATGCGTGTGACGTAATAAACTAAAGTATAAATGTAGGGTGAAAACAACTCAGAGTTGATCATGTGCAATCTGAAATAAATGCATAATAATAGAATGGTTATATTAATTATTGAAATATTATAGTTACGGATAGGTATCAATTGATTTTATCATTGGAATTGTTGGCACAAGTACAAGTAACTCTTTCCTATTCCCATTCAAAAAGTAAAGTTTTATTTTCAAAAGTTAAGCACCGAAATAAAGGTTAATTACTAGAAATTAATATTATGTAATGTTCCAAGCATTAGAAAATTATTTAAAAATAACTTCACTAATGAATGTTATATGTATTATATTGTGTTCGTGTTAAAGTGAATAAATGTAGGAAAATAAGGTAATAAAGTTCAAAATTTATTCTAGAAGTTAAAAGAGTTGCTTTTGAGTTTAGTCGTATAACATTAAAGAAGGAAAATCAAATTTCTGATCGAAATAAAAAAACACGAGCATTTTAAACTTAATTTTATTAGTTACATACAAATCTCCCATTCAACAGCTATATGAGAACACGACCGTATAGTGAATATTATGTAAACAGCAAATATCCTCTTAAAATGTTAAAAAAATTGACAAGGTTGTCTATAATATCTATCATTCTTTATGTCCAATGAGAACATTTCTTGTTGGTTTGCATCCAGGAGCTTGTAGGATCTCCGCAGCTGCTTGGATACCCATACTGATGGCGAGTTTTATATCCTGCTTGCGTATATATGATGCTAGGAAAGCACCAGCTAAAGCGTCTCCACAGCCGACGCTATCGACAACTTTTACATCATTAGGAACTTTGAACAGGTGCAAGTCATTGGATCCGTCATCTACAATGATTGGTTCCGAGCCACGTGTGATGATCACAATTTGAGGCTGAGTAGTCGCTGTTCCTGGCAGCTGACGAATCATTAGAACAGACTCTTCCGCTATAGAAAATATATATTTAAGTAAGACATGCAATTTAACGTTAGATATGAATATATAAAACAAGTTTAGCTGAGTTAAATAAAGATACGAGGTTTCACTTCTTGTTAGTCATCTGCGAAGAATTTTAAGCAATTTTAATTGGATCGCTGCGCGAACCATACTCACTTCGCTTTGTTGCAATATGCTCTAGCTTTTTAATCAAAACATTTCAGAAATATTTTATAAAGTAAGAAGCATTAAATTAGAGACATGTTTGTAGAAAAGTGAATTTTGATATCAAGATTTCGAGATTTCGCATTGGTTTATCTTCTTTTTACATACTGCTACAAGACGATGGCATATTTTTACACTTCATTCAACAATATGTTTGATGACTTATAGGTTTTAATCATCAATGAGTATGTTTGACTTAAATGTGAAAAGGCTTTTTAATATTTTAAGCTTGAGTTTTTACTCGAGACTATAAAACTGAGTGAATTGTAAACAACCTTACATAAGTATGGTATTTTAAATGAGATTTTATGATTTATAACTGTTTCCAAAATAAATTCCTGCGAATTAAATTAAGAGTTTATTCATGAGAAAAATTAAAGAAATAACCTGATCTTATGGGAACAATTTTATAGTTTACAGAAAAATAACCCTGAAACACTCACACGTGTCATAGATGTCTACATTAAAATTGGCCTACTAATATTGCTCGTTTTGTAACTTTTAACACTTTTAATGATCGTTATAAGCGCTTGAAAGCAAATTCACTTTGCCCACCTGTTATCGTCTTGCTTCCACCTATTGCTTGAGCAAAGGCCTTCACCTCGGCCTCGTTTCCAAAGAGGACATTAACTCGAGGTATCACCTTCATTAAGACCTCGGCATAATCTCGACACACGTACTCGGCAGAGAGGCTCAAAGAGAAAACCTAAACAGAAATATATCGAATGTAAAAAGCAAATAATATTTTAGAACTAAATGTAAAGCCATTATTAATACGAAAAAGAGAGTAACTAGATGAAATAACACCTTTATTAACCCGTTTCACGTTTTTCGGGCTGATCGAGTTAAAAATGAACTGATTCAAGTATTTACATCAACTGTATAAACTACAACTGTATAAACTACACTTGAAACACTTAATTGTTGCGCGATAATGTTAAGTATGAGATACTTTTTTCTGTAAAGCTAAAAAAGTATGGATGGCGGCAGCATTTTTGTGTCAGATCGGTGTTTCCTGTACATTTTCCGAACGTGACGGCACTCATCTTGTTTTTTCGAATACAATAAAATATTTCCACTAATAAAATATTTCAAAGAATGAGTTCCGAATTTATGTATAATAATTGATTGATGCTCACCAATTGCGTTTTGTATGATTTGTTTGCATTGGAAAACCCTCTCATATTATTAAAATTATAAACAAGTAGCTGATTTTCAAATCACTCACGACAGTCTCAAATAATTTCATATAGAGACACCACGAACGAATTTTCTTCTTGAAGAAACCAATGCTTCCTGAAGCTATGGAACTCATTCAAAGATTAGCAATACAAATTATTTTTGAAGTCCCAGGTTTTGCTTGAGCTAAGCCTTTTTAACAAACAGACTTTTCGTGCAGTGGATCTCTCTGAGGCACATATTTTGTCACGCTTTAACTGGCTTCAAATGCTTGGCATGCGCCAAGAACTTCACGAACCAGATACCCGTTAATATTTGAACTCTCGACGCCACAATTGATATCAACTTTCAGATACTACTCTCTGTACACATTATAGTATAGTAATGCTCCCCTCTTATCTCTTGTTAGCTGCCTTACCATGGCTAGGGGGTGTCAATGCGAGGACTGAATGAAGTACAGTGAAACTTCGATTAAAACCGTCGCTCTTAGGCCTGGTACACACATCCGGTTTTCCATCGTGCATGTTTTGAACTTAAAAAGAGTTAATTGGAAATTCAGGACCTAGGACGGTTTTAATGAACTCGATATAGATACGAATCCTATGTAGCACAAAGTCATATAAATGGAAACGACAACGTAGTTTTCAAAGGAAATATAAAATTGGAGGAAATACTGTAAAAATAATGGCTACTGGCAACCATGTTATGTGCCCAGAATCATGTGACCCAAACTAATAGTAACGCGACGTGTAAACTACTTTCGTCTCCCCTGCGGAAACAGACGTCCTTCATCTGATTGGTCCTCTGAACGGGAAGACTCCCATTCATTGATTCATCTGATTAATCAGCGCGATCTGATTGGTGAATTCAAAACTTTTGTCGCCACTCTATAAAAATGCTCATTCACAAACGTATCCTGTGATAAGATGTTATAATTCCAAATAGGCGATAAGACACCAAATCGCCAAATTAAGACAAATTTTCACAGAGCAGTTCCCAGCCAACTTGTTCACATGTTGATCACAGCTTTGGAAGCTCCTCTCCGTATCAATGCTCAGTCTTATTAGGCCTGGTGCACACATACGGTTTTCCAACATGCTGCGCGCTGCCGCAACGCAAGTGCGGTTTGAGATACATCAGATCCAATGGAGCAGTGCACACATGAGTCCAGCGCCGCTGGGGAGACGCACGTCGAACTTGCGTTCAATTTGTACCGCAGCACATGAGTCTCTGTTCTGAAGTACCTTGTTTTCATAAACAAATGGAATATAAATAATAATTAATTAATGATTGTATCCAGAAACGTCTATTTTGTAACAAAATATACTTCTTTTACACCATTTAAGCGAAATAAACACGTTTCCTTCGACAGGTTATTTATCGCAAATGGCGCAAAATCAATTCGTGCGTCAGTTCACGATTATGTGTGCATAGTTGGGCTTCGGTTCCGTAGTGGCGCCGCACGTTGAAAAACCGGATGTGTGCACCGGGCCTAAATCGTCAGTTCCTGTTAATGTCTGTCCGTTATTACGGAACATTGCCGCTCATAAAGCACGAGCCTCGAAAAAACAAATGAATATGACAGATTATTTCAAAATTTGAATAGGTATATACGTTTTTAGCATAAGTTCATGTAACACGAATGCATTATACAAGGGTTGTTCAAATGAAAAGGTGCGAAACGACACTGTGGGTATAAATGAAGACTTTATTCAAAGTATACACCATAGGCCTGAGCACAACGATCCCATTGATTAACGAGCTTAAGGATTCCTTGTTTCCAGAATTCCTGTGGCCGTGACGAGACCCAATCCTGCACAGCGTTCTTGAGTTCGTCGTCCTAGTTGCAGCGCTTCCCTTGCAGGTGTTTTTTCATTGGACCAAACACATGTAAAACGCAGGGAGACATGTCCGGGCTGTAGGGCAGATGGTCAAGCTGCTCCCACCTGAACTTGGCCAGTTCCGCGTGTGTGACCCTGGAGACGTATGGACGGGCGTTATCATGGAGCAGAACCACACCCTCCGTGAGCAGCCCCGATCTTTTGTTCTTAATGGACCTGCGGAGAGTCTCACAGTACACATCGGAGTTAATGGTTCTTCTGTGCACGAGAAATTCAACAAGTAGCGGACCTTGGACGTCGAAAAAGACGGTGACCAACACCTTCCCTGTTGACGCCACGGCTTTGAACTTTTTAGGGGGAGGTGACACATGGTTCCACTGCATGCTGTCCCGCTTTGTCTCTGGCTCGTAGTGATGGCACCAACTCCCATCACCTGTGACGATCCGCTCCAGGAAAGCGGGGTCTTCATGATACCGAAACAGATGTTGAAGTGCTAGCCCCATACCCAGTTCCTTTTGCTGGTCGGTGATCTGCTTACGAACTCACTGCGCGCACGCCTTCCGATAACGCAACCTGTCGTGAACAATTGTCCACACTGTTCCAAAGCTAACATCCACTTTCACCACCAACATTCGCAATGTGACACGCCGATCACTTCTCACTAGGTCGTCCACCTTGTCGATGAGATCGGCCGTGATGACTGTGTTTGCCTGGCCTGGTCTCGGGTCATCAACAAAACTCTCACGGTCTGCACGAAAACGGGCACTCCATTTTCTCACTGATTTGTCGGACACGCAAACGTGTACGGTCACAATCCGGCGATGAATAACGGCCGGTTTAACACCTTCCGCTGTCAGAAATCGGATAACGCCTCGCTGGTCCTCAATCGTCGAATTTTGCAATGTGAACGCCATCCTGTCCTCACACACACTGCTGCGTCAATTAGACGATGCTCTTCATAAGAGCCTCTGCTCTCTCCTGCGCATGCGGGCGCCCGCGTATGCTTCGATCCATGCCGGAGATTCCAATCGCATTCGTAGATGTCTCGCTACGTTCTCCCATAGCGGCATAGGCAAATATGTTAACGGTTACGTTGTTACGAAGTTTCGTACCTTTTTATTTGAATACCCCTTGTACCATACTTAGTATAAGTTGTATAGCGTTTGTTTCTGTAAAATAAAATACATGTATGTACAGTGTATTTTTAGTTCGTAAACGTGCATTTTTTATTATTCGTTCACATACAATGGATGGGGGTGGGTTGTTAAACAACAACGTACTGTTATTCGCCTATTCGATTAACCGTCAATGTCCCGGTCCCGACCCAGACGCTTAATCGAAATTTTACAGTACTTCGGGAGTTTTGTCCTGGTTGGGCTCTAGACATGAAGGCCATTCCATATCCCCAGTTAAAAGCTAACAAGCAACTTCTGAGGTTGTCACTCTTCAGCTTTTATGGTATACCACTAAAACGAAGCTGAAAATATCTCTCTATGGCAAATAACACTGAGCAGCGGTTATATTTTAAAGGCTCAGGTCTACATCAGATTTCTTCTCGTAGTTGGGTGTGCAACCCATCCGCTCCGACCAGCTCAGGTCAGTACGGGTTTAGAGACAGGCCTCGAGAGTTTACGACGGAGAGTCTAGTCAGTAGCTTACGAAATTAACTTATCACTTGGTAGCTGTTAAAACGAAATAAAAGCATTGCTTGTCAACCGTAGGCTAGCAAGTTTCTCAGGATACACGTGTAGCCGCGGGTAAGTGTTCTTCAGGTCATCCTTACGTAAACCCTAATCATTGTCTTTAAATGGTGGATGGATATAGCCTTATCCCTATTTGTCCCTTACCCCTACCTTTATATCCTGGTTTTTCTTTCTGCTTGCAGGGCTAACGGAATTTCTACATTGACATTTATGTCTCTTCTGGCAAGACGCACTAGATGTATGACTTCCGTGAGATGAATTAAGATCTTTCCTACTTGTTCATACTACACAACCTCAGTAGCTCCTCGCCATATATTGGATTGTATCAGCGTCTCTGCGGTACGTTTCACGGGTGAATAGAGGGGAATTGGATGCATAGGATACTGGGGAATTCAGAAATCTTGTGGACCTGTTCTAGGGATTATACCATAACGAAGGGGATAACTAACAACAGCAAACATAATCAGTGCTTGACAAATAAATATCTTACAGTCCCAATTTGTATGTTTATGTGCATACCTGTGTCCTAAATATTAAATAAGGGTTTATCAATGTAAGCCAAAACAAAACTGAAAAAGGAAGAATACTTCCCGTTATGAAAACGTTCGATGTACTACCTTTTTAACGATGTTTAGCATTAATTTTGACATGTTGAAACTGCATTTGAATAGCATGCTGAGTTCGCTACAAGTTAGGAAACATGTTTCCATAACCCTAGCTCCTTAGGGCACTAGATTTTCGGTAAGATTTAGCTTTACATGAAAGTTTTGTTCCTTGTCGAAAGGAAAGTCTTTTCATAGATGGTACTTCAACACGAAACGACATCAGTAGTGTCTGTATACCACTAGAACTGCTTTAGACACAAATTCTGTCATTACCTGTTGCCGCAGAAATGCAGCTTGTTCTATTTTTCATGCAGAATGCTTAAAGATATGCATTCAAGTTTGTCATCGGCGCGCTTGGTGATAAATTGGAAACTATATTTGTTAAAATTTTTTCTTGTCGCCTAGAAGATCTATACCAGTAGTCTACCTCTTTTCACCACCAACATATGTGAAAATCAAAATAATACAGTCACCCTTACTTAAAATGAACCGCGCCTTGTTTGTATAACGATGGACATCATCCAGACTTGATGTCGGGAGCAGTTCTCGTAGTAGACAGACAGTGTAGGCCATCACCTTACCTGGACAGGGGAACATAGATCTGCTAATTTCAAGACAACCTCAGGAGAGTGAGCTACGAAGTATCCCACGACAAAAATACAATCTGCATTTTGGAGCCGGCTGTGAATGTTCGACAAGTTGAGATGTCTGGTCGAGAACAAAGAGGCTGCCCCTAGTCTCGTGCACATGGATCTCTTTCCATCGGGACTCAACAGGCATACACAAACACCTGTCTTGGCAGCAGGTACCTGAATGCATAACGGAGTTACACCATCAGAGAGTAACTGGTTCTCTATCCAAGCCTCGAATTCATCGTCACCAGTACAACCTGAAGACAGATGTCATATGATATCAATGGATAAGGGGAGGAGTTGGAAGATTACATTTTGCGAGCAGACCTGCGCACAGCATCTGCGCTCGCGTTACTGAATTGCTTATATCAAAGGCTTTGAACAGAAACTCACTAACCGACAAAACAAATGTTGAGTATACAGCTGTTCGAAGACTATCTATTGATTTATACGTCAAAAAATAAAGAATAAGTACATTTTGGTAGCAATATATATCTTTTAAACAGATTCCGAGTTCACTTCATATTTTTAATAGTCCCGGAAATAAGCATTGTCTCCTAAAAATGTCAGTTAATGAGTTTCTGCTTTAAGCCGCTATATTACATGGTGCTTCAACAGTGGTACGAATAAAAAGCTCATATTTTGAGATAAAACGGGCTATACGTTTTCAGTACTATGTTGTATATAATACACAGTTGTAAAACACTTTTACCGTCTAGAAGTCTGGTATTGAAGTCTCGGCATCTGACCATGGTTCAAAATTACGTGGGGTTGTCCTCGAATATTTCCCTTGGGGGATTGATCCCGGACCGTCGTCAATAGCCCGTTGTGTTTCTCAAGTATGACATTACTTAAAAATACAATACAATACTGGTATTGAAGTAAGAGATTTTCCAGTTTTCTGCAGTATCTCATTAAATCATGTACTTACTCGAAAAAATATCAAAGTTTTTGAGTTGTGACACTATTGAAGTCAATGATGGATTTGCATTGATGCAGACCCATTACTCATGTTTCATGCCTAACGCATATTTAAATCCATTTGTAATGAATTAGTATGAATAAGCACATCTCATACCTCTAAAGGTAATTCAATCAATGAATTTTAAACAGCATAATATTTTGTCATACTGGTATTAATTCTATTTTACAATAAATTGCAAAGAAAAATATTATCTCTTCAGTCACGTTGTCATAATTAGCGTCTATAAATCTATTCAACTCCTATTCCCATTCACTTTGCACTAAGAAGATTCGGTATTTTTTAACGTCTAAAACTTTATTCGCGTTTGCTTACATATTCTTTTCAGAGCTTACTTTTATCTGCCAGATTCCTCAATGCCACCCGACTGCTGAAATATTTCTCACTCAATAAAAGTGCTGAAGAATTTCAATCTTTCACCGCGTAGTTCTACAATTTTATACATCTCCATAGCTCAAATCAAAATTATTTAAACTAAATGATACTGAGGACCGTAGCGGTGGATTACATATTGTTTGTATCCATTTCTTGCCATTTTCCAATGCATAAATGTGGTCGTTGCAGCACAGCTATACTAGAAGAAAATAGACTTTAACAACCGTTTTTAGATTATGCTTGCAAATATTTACATCTACACAAAAACGACTTTCACCATTTCACAAACGCATTTTTTGGCACTACTATGACCAGTACTGTAAAAATGCTGCACTTAAAAACTGCTTGATAAGTAATTTTCACGTGACCCACATATAGTAAAATACACAACCTCAATAATGTTTAATAATTGCCAATTTTAATAGTCAATTGGAGTACATTTTAGGAAAATGTGTTGTTTTGGATTTCATTTAACCCTCCTGGTGGTCTATCTGCTTCGAATACCAACCTGTAGTGACCAGCCCCTGATGCACAAACTTGTTCCAAACTGTCACCAATTCTGGGCACGACATAATTTGTTTTTCCGTACTTGAATCTTTATTTCACCTTGAAGAAGGGGGGAGGGGAGTTCAGTCTCGACGAGGTATCTCGTCATTAACAAAATTGACCAGGCCGTGAACGAGATACCTCGTCGAAACCACTTGAAGGTTTAAAGACACACGATTTAAAACAGTTAATCCTCCAAGTGGTCCATCAAGACCTAACCAATTTTGCTAATGACGAGATATCTCTTCGAGGCGACTGCCAGAAAGGTTAACACTTAATAAATTATATTCTTGGAATAAGAAGTAATTCAAGCATTAATAGAAATTAATGAGATCTGTGTCTGATACATCACCTATAAAGAACACGTCACCCTCGTCTTTGAGTATCCACTTAGCAATACGGGCCGCATTCAGAGCTGATCCGCCGGCAGAAATGCGGGATTCCGAACTCTGAAAAAGCCTCTGGAACAGTGCATCATGCTTTTCCTGGGCTCTCACGCAATCGTCTTGCTTCAGCCCAAATTGATCCAGTACATATTGGTCACAATTAGCTGAAATGTCCAATAACGGACTTCCTACAAAAGCAAGCCGTACGGTATCCTGAACAAAGAATGTAAAATGATATAAACTCAGGGAATGAATTAGGTAAATATATTGAATACATAAAAAGTCAATTACAAGGGGAGATCAAAAAGTTTCCGTTCGAAGGCTGTCCGTTGAACAGTCCGTATTTCGTATGCCAGTCATGCAAAAGCACCTTGAACGTTTAAGCAATCATGCTACTGCTTCACAAGGTTGACTATACCCCTTTGATAAAACTCATGTTTCTGCTGCTTGAAGAAGTCCGAAACTGACTGCTGCACTTCTACGTTCGACAGGAACCATTGACATTTCAAGGACTTTTTTAAGGGACCGAAGGCGAGAAAATCGCATGGGGAGAGATCAGGACTGTAAGGCGGGTGCTCGAGTGTCTCCCACTTTAGTGAGTGTAACTTCTGCTTTACGACATTTTCGGTATGGGGACGTGTGTTATCATGAAGCAGAATCATCCTATTTCGCAGTTTTCTCGGACCTTTCGCCTTAATTGTACGTCGTAATCTCTCCAGCGTTTCGCAGTACCGTATCCCGGTGATGAAGACACCTGGATCCTTGAAATCAATAAGCAATGGGCACCAGGTAATCAAAGAACAGGGCAAGCATCACTTTTCCAGTAGATGACTGGCTCTTGAACTTCTTGGGACTCAGGATGACACCACTGCATGGTCGACGCTTTCAACTCAGGTTACCAGTGGTGGAACCAGCTTCGGTTTTTGACCCTCGGCAGCCAAAAAAAGAATAACAGCACGTTGGTCCTGTTTGGACGCATTTGGTATTAACGTCGCCATTGTTAACGTTTCAGCATTTTTCACACACACACTTCGGAAATAAACGAATGCCATAATAATCCCGTGATTCGATGTCGGTGCTCATATACCCGCATCGGCGACTTGCTAATTTGCATATACGCTGCAGCCATGCACTCAAACGGAAACTTTTGGATCGCGCCTTAGATTACAACAGGGCCTTTTTTCCAAAAACTGTTGTTACTTCATTTAAAAAAAACAGAAATAAATTGCAAAACAACAAAAATTTATTAATGAGAAAGTATAAGGTGTGTCCAATTGAAAAGGAGACTACAGTTATATGTAAACAAATTTTAATAACAATATTATAATTACAGTTCATGTGGAACAGAACAACTATAAATAATCGCCATTGACATTGATACACTGTTCTCAGCGCGTAGGAAGAGAGTGATTGGCTTCAGTGTAGAAACTCCTGGGTTGCTGACGGATCCAGTTTTCCACGATGTCCTGCATTTTCTTGTCATAGGTGTACCTCTGACCTTTCAGAAATTTTTTAAGGGGCCAAAGATATGGGAGTCATACGGCGAGATATCGGGGCTGTAAGAAAGATGTTGCAGGACTTCCCATCGAAATTTTTCAAGGAGCTCGAGGGTCTTCTTGGCGACATGTGACCTAGCGTTGTTTTGGAGAAGTACTATCCCATTCGAGAGCTTGCCTCTGCGATTGTTCTTAGTCTGTTTGAGCCTCAATAACATGTTGAAATACTGCTCAACGTCAACTGTTGCATCCCGTTGTAGCCAGTCAATGAGCAGAGGTCCTTTTTCGTCGAAAAAGAAACTGAACATCACTTTTCAGGCCTTGAGGGTAGAGTGCCGGAATATGGTGTCCCGTGAGAGACATTGCTCTCCGTACACCTCTTTTACAGTACCTTAGCAAGGTCAGGTGGTACCCGGTGTGCAACATTTCTTGTCATCCTCCATTGAAATTATTAAAAGAAGAAAAAATACGATACAATTACAAGAGTTATTTTCAGGTTAATTTCTTTGTACTGAGACATAAGCACTTAAAGACTTATTTTTTTTAACTTTGTTCTCTGCAAATTTTGAAATGACATCATCAAAATCAATTCCTTTCGCTATTTTGCTTTCAATTGATAAGATAGGTAATGCAGAGAGCCGAGCTTTACTCATAGTGAACCTAAGATAACTCTTGATTAATTTTAGTTTTGAAAAACTCCTCTCACATGCTACTGAAACACATAACGTTAACAAGATTCTTATGGCTAAAGATAGATTTGGTAATTAATTCTTTTTAGAATTAACGTCATACTAGACTCTACTCTAGTACGACGTTAATAGACCGCTGTGTTGCTCTAGTAACTAGAGCAACATAGCGGGCTATTGACGGCGGTCCGGGATTAATCCCCTAAAGGAAATATTCGAGGACAACAACACGTAATTTTGAACAACGGTCAGATGACGAAAAGTTAGATTTGGTATAGAATCTGAAACTTCATATTCAACAACAAACTCTAAAATTCTTAAAGACCATTCCAAAGAATCTTCTTTTAAAATTTTGTTAAAAATGTCTTCTTAGTCGTGGAATCTCTCTAAGGATATTATCTTCAGAAAGTTCATCATAGTTTACGACTACGTTTTGTATTAACTGTGGCAGTTGGTCTTCTGAAGTTGTAATCAGATTCTTGGGTTCCAAAACTGCAAACCCAAGTGTTATATTTTCCATGTCTTGACAGCGAGTGTCTAATTCTTGATGAAAACCTGTCAATGCACTCCAACATTGATCTTTTCAATTCTTTATTCAATGTCATTAGTTCATCTTGAACCTTTTCTCCAGCCAATATTTTCTTCTTTCTGACGTCCATCTCTTGAAAAGTGTTCGTTGCAAATGCTGTGCTTTCTGTGTGATCTCATTTCTTTTGTTTTTCAAAAATATTTTCAGACTTCTCATTTTGATAACACACTTCTCAAAACTTATCCCAGCAATCTGTAGGTATTTTGAGCATGGTTTATTTCTTCTAAAACACTACTCCAGAAATACAAAAAAAAAAGAAAAAAGAAAAATCATATACTGCTGGCCAAAGCGTTTGCGCTCCTCCTCTGGTTTCGACAGTTTCTGTGAGAACAACAAGTTCTATGGCATCAACAATCTTTTTGAAATTATCATATACAGGCTTTAAAGCTTTGTAGCGAGTACTTGTATCCAAAAGTCTCTTGACTGTACCTCCAACATTAGTTTCAAGGATCGTCCATCTGTGTGGAAACTGAGAAAAAGCAGTTCAGACTTGCTTAGGTCCCAAAAAAGGTTACACATTGTAAAACAGTTGCAAAATAATGCACTTCACTTAGATTAAAAGAGTGATTTGTAAAAGGAACAAATGATGCTTTAGGATTAAGTTTATAAATCCTCGCCTGAACATGTTCTCTTTAAAAGAGATGTTCTGCAAACCCTAATTGTAACCTGACTTATAAAAATAGGTTAACCCAGGGATGGGCAAACTACGGCCCGCGGGCCAACTCCGGCCCGCCGGAAGGTTTTATCCGGCCCGCGGATAGAATTTTAATTTGCCGGTCCGACGGAAATTAAAAGAAATATGATTTATATATTATATATCCATCTCCTTTTCTACTTTGTTTAATATTAATTTTTTTTCCTTTTTTTCAAAGGACTGATGATCTTTTTACTTTCTCTATTTTTGTTCTACAAAACATAAATCGACGGAAATAGCAAGCACAGACAGCTTTCAATCGGTAAAGTGTTAAAAGCGGAAGTTCTTTGTTAGTTATAGCTGTAGACTGACGCCAACAAGCATTATCTCTTTCTCGGGGAGCAGACATATGGGAATCCAATATAGTTGAATTAGACCTCACATGTGGCAGACTGCGCATTTTAAGCTCCAGACAGCGGCTTTTTCTTTTGGCGCGAGTTTTAATATTATTGATTGCGTATGGAAAGATTGCGGACATATAGCATCATTGTGAATAGTGGTGAAAGTATTAAAAGTATAGCGTAGCTAGTGCTTGTTTGGGTTATTCGTAAAATATTTCAACCCCAAAATGACTACTAAAAAACGTAAAGTTGATTCAGAGTGCCGTGCTTTTAATGATGAATGGAAATGGAAATATTTTTTTTACAGTTGTTAAAGATAAACCAGTGTGTCTCATCTGCAATGAAGCTGTAGCAGTCTTCAAAGAATATAACATTTCCCGTCATTTCACATCTAAGCATAAGAATTCAAATTACGAAGCAATGTCCGAATATGAAAGAAAACAAAATGTAGAAAGTCTTTGTAAAACATTATCAGGCCGATGAAATTTTTTCAAGAAGGTAAACAACATCCAAGAAGCAGCTACACATGCAAGTTACATTGTAGCATACAATATTGCTAAAAATAATAAAGCTCTCAGTGATGGGGAGTTCGTTAAACAATGCATGCTCCAAGTTAGTGATGTCTTATGTCCAGACAAGAAAAATAATTTTGAGACTGTTAGCTTATCTTGAAAAACGGGGACTTCTAGAATCGAAGCCATCGATAAAAATTTGACATCACAATTAGAGTCAAAGATTGGCCAGTTTAAATTTTGCTCCATAGCTATGGATGAAAGCACTGATATAAATGATACTGCTCAGTTAGTATTATTTATAAGCGGTGTTGATGAGAACTCTGAAATTACCGAGGAACTGGCGTGCATGCGTTCTTTAAAGGAAACTACAACGGGATGTGATATTTTTGTGAATTTCAGGAAGGGCTTTTAACTTTGAAAGTGCCTATAACAAATATATGTAATATTACGACCGATGGAGCACCAAATATGACAGGAAAAAAATCTGGATTTCTTGGACTCTTTGATTAAAACTATCCCGGGTACAATGTTGTTTTTATACATTTTGTTCTACAGCAATATGCTCTGTGTAAATCTGCATTGAATATGAAACCCGTGCTTGATGCAGGCAATTTCGAGATTTTCTTCAGTCCGTGCAATCTGAATACTCTGATGCACTGCATTACACGAAAGTAAGGTGGCTTAGTGCAGGATGTGTTTTCGAGCGAGTTTGGCAGCTGAAAGACGACATTGTGTCGTTCTTCCATGAGAAACAGTGTTCTGCGGAGTGCGAAATGTTAGAAGATACAGAATGGCTTTCGGACTTTTCATTTTTCACACATCTTCTTTGTCATAAGAGCAACTTGAATGTCAAGATGCAAGGGAATAATCAATTTATCGACGATATCTGGGCCCATCTCAAAGCTTTTAAACTAAAACTTAATCTGTTTGCTGGGCAGCTAGCTAAGAACGACTTGTCTCATTTCTCGAGGTTAAATTCAATACCCTCAGTAAATGAAGAAAAGCTTAAGAATTATGAAGATGGCTTGAAAAAACTGCATTTTGAGTTCAAACGCAGATTTCAAGATTTCAGTGCCATTCAAACAGAATTGGATATTTTTACCATGCCTTTTAAACGTAAATTGTGAAGCAGTGAGGTCAGATTTGCAGCTTGAATTAATTGAGTTGCAATCTAACAATCATCTCAAGCAATTGTTTCTAAATATGCCAAAGTTAGAGTTTTACAAATCATTATCGAAAGTAAGTTTCCCAAATTTAATATCTCACGCCCAGAAAATCAGTGCTATGTTTGCTTCATCTAAAAATGTGAAGTGTTTTCAACTATGAACCTTAGAAAGAATTATTTCAGAAGTAGACTGACAGATGAGCATTTAGACTCGTTCCTTAGAATCAGTACATCTCACTTCGAACCTCAATATAAGGAACTTTTTAAAATGAAATCGCAATTTCATTCATCTCATTAACATATTTAAATTGTAATACTTGTATATTGTTTTTAAAATTTTAGAAAAATTTATCTTTGCCCGCCAAACTTTTTATTTTAGATTTTTGGCTCGCGACCGAAAAAGTTTGCCCATCCCTGGGTTAACCTATCGGTTATTGATGCGAAGCCGTTAGCTACGCATGTACAACTGGGATACCACCACGCCATCTATCGGCTAACACATTACTCACTGGGATTTGATACAACGCCGCTGCAGCTAAGGTCTCCTTTTCATATATATTTGGGCACACCTTGTATTTCGAAGAATAGATTAATTTTATGAACTTTATTTGTTCTTTAAATATGCATACATATTGCATGAGTTTAAAAATACGGGGCACATGTATTTGTGTCAAATACAGGTACTTTCAGGTACTCTTAATTTTCAAAGCTACTAATTTTCTTAAGCTACTGAAATTGAACCCATGAAATTTGGAACAAATTTGAACCATCACTAGAATTTCAAATAAAACCAAGATTTTTCTCGAAAATAAGAGCTTTATTCAAAACTTTGACTATAATATGTGAGAAATTTTGCAAAAATGAATTCCAATGAAATATTAATTGAATATTTCATATGTTTGCTTAACTTGAGCTATAGTTATGGTTTAATTTAAAATATGAGTACTCTGTTTCAGAGTCATTGTTTTGGTAGATAATGCATGGGTTACCACAGAAAGTTGCGTGCGTAAATATTTTTCTTGTAAATTGAGTTTACGTAAATATGAACAAGATATCACTTAATTTAAAATATGAACATAATTTTCTGCACTGTTCAGTATAGTGTACATGGACACTGTTTGCAGTTTTCTTGTGGTACACAATATACTTTAAAAGATACAGTTTATCGAAATTAAACTTTTTCCTTCTAATTTGAGTGCTTAAAGGTACCCTGTCCCCTTTAACAATGAGGACATTTTTCACTTTTTTGAGTAAAGGAACGGAACTCAAAAATACATATTCCACAGCAGAGCCAGAAAAGAACTGTTGCAAGTATTTTATTTCGGAGAAGTCCACAGTTTAAAATGGTATTTTTGTGCACATTTTTATTACATTTATAAAAAGCTGTTTTATAATAATTTTAATTGCTATCAGTCCCTCAACTTTAAGGAATTATCGTAAGAATACATATTTGACGAGCTACACGAATGACTGTAAAGTAGTTGTATGCAAATGTTATCGTCCAATTAGTAACGTGCCTTGTAAATGTTTTAAAAAAGCAACAGTCATAACTTATAACTTAGTTGCATGTCTGTGGCAACACGAGAGTAGAACGTCAGTATGTAAACAAAATAGAAAAAAACGTTTTTCCATGTAATTTCGAACGTAGTTATGATGATAGGAATAATGTAGTTACGAATAACCAATGTGCATGTACTTCTTCTGTTATTATTAATTATTAAACATCTTATACTTTCAACTGAGTAATTTGATAGCATCATTCAAAATAAGTAGTTACGGCGAGAAAGATATTCCTAGGTTGTCACATACGAAAACGATACGACTTAGGTCTATACTTTACACAAATATTTATAAAATGGACTATATGACCTATATGACCTAAATTCTCCAAACCTTGTTTTCAAGAATTCCATTTATATTTCATTTCAGTCTTGGGATATGGGGGTTCATGATACATAGGATACATATGTATATGAGAGAAGATTGACAGATATTAGATATAAACAACAATTTCCATAAATTCTTTCACATTTCAAAATAAATATTAATTCATAGAACTATTGTTTTATGTAAATGAATTCATCAAATAACGCCTACTGCATTTCAAGAATCTAAAAAGTATTTCCTGTGCTTTTTTTAAATTTATTTGCTGACATATTCTTAATATATGAAACCAATTCTTTCTTGTCTCGAAGCAGATTTTCGGAGTCAATTTTCATGGTTCACATTCACGTTGTGGTTTTGTCGCCCCAAAATGGTAGCGTGATAATAGTACGAATCGTACTCAAGGATAAGACATCGAACAGCTAAGATATGCAAGTTCTTATTATTCCAAGAACATTAAGAACGATATTCAGTTTTTACATAACATTAACATCATTATACCAATACATAAAAGTATGTCTTATCGTACCTGACCAACTCTGCCCACAGTCCAAAAAGAACGTCAACGATAAAAGTCGAAAAAAAAATCAGAGATAATCCGGACGGACACCACCTGCAGAAGACTTTTTTTTCACCTATTCTTTTCAAATCACTGTAATGCGCATGACAGAAAAAACAGCCAATCAGAATATATTCGGCATACCGAAAATCCACGCGAATTGATTTTTTCTTTCCCGGTGAAATTAATTTACACGCAAACCAAATTGCCGAGTGACCCTTCCTAAAGGTCGAGCACACTGGAGTTTCTCACAATATTTAATAGAATCGTTTATTAATTAAAGAATAAACCATAATAAGATTTTGTAAGGAAAATACACTGCTGGCCACCGTAAATGCACCACCCTGAAGGAAGCATGCAAATCATATGAAATTTACAACATACATTAGCGGAGTTGAGATATGCAAATGATTAGAATTTAAGCGCAGACGCACATCACCCGCGGCTGTGGCGCCACTTCAAAGCGCTATTTAAGGCTTGGAGATTTCGACAATTTCAAGTACGGCAATTGTGTTTTTCTTCTGGTTTTTTCAAAAAAAAAACCCTATCAATTATGCCTCGTAGAAAACAGCGATCATCTTTTGATCAAGTATCCGAGTTCGACAGAGGAAGGATAGTGGCCTACGCAGATTGTGGATTACCTTTCAGGGCAATCGGTAGTCGTATTGGACGAAACCAAACAACTGTAATGCGGATATGTGATCGTTGGATGCAGTAGGGTACGACGGACCGACGTGTTAGATCGCATCCACCTCAGTGCACCACTTCACGTGATGACAGGCATATTGTGCGTATGGCAGTGACGGATCGCTCAGCCACATCACGAACCATAGCACAGCACATTCAGTCTGTAACGCATCATCCAATGTCTGCGTGTACCATTCGACGCCGTTTACAGCAGAGTAGTCTGTCCGCAAGACCTCCATTGCTTCGCCTACCCTTGACGCAGAACCACAGACGTCTCCGCCGCCAATGGTGCGATGAAAGAAGGATGTGGACGGCAGAATGGAATGAAAATGTCTTTACTGACGAGTCACGCTTCTGTCTGCAACACCACGATGGTCGGATTCGAGTCTGCAGACACCGTGGAAAGAGGATGCTGAACAGCTGCGTTATACACCGCCACACTGGTCCTGCACCTGGTATTATGGTATGGGGCGGTATTGGATATCACTCTCGCACTCCTCTAGTACTTATTGCTGGTACTTTAAACAGCCAGCACTACATCTCCGAGGTGTTGGAGCCAGTTGTCCTTCCTTACCTTCAGGGCTTGCCCACAGTCATATTTCAACAGGATAATGCGCGACCACACGTGGCACGCATTGTCCAAGGGTTCTTCGTCAATCGCCAGATTGAATTGCTTCCCTGGCCAGCTCGCTCTCCGGATCTTTCGCCGATAGAAAACATGTGATCCATGGTTGCTCAACGATTGACCCATATTACATCCTAAGCTGCCACACCAGATCAACTTTGGCAACGTATGGAAGCTGCTTGGTCTGCTGTACCCCAAGAACACATCCAAAGTCTCTTTGAATCAATGCCGAGGCGTGTGGCAGCGTTGATCTCCAACAATGGCGGCTACTCTGGCTACTGATTTTGGCAGGAACCACACTTCACAGAAGTCTATAAATTTAATCATTTGATACTTGGTCAATATGTTATCTACAAAATAAATTTTGTTGTGATATCTCTTGTTTTTCTTGGTGTTGCAATTTGAGTGGCCAGCAGTGTAGTTGGATTTACTTAGCACTGTAGCAACGCAACGGGATATAAAATACTTTACAACAATGTGCAACAGTTTTATACATCAAATTTTTTAAGACTCAAACCACGCAGCCTACCCAGAGGGTGTACAGCTACCCAAGAGGTGGTCGGGAGGACATTCGTCAGGGTCCCCATAAGGTCCTCAGGATTCTTAACCCAATTGGATAAACAAAATACAATAGATTCTTCAGAACAAATACTAAAAAATGAACAAAAGTAATATTACAGACGCTACATCCATATAAATATTTTTTTATTGGAGAAGTACCAACACTAGGGACTATAGTAATACCAATAATAATAGTAATTTTATTGTGAAGCAGAAAATGTATTCGTCTGAAGAAGAAAAGACTGAGCTCTCGAGTCACACACAATTTATGGTAAAACGTATTCTGTTTGGAACTGCCTAAACCTGAAACACGTATGTGCAACTTTTCACTTTTGGGTTTATTAGCTGTTTGAATCACTAATTTTGCTTTCCTAAGTTTTGCCAGAAACGTGAGTGTGTTTCCCCTATTGAATTGTTCTTGCCATTTGCGTTCAGGAAAATAAAACAGATGAATTACGAGGGTACAGTAAACATTCAAACGTCATTTTCCAAATATTTGGAATTTCCACATTTGTGTCTCTGGCATAAGGGTTGACGATATATATTTTCAGCTCCCTTAAGATCACAGAAGTCAAACATAATATGGAATATCAGGAGTAGAGAACTATCAACAAAAAACATTAAAAGCAGTCGTAAGTCGAGAAATTGGAATCGGAAATAAAACATACACGTGAAGCGGATAAAGCTAAAAAAGTGTTCTACGGCGTAACGAAATTGCGGGGGACTAATAATAAGTTCTACAAACATGAACTTGGTCACCGCCATTTAGATTCTAAAACAACATTTTAACTAATGAGCATTTCAATATCCTAATACTTCCTACGTATCATTTAAAAATATTAATGTAAGATATCTTACACACAAATACTTATAATAGATATTTATTAAAATATAGCAATTATATATAGTTTAACACAAATTTGAAAACGTATACGAATTCCATTAGTACGAGAAACAACACATTGCGAGATATTCATTACCAGCCATTAATTTTGAGTTAAAAAAAAGTAGCACCTACGATTGTTCTTTTCCCAATTTTTTCTTCAGTCATGGTCTTCGATTTCTCATTTGCTAAATGTGTGTCATGAACTTGAGTTTATCACAATCAGTGATAGCGAAAAGGTTTTCGATAAAGCACCACGATAAGAGAGAAAAGTAGTCTGTCTGGAATGCATTTGGTTGACAATTTACGACAAATAAATTACAAACCTTTCATTTCGCAAGCTGCACGAAAGGGTATCTTCACGGTAGATAGGGCGATAGACCGGATTGGTGGTTAAGGTTGCCTCAAGATCGGAAGGTTCCTGTTTCGAATCCGGGTCAGTGCATGAATATTTATAACCGTATGGTGTAGAGGCGGCTGGTGCACCTTCAATCTGTCGTGTCCGAAAGTCCTCACGTTGGGTTGGTGCGTAAGTTTGGAAAGTGGGGTGCCAGCTGAGGGGTTGCCTCGTCATCTGACCGTGGTTCAAAATTAAGTGATGTTGTCCTCGGATCTTTCCCTTAGAGTATGAAAATCACCAGGACTTGGTTATCCTAAGAGACTGCGAAAAAAAATATTTTTTTTCTCACCCTGCATGTTGTATATATATATATATATATATATATATATATATATATATATATATATAATGTAACCTAGTATAATGATTAATGTAATTACTGTATGGATGTATATATGTAATGTACTCTAACATTCTGGGAAGACATGTCGCCTTATTGGCATGTTCTACTCATCCAACCACACTTATTTAAACTGGTACAGTGTCACGTAGTTAGTTAGGACCGTCGTCAATAGCCCATTGTATTGCTCTAGTACGACGCTAATAAAATTTTCCTAATTACTTTACCATGGTAGATATTTAAACTGTTTATTTTAAATTTTGAAAACTTCCGATTTCCATGTCTTTTTTTATACATTTATAGGAAATCACAGCAACTGGAAACAGAGTGAGAAAACGAACCAGAACAAAGTAAAAGGATTAATCAAAATTTTGAGAAAAACTTTTAATATTTTTTCAACAACAAAAATTATGCATTTTGAGTACTATACGATTTAACATTGCTCAGCAAACATATGCGTCTACATGTATTGTAAAAAAATCATGATAAACCTTAATAGCTATAAAGGTGTTATAGGATATCGTTACAAAAGAGAAATACACATTTGCTTTATTAAACCCAAATGGTACATAAATATATAAATCGTCGGGTTTCAAATGAAACACTAAGATATGATGATAAAAAATCTCAAGGTATCGTGGGCAAAAGTGTGAAACCATTTAAGTCGACAATATATGATTTCGGATTGTTCCATAAACATGCGCAGAAAAATCCCCTGCATCTGTCTAGTCAAATTTAAGTTTTTTCAACAAGATGGCATATTTAATATATTATCTAGTTGAACAAACTAAAGATTGACTAGACAGATGCAGGTGATTTTACTCGACACGATTATGGAACAACCCGAAATCATATATTTTCGACTTACGTAGTTTCACACACACATTAACATATTCTTTTTTAGATTTTCTAGACTAAAATTTAGTGAGCTTGAGACTGATAAAATGTGTGTATCTACTAAATCATTATTCTATGTGTGGAGGTTAGATTTCTTCTTGAGAAACCCATTTAATGAATCTAGCTAGTTAGTAAAAATCTTCTCCGTTTCTCAAAATAATGTTTATTGACAGAGTGTTTCAATTAAAAGCTGACGAAATACAGGAAGCAGAATCGTATATACGTATGTATGCTCTTATTAAGCAATCTACTCTTGTAAGATGAATTTATTTTTAAAATAAAAAAATAAATAAAAATACGTTATTGAGATTGATACAATTTCTTAAATGATGAATAATGATAGACATATCTATTAAGGGATTGAATCCATTAAAGTATAGCATACGTTATTCATAGCTATACGATTACTTTTCTTGACGTCATTTGTTTTAATCGCTCGGCTATTTGAGTTCCCCTTTCAACGAAGTCCAATATTTTCTGCAATTGGTTCAAAGTGGTGGCTTTTGATTCAATTGGTTGAGGAGGTATTACATCATCAATTGAATTATAGACTTTGTTGATCCATTTTTTCAGTTGGTAGTACGTTAAGTCTTCCTTTACTTTTGTAGATACTGAGTTTTCAACCTGCAATGGAATTTCATATTACGAAAAAAAAATTTCAACACTTTAATATTACACAAATAACACAAGCAAGTTGCAGCTATGGAAAAATTCCATCTGAATTGAATTCCTCAAAAAAACGAGTCAAGGTTGATATGCATAATTTATTCGAGCATTAACTTCAAAATTAATATTATAAATAGCCTCTTAAAGTAGATCTTGGGTGGGTTCTTTGAGAGTCGCGTTATAAACAATTTTACCATGATAGGAAAATTGTTTTGGAATAAAAATCTAGAAACTTTTTTAGCGTATGAGCTCCAACCTTCCCATTCTCATATTTTGAAAAGATTGGACAAAATGATTAGATAAACGAGGTATAAATAATAAACAATTCAAAGTTAAATTTTGATATTAATTTGAAATTTAGCAAACACAATTGGCTGCTGCTATTATAAATTAAACATCCTGTGTGCAATTCGATATGCAGTTGTGAAGTTTATACAAAGTGTATACTTGTGTAAAGTTGAGGATTATGTGTTTATAAAAGACTGTTATTTACACATTCGAATTTTCTCTACTATGAACTATGAAATAAGAAGGGATGGTTTTTTCCCTCACAGCCGTACATCTCAAAAGATGTTTTTTGGTTAGGAATTGTTTTAAAATAAAGTTCCTGGAAACTTCGAAAATAATTATTTTTCAGAACAGAGGTTCAAATGAAGATAAAAAGCATAGAAACAATTCAAATCATCATACAGTGTATTATACTAAACATAAAGCGCTATAATTAAAAAGTTAAGTATTCTTGAATCGTTTGGCGCAGGAAATGAAATAGTATTCTTGCAAAATTGAATTTGATTTTATGCATAACGAACTTTAAAAAAATTAGTTTAAATTTTAATCTTGAACCTCTCTAACCTTAGGTTTGAGACTGATTCCTAAAATTTTGAAAACTAAGTTAGTGTTGGTATTGAAGGATAGATGGTTATACTTATAGTACTGAAAGATACAGGCATTTCATAGTAAGCAATGTAACAATTTAATTTTAATAAACTGGTTACTTTATCGAACTCTTATAACTAAATAAGCATAATCAAGTTAAATATATTTCTAAGAACTAAATCTACCTATCTTTTCATCAAAATCATATTAAAGGCTATATATTTAAAGATCTTACCAGGGGATATATGGGTAAATATGGGGATCCAGGTTTCCTAAGAATGCGTAGCCGTGATGTAGCTGTGGGTGATGTCACTAAAAAGTTGTTTATACAAACAGATGGCGTTGGTTTCCTAGAGAGTACTGATTGTGAGCGCAACGAAAATCATAGGAGCCGCCATTTCCATGACTGCCGTCATAGCGGTCTCAAACAGCTGGGGAACGTTTTTTCTCTTGTAGCGGAAATATTTCATTTCCTGCGCCAAACGATTCAAGAAGGGGGGGGGGGAGCAAAATAAACAAACATTTTTGACTTCCATTGATTAGTTCATTTTTGCAAAATCAGGATCGTTAAACACATAATAAAAATTTCAACGGATTTCAAATCTACGGAAAATTTGACACCAGATCGATACCTTAAATGTGATTTTCTTTAAATAAATAATTAATTATTTAATAAATAATTAAATAATCAAATGGTAAATAATTGAACAATAAAACTGTTTTTGGTATCGATCTGGCGTAGAATTCTACGCTGATTTGAAATTCGTTGAAATTTTCACTCTGTCTTTAACGCTCCCAAAGATAGAAACTTTGGACCAGAGAATAAAAAAAAACTTTGTTTTGTTTCTCGAATAAAATAAAACAAGACAGCAGTCTGTCTTGCCCATTCTCTAAGTATTCTGTCCGTCTTTGACACCTCAGGATTCTGTTTAGACGGCCGCCTAGTTAAACCACTGCCGTTAAACCCGCGGCATCATGACGTATCACGGCTGTTAGATAACGGCTCCACTTTTTTAGGAAACCGAAGCTAACGAAATTGTAGACGGAGACATGTGAGGGCCAAATAAATGTAACCCAAATTTGCTAGAGGCAATTTATTTAGCTTTGGAGAAATAGACTACTTGCATCAAAAAGATAAAATAGCCCGGTAGAAGGTATCACAACACAATTGGTACAGAGGACAAGGACCTGGAGAAATAGACAACTTCACGTTGTGTAGAGAAGAACCTTACAGACGTTTCAAGATTTAGTTTTTGACACACCGAATAAACGAAATATGTGTCAGGAGAAATATTTACTACGAATGTCACAACTGTCAGGGTAACAGCATAGCTAGTGACTAGCCCTGCTCAGACACTGAATTGTTGTGTCTCATGGAATGACATTCATGATGACTACATAATTGGGAAACTTTTTGCAAGTACGATATGATAGAACGTATCTAGTTTTTACCCGGAACAAGAAAGAAATATTTGATACTGGTTAAGAAAAAATATTTAAGGATAAGATCCTCTTAAAAAGACGAAAATACGCATTACTGTCTTTTATAATTTAAAAGAAATACATCTCCAAAGGTAACATCCGTCAAATTTCGTACAGTTCATCGTGGAGCGACATGTAGGTTTTATTCAGACCGTACTATCTTTTCCAGTCTCATAATAATCACGTTTACATAAGTGAGAGGAAAGCAAAAAGAAATAATATGGATAGAAACATAGAAATCTTCATATTTTGTAATTAGGTCAATTTCAATGATCATTCGTGACAATACAGATGCAGGATAGAGAAGATTGACGTATTTTCTCCTTTTCAAACTTTTCTGTAACGTTCCTTTTCTCGTGACCACTCACATTTATCGATATTTTAAAAATATAAAACTGAACTGCAGAGCCATATACACAGTCCAGTCACATTAATGTGACCACCACCTACTTTCGATGTCAACGTGAAATAAACAATCACAAAAGGCAGGTGGCAGCACATTGCAGTGGAGTGTATATAAAGGATGTTCTAGGCCATCGGAAAGGATTTCAATCGTTGGCGTAATGCAGAAACGTAGCGATTTATCCGACGTCCAAAAGGGCATGATTATTGGCTTTCGGGCCAAGGGTGGAAGCATTTCGGAAACGGCTCATTTTGTGAACTGTTCGCGTGTCGCCGTGGTAAACGTATACCATGCATGGAAAAATGGCACTATCCAAAATCAGCGGCGTGGTACATGTGGTGCACCACGGCCTATAGATGAAAGAGGCGAACGAAGACTACGGAGATGCGTTCGGGCGAATAGACGTGCAACTGTTAAGCAACTGACCGCCCAGATGAACCAAGAGGCTACCAAGACTGTATCCTCAACAACGGTTCAGCGAACGTTGCTGCGCATGGGCCTCCGCAGCAGACGCCTGGTTAATGCACCTATGCTGACTGCTGTTCATCGGTGACGAAGGCTGGAATTTGCACGCCAGTAGCGCAACTGGACGTCCACAGAGTGGCGACAGGTGGCTTTTTCCGATGAATCACGTTTTATGCTCCATCGGACAGATGGACGTTGGCGTATACGGCGTGAAACATCTGAAAGCAAACACCTTGCAACAATTGCCGGAAAGATCCAGGATGGAGGAGGGAGCATTATGGTTTTGGGAATGTTTTCCTGGCATTCAATGGGTGCACTCATCATTGTGGAAGGCACGATGGATCAGCACAAGTACGCATCTGTCCTTGCGGACCATGTCCACCCCTACATGCGAATTATTTTTCCTCAAAATGATGGCATCTACCAGCAAGACAATGCGAGCTGTCATACAGCTCGCAGTGTATGTGCATGGTTCGAAGAGTACCAGGATGAGTTTACCGTATTCCCCTGGTCAACAAACTCACCGGATTTAAACCCAACCGAGAATATGTGGGACCACCTCGATCGGTTTGTTCGCGCCATGGATCCTCAACCGCGTAAGCTAGTGCAGCTGGCCACGGCACTGGAGTCGGCTTGGCTCAACATCCCAGTGAACACCTTCAGAAACCTAATTGACTCTCTTCCTGCACGTCTCGCAGCGGTCCGCTCTGCCAAAGGTGGTTATTCTGGCTTTTGACAGGTGGTCACATTAATGCAGGCCTCGAAATATATTTTTTAATACAGGTGCACTGCGTTCACCGAGTTTTTAAATTAGGTGCACTGCGTGCACTGAGTGGTAAAAATTAGGTGCACAATTATATTTTCATGTGCACAGTGCACCTGTGCACGCGGGTATTTCGAGCCCTGCATTAATGTGACTGGACTGTGTACTTGTGGAAACTGAAAATAGTAGTTCAGGTCATTTTCCTTGATATTATCTTAATCACATACACAAACACAATGAAAGTTTTAAAGAATGTGCAACCAGAAGCATGCAAACCTGTTGCTCAAGATCTATATTCTGTGAACGAAGTTCTTTTATTTTTGATTTTAAATTATAAATGGTATTTTCTTTAGCAAGGATGTTAAAATGATGACTTCTGATGCGCTCTGAAAAATTTTCATGTTCAGTTCTAATCCGTTCTTCTTCGAGATACTTTTTATCCTCCTCTATTAAATCATTCCTTAAAAGCTTTAAGACAAGATAATGTTCTACAAGACTTCTCGATGAAGAATAATTTGGTAGATCTGCAAGGAAAAAGTATCCTAAAACATTTTTTTTCCTGATTGTTTGTGGAATTATCCAGTTATGTTTCATAATGGCACTAAAGCAGCTTCTACATTTAACTATAGCATTAACTATAGCAGTTTTAACCATAAAATTTCAATTTAAATGTTTTTCATTTGCACTTTGGATGATAAACCTTCAATTGATTATTTGGATGATGAAAGGAATGATTATAATCATTCCTTTTATCATCCAAATGATATATCATATTACATAACCACTCTATATAAAATGTCTGATTTGTATGATATTCTCTGAAGCCTTTACATATTGCATATATGACATTGTTTGACTGTTTAATATTTTATTTATTTTTATCAGATTTACTAGCGTAGTTATTATGACCATTTTACATTTTCAGAGATGTCTTAACTAATTTGTATAACCTTAAAGTGTTTCAAGACATTTAAATATTATTTTTGCATTTAAATGTAAGGAGGTGGTTGAATATCAATTCCCCCATGTATTTAACATTTAGGTAATCACGATATTTTAATGGTAGGTAGGTTGTTGAATTGTGTTGGAGGGGCTAATGGCAAAGGTCCGGATTAGTCTTGAAAGGAAAGATCACTGAATAACATCTCGTAATTTTAAATCGTGATCAGATGACGAGGCCAAAACCTGAGCTGATATTTTAAGGATTCCATTAGATAATTTCATTAGTTATGCAAGTTTAGCAAATGTGATGTGAGAAATAAGTGAATTTATTTCACCGTAATATGAAAGACGAAATTCGTTACGTAATAGGAATACCACACTATAACAATCTTCTCGTTGTCTCTTTTAAAATGTCAGGGTACGCGACAGTGAATTATGTATAATAGTTGCAGTGCGTCACGCAATTCGCGTGAAAAACCGTTTTCCGAATCTGTAAGTTTACTTTTGTGACTCCCGATGATAGCAATCAAATTCTTGTGTCCTCTTCTGAATCGTAATGAATTTGAATTCTGCTTAGACACCTACGTGAATAAAGAAACAGATGTTATTTGAAATCTCAGATCAGAGTATAATAATCGATAATTATATGGAAAGTGAAATAGTCGGAAACACGGATAAATCGAATTTTAATGTGCGACGTCTTATCCAAATAGCCAACAGACATTTTAGCCACTAATTTGGCTAGGGGCCAGTACCCTGTTCTTGAGTTTTACCAAAGGAATAACAGCCCTTTAAAGAAGAAGGCAATCAAAATTGGAATTATCTTTTTCATTCTTATCGTAGACTGATAGTAGACTCTCACTCCCTTATTATCGTCTCTAACACCAACTGAAAGTAAAAGGGTAAGTTGGACAACATAGCACAACTGGTAGAAGTTACAAAAGCAATTTGTCAACAGTGAAGATTTTGTTGTTGGAATCTAGATTACGGCATCATCGCCAAGTAACAATTTCTACCATCGCCAACCGGTTGATAATTTTCAAACTTGATAACTCATCGTTGTTTCGATGCATGCGCTACTACTTGCGCTTGTTTATCCATACTGTCGTTTCATGACGAAAATGTTAGTCAAAAATTTCTTAAAAAGGGGCCGGTACTATTTCCTTACCAAATTAATAACTGATAAGGATTTTTTGTCGCCAAACGGCATTTTGTATTGGTCGCCATATTCAACTTTTATTACTTGCGCGCAAGTGGAAGCGCCATGTAGCAATTATAACAAATTCCAAATTTATCATCGATTGGGGGTGGTAATTATTGTTAATTGGCGATAGTCGTGTTCTTAAGTTTGAACAATATAGTAAATATTTCGTTGTACGGTACAGCTACTAGCGAGTTACGATAAATTAAGGCAACCCATCCTTCGTTACGGTTGTTGTGGGTTTTCATGGCAATCTCGGCAAACGGAAAATTTCAATTTTAATTTTGAACATTCTAGAAAGTTCTTCCAAAATCCGTTAAAGTCGTTTGATTTTATTGATTCGTTTGAAATTTTTTCTTTCCTCCCATTGGTTATTTTGTTTTTACAATATCCTTTGATTGTATTGGTCCTTTAAATCGTTTCCTGTTATACCATTGGTCCATTTATTTGTATTTTGACAGTTGTGTATTATTTTTTAATAGTTTTCACGAATGGATTAAAAGTTTTGTTTTTTTGACCATTTTCGTTTTCATTATTTTTTTACGAAAGAATTCTGATGTTAACAGGTTGTATTATTTCTTGCTTTTTTTCATTTGTAAATCTTTTTCTTTTTCAAAATGCCCACTGTATTTAGTGTAATTGATAAGTTTCAGGGTACTCTTACCCAACATTCGTAGCTTATCTTCTGTAGTTTCTCTTCTGGTTCACAAATTTATTTTAATATGTGCTTAAACTTACTACTTTTTGTGAAAGTTTTTTAAAAATATACTTTTCAAAACGTTCTGGGTGGAGTGGTCGTTCACGGTAAGAAGGCGATTTGTCGCCAAATATGGTAACCTTCACCTTTTGCGGATTTTCTTCACATCTGCCGTTTTTGTTATGGCAACCCTATCTGCTGTTACGGAATTCGGCCGCCATCTTGATTTGGCGACAAAAATTAGTTGGCGACAAACGTCTTACCGTGAACGATCACTCCACCACGTTCTGAAATGTGTTTAAAAAGTGTGTTGTAAAAAGAAAAAAAATTTGTGACAGAAAAAGGGTTACGAAATAATTCTTTCCTTGGCGACTTTAGAAGTTCGTAAAAAAAATCGCCAAGGCAGTTGCCATCGCTCATAAACGTAGAGTGTAGCTGTTCCCGTTGTACTAACTCTTGATTGTAAGTGGCAATGATTATAAGTCATTAGCTTAGCTTTGTAGAAAAACGTACAGCTACAGTCTACGTATATGACTGGTGGCAACGGCATATAATTCTTTCAAAAATATTTTTATTTTTTCAACAGAAAATGAAAGCTTGAAAACAAATTTGAAAACGTTTTGAAAAGTATATTTTTTATAAACTTTCACAAAAAGTAATAAGGTTAAACACGTTTCAAAACACAATTGTGAACCATTAGAAAAACTAAACTGCATTTGTTGGGTAAGAAAACCCTGAAATATTAATTACACTAGATACAATGAGCATGTTGAAAAAGAAAAAGATTTTTAAAAGAAAAAAAGCAAGAAATAAAACAATCTGATACATCATAACTGTTCCGAGAAAAAAAAAATATTGAACAAGAATATTCCACTAATGGCGTAAAAGCAATACATAATTGAACTCTGACGTGAAAAAAAAATTTGTAATAAAATAAAAGTTCTACAACTGTAGAAACACAAATATATGAACCAATGGTACCAAAAAAAAATTTTAAAGGACCAATGCAATCAAAAGATATTTTGAAATCAAAATAACCAATTTAGCAAAGAAAAAATTTCAAACGAACCAATGAAATCAAACGATTTTAACAGATTTTGGAAGAACATTCTGGAATATTCAAAATGAAAATTGAAAGTTACCGTTTGCCGAGGTTGCCACAATAACCGTAAAGACATATGCGTTACTTTAATCTACCTTAACTCGCTACTAGAAATTTGCCAAAAAAACGCCAAGATAGTTGTCACCGCTCATAAACGTAGAGTGTAGCTGTACCGTATTCCTCTCATTCCCCTCATTGCTAGTTCAGAAAACAGTAGAAACAAATTTCAATTTACCTATTGCGATTTCGTCTAAGCATGTTTTAGCATTCTTGACTGTGTGAAATGTGTTTAATCTATTTTCATTGTGTTTTAAGTTTCTTTCATACTCCTCAGATAAATCAGAACGTTCGGTTTCTAACTCTTCTGATTTGCTTTTAAAACTTTTAAACATGTCATCTGCTTCACATTTTAAAGAGCGTATTTCTTTTAAATAACCTTCAACAGTGTCTAAGGACTGGAGTAGATGGATTTCCCGTCGATGCAGTTCCTTCTTCACACTCTCTAAAAATCTCTGCTTATCTTCGAAATCTATCCGCAGATTTTGAAGTTTGTCTTCAAGCTCATCAGCTACTGCTCGCTTTTTGATCAACGTTTCAGCTAGTGAAGGTTCCAAGCGAACAACAACGCCCTTCGGAACAGTTCTAGAAACACGATCAGTCAAATCTCCATCTGCCATCATGGTCTTCTGCACAGTGGATTTTTTACTGTTATTTGATTTGTCTCTTTCAAATTCGACAGAGCTATGTTTCTTTAAATTATCAATCGATAGCCTGTCTGACTTCTTTTCAGTTATATTTCGTTCTCCCAATGTACTTTTGATTCCTAGAAAGGAATCTAACGCTGTTTTTATATATGTAAAACTTTAAGAATATAATTCACATTATCTAGTGATGTTTGGTTTCAAATTATCTTTTAATAATCGTTAATGTCCTTAAAGCATTCCTTTACTTGTCTTGTTCTGTTTGAGTAAATATTATTTTTTTAAATATTTCAGGCTTTTTGAAAGACGTTTTGAGAAAGTGGATCCATATAGTATTTGATAAGCTATATGTAGAAGTTGATCCTTAGCCCCCAGGGTACAACAAGAAACACCAAGCAGTTAACCAGACGGAAGACTGTACCCGTATATTTCCGTATTTTACACTGAATACCTTAAAAGTGATTTTCTTTGAATAAATAATTATTTTTTTAATAAGTAATTAAATAATAAAATGGTAAATAAGTAAATAATAAATCTGTTTTCGGTATCGATCTGGCTGTTCTTTGAATCAATTTCGTTTTTTGCTTGTAAAGAAATCTCATTGACATATGACAGAGTAAATACTAATGGGAAACGTGATTTGCATTGCAAATTTATTCTCAAACTAGCTACTATCACCATCACCCGCACTCATCAATAATTATTTCCCCTAGTTGACGCACTAATTCTTTTTAAAGAAGCTTAACCCACCAAGTGGTTTTGACAAGATATCTCGTCAATGAAGACCTAATCCATTTTGCTTTGGTCGCGATATCTCGTCATCAGGACAGTCTCTATTTTTTCTGATAACGAGATAAAGATATTATAAGTTTTTTTACCCCTAAGGACGAGATACGTCATCCCTCAAGAGCTGGTCAGTTTTGCCAATGACGGTATATCGTATAGAGACAACCACCCGATTTTGCTAATGACTTTACAGAAAAAGATGTGACAGTTAAAAGGCACTTTTTTCGCGTGAATGAATAGAATTATATTTTATCTTTAAATTCAATGAAAAGGCGTGACTGTATCGAGCAGGTCAATGAATTTAACTTTCATCAAGGAAACGTTTCGCAAATTACGAACCTTAATGGGAATGCTCCGAAAGCATTACAAAGTTACGTTCTTAAATTGATTTCGGTCTCTAAAGTTTATTTTATTTCATGTAGAGAGTATTCTCATAAATGTTTACATTTAGATCATTTTAATCGAAAGGAATATTGATTTTATATTCAAATGTCAATTGTTGGTATCCATTGTTTTCCAGATATCTATAAGTTTAATTTCTTATATTGTTGGTAATTAAACAAAAGGTGGAATAAAAGTGTATAACAATGTGCACGCTTGCAACAGTAGTTTCTCTTTCGGCGTTGTTTTTGAGAATTATAACATACAAGAAATCGATTTACTTTACTTGAGTTGGCAAATATTATAACTCCTTTGACAACTTTCTAGTGACTTAAATATGGATAAAACAACGGCTGTGGCGTGGCTTTTGTTAACCCCGTGGTTTTGGGGAATGTTTGGATTAATCGTAATCGGAGATGCAACATATATTGTACCGCTGATGGTGTATTTCATGTTGGCTCTGACTATCGAAGGTGAGAAGGATACAAATTTAGATATCGGCTTGATTCAAAGCGAAAATATTGGAAACGTTGATGACTATGATCATGGTATAATGAAAACGATCAATATATTACTGAAAATGATTGGGATTATGGAAATCATCGTAAAGTTGATGACTAAGATTGTGAAGAAAATGATGAATGGGATCAAGCGGATGATGAAATTTATGGAAAAGGTAATGGATGTAGTTGTGAGAATATTGATTCTGCCGTTGAATTTGATTTTAGACATAGTGAACGTGATGGATCAGTTGATGAAAGTGATTATGGTGATAACGAAAATCGTTGAAAAGTTGATAAATAGGATCGTGAAGACAGTGAAAAATTTGATTAATTTGACTGTGAAGACAATGAAAATTATGAATATATTGATGTATATGATTGTGCAGACAATGAAAAAGTTGATGAATTTGATTTTTTTTATAATGCATCAGTTGTTGGATATGATTGAGGAGATAACGGAGAAGTTGATGGATTTGATTGTGGGGATAGTCAAAATGATAGAAAAATTGGTGATGTTGATTGTAGTGGTAATGAAAGGGATGGATCAGTTGATGAAAATGATTCTGGTGATAATTAAAATGATAGAAAAGTTGATGGATGTAGTGATTGTGGGGCTGCCAAAAATTATGAAAATGTTGATGGATTTTACTGAGGATATAATGAAAATGATGGAAAACTTGATGTATATGATTGTGGGGTTACTGGAAAATTTGAAGAATTTGACTGTGGAAATAATGAAAAGGATGGATTATTTGATGTATGTGATTGTGGGGTTAGTGGAAAATGCGATTGGAGAGATAATGGACACGATGGAAAATTATATGTACATGATTGTGATGATTGCTGAAATTTTGATGGATGTTCAACTGTGGGGACAGTGCAAAGAATGATGAATAACTTGATGGATGTGATTGGGGAGGTTACTAAGACATATAAATGGACTGATGAATAGGATTGTAAAAAGAACAAGAGAACTAGAATTCATACCTGGAACTATCATCCGAATATTTCAGCGGAAATAAAAGAGATTGACAAGATTATCGACATATTCCAAGAACGAGTAGAAGTATAGAACTTTGCTTGTAGAAATACGCTGAATACCTTAACAAAATCAAACAAAAGTGCCGAGATTGTGAATACCTCCAAAGAACATGATAAAAAAAATAATAGCATAATTTAAGCATAAATGTACCCCCAAATGCTTTGTGAAACCAGATACGAAGATAGGGCAAATATTAAACCAGAAAAGTATACACCTCTCTGTGCTTGGAAGAAGAAAAACCTTATAGCAAAATATTTGAAATATTTCTTGTGTGGGTCGCTTTGAGGAAAACTATATGGTCCTCTTGAACAATAACTACTCTTACATCATGCATCGTTTCAGTTGGAGTGAATTGGGGAAAAAAGATTCAATCCGAACATAATTTAAGATTTATTTATTTATGAAAGAAACGAAGATGATGAGATATTCATTTCGCAACTGATGTAATCAGCAGTGGCTCGATTATCTTGTCCAGAGAACTTAACCTTTCGATCAAGGAATCAATTGGATATATTTTGGGATGAAATCAACCATTCCGAAAAATGCAACAGAAGCTCTTCAAGAAGAAAATATCATATTTTTCTGTTTGAAGACTATTATTATTGAATACATCATTTGCAGGGACTACTTATTTACTACCACCATGGAATTCATAGAAGATTGTGCACAAAAACTTTCTAATTAGTTAATTTTCGTCTCAATATAATTTTTGATACCTTAAAGTTCAATAAAAAGAAATAGAATTTGCATCTTTAGAGAACTTTTGATTTTTATTTAATTCATTTATAGCATTTGACCTACTAAATAGAATATTAAAGCACTTTTTCAGAATACTTTAGTCTATATAGTGTATATTATATATTATAATATAGTTTGTAAATACATTGTCTCCTACATGAGAGACAACAGATTTTTATATGGTCTTTAAAATCTTCCTGTTCTCGTCTTAGAAGAAATTAGTCGTGTTCTCTTTTACTAAACGTTATTAAAAATGACTATTCTAGTGAAACAATACTCTGAAGAACGAGTTGAAATTTTGCATTTGCGTGCTAAAAGTCACGAAACAATTTCTTTATAGGAAGTTTCCTGGTTCGAATCCGGGTCAATGCATGTATGTTTGTAAGCGCATGGCGAAGAGTCGGCTAGTGCACCTTAAATCTGTTGTGTCCGAAAGTCTTCACGTTGGGTTGATGTGGAAGTTTGCGGTGCCAGCTCAAGTAGAAGTTTGTGGAAAGTGGGGTGCCAGCTCAGGTGTTGCGTCGTCATCTGACCGTGGTTTAAAATTACGAAGTGTTGTCCTCGGATCTTTCCCTTAAGGGACTAAGCCCGGACTGTCGTTAATAGCCCGTTGTGTGGCTCTTGTATGACGATAATTAGAAATTACCATTACCTTTGCCAACGGCCTTGTCTGATTATTTTAGCACACTACTAATTTCGCCAAAATAATAATTCAAAAAATATTCAAGAAAAGACACTTCCGGATTTTCTCTACACGTCTTAAAATCTAACTTCTATTTTCTTTCGTTAAAGGTTATATACAATGTTTTGAATTTTTTAATGCTGTCTGAAAGTCTTTGTTATTTTGCGACATGTTTATTAAATGCTTTACAGCAATTATTATTATTAAATGAAATATTTGCCAATATACTTGCGCATTTTCTGATGATAGCGTTTTGTTATAATCAGAATGTGTGCGTGCATAATGATTGCAACATATATTACACTGGAGGTATCTATTTTAAGTTGTTAGTTATACTGCAATCGCTTTTGGAACTACAGTAACAGAAAGTCCTTCATACAGTTCATCAATTAATTCACTGAAAATCTCACTTTGTAGAGTACAGTCATGAAAAGAAATCGAACACTACCTCCATTAATTCGAACACTATTCATACTAGAGCAAATTCAAAGGTAACATTAGATAGCGAATAATGTCCTCTACAGTTCAAAAAATTACATAAGGGGACTTCTTCATATCCCATTTTGTACAAACAACGAAATTTCTTATATAAACACACTGTTTTGATGCCATAATCAGATTCTGCATCGTTAAATCAGTCTAAATATCATATATATATATATATATATATATATATATATATATATATATATATATATATATATATATATATATATATATATATATATATATATATATATATATATATATATATATATATATATATATATATATATATATATATATATATATATATATATATATATATATATATATATATATATATATATATATATATATACTACCTTTGTATTCCAGATCTATTCAATCCTAAAATGTGTGTCAATTTCAGGGGTCATCACGATATAGAAAGTCGCTATTTGTAGGTCCAGATTATTTCTTGTTATAGCTACAGAAATTTCAAATTTGAACACTATTTCAAACTTATTTTTCAGCGATTCGAAAATTATTATAGGTACTAGCAAAATACCCGACCTTACTCGGTTTGAATTGGTTTACTCTAGATTGAAGAGATAATCAAAATATATAATGACTTACGTTTTTTGTAGAGTAAAAATTTATTTTAACACCTTTCGCCATCTTTATATTTTCTACAACTTACTTTGGACACAAATCCTACACATGCATATCCATTCATGCAATACATTTTACATACATCGCACAATTGCTGTATGACAAAGTTACAAAATGACGAAAGGTGATACTAAGGTTACTACTATAAAAGACGTTTTTGAGGGAGATTTGGAAATCCCTTTCTTAAGTTCTTTTCATGTTCAACTCAATTAATTAAAATTACGATTTACGGCGAGTGCTCTCGCACTCATAGTCAACAAAACAATATTTTTTTACTTGTGGCACTCTTGCCTCCGGTATGCGACATTGTGATATTTTGCAATCTTCTCCTGTCATTATTACAACAAATTTTTTAATGTTGGAAAAAGTTCTAGTTTGGATTTTTAAACATTATTATTCTTTCAATAACGGCATTATTCTTTAAATAGCGGCATTATTCTTTCAATAATGGCATAACTACACTTAAAATTTACTGAAAATTTATACTGACTTACCTAACATTTTTAAGTGTAATACTTTGTGGTGCTGTTGCGTGTGATGAGAAGGAAAACACATTTATTAAAATAATAAATATTTAAAACAGAAAACAGTGAAATAGAACAAAATAAAAGATGTCGAAAAAATTGTTCTAAAGATATTAATTTGTGATGCATTTTTATCTCTTGATCTCGCACAGTTGCCACAATTTACAACTAAAAGTGCACAAAATTTAGAAATGTGAAATTAATTCAGAGCGAAAGAAACAGAAAATATCACTGCTCACGCGATCTTGTTCATTCTCGTTTCGTTGAAAAATATCGTCTGTCTCAAATCGTTTTCATTGCGCAAAGAACAAAAATAAGACTCGAAATACGTGAAGTATCAGAGCTTAAATTCCATTAAAAAATATAATTTTTTGAAGAATAATTACTTTTTTAGCAGTACCGGTAAAGCAATCGAAGTAATCGCAATATTCAATAGACATTCGAATTTTTCCAAAACTACCAAATTATGGTTGATTTAAGTACACTTACTCAGGTGTTATAGCATGAAACACATCTAAATATAACAATAAAGAAATGTTTAATATTGAATTCACTAAACTCATAGATAATGTATAAAATAAAATACACTGCAATCAAATATCTGGAATACAATTCATGTGATGCCTTTACAAACACACAAACACAAAATCGAGCATAGAACAGAAAGACGGACAGACAGACTTTCGCAACCAATTCCACTCACTAAATGAAGATAAGTGCTCACTGTATGCAAATTTCCATGAAAATATCTTAAACCGCGTGGACGTGTATAGGGCACAACATACATACATACAGACAGACAGACACCAAACGAGAAAAAGGAGGATTCGTCATCAGAAGAGTCCAAAACGGTTAGAAAACTTGAAATGGGTCGAAAATATTGAATGTACAAACAAACACTCCATTCTTATTTATGTAGATTAGCTATGTCATTGCTAATTTCATTGGAACGATATTTTTGCATGTGCATCGTAAGCATTTCTGTTTTAACATGCTGAATGGTGCCATTTTTATTTCGTTTGCAGGTTTCTTTGCAACATTTCCAACCCAAGGGGAAATAATTCTTGCGGAAATTGAGTAATAGTGTCTCACATTTCTATGATTAGAGGATGATTATTTAAATTTGACTTGCTGTAAGTTATAAATCTCAAAAGGAAAATTAACGTATAGTAAGATAACATTAAAATTACTGATGTTAGCTACACTAAAAGGTGTAACTACATTACGGATTTTTAGATAGCATACAAAGGTTTGTTAATATTATTATTCAGATTAATGTCAAAATTACAGTTCCATCTAATGGATTAATACGTAAAAACGTAAATAATGTTTGTACCAAATGCTATTTACAAGCCCATATGCATCATAGCACAGTTAAATTTAAAATTTGTCTGCCGTCAGTCCTCAATATTCATGCAAAGACATCAAACCGCTCCCGAGTTATTTATGCGGTGAAAGATAATATTCATCGACTGTTATAAACTCTGCTTTTTTAGAAGATTGAATATCTTCTAAGAAACTATCTTTAAACATGTTAACAATTCTTTTTATATGATTGAAAGGAATTTATAATTTAACAGGCACTACATTTGATGATAATTTACTCATGTCCATAAATGAAGGATAATGCCAGCTCCTGAAAATAAAGGTTCAGAAATAAAACAAACGTGACTTATTCATAAAGCCCATTTATTAAGAAAACGATAAAGAACAAAAAAGATGGCGCATGTATGATACCATTCATAAAAACTACGATTTTTGCTAACTGGAGCAAGTACAAATCATATCGACTCTACAAAAACTTAACATGACATGGTTGGTATGATGGTTAATACATTGTATGTCTCCCAGACGATAAAATGCAGTCCGTACAACGCCTAGGCATGCTGGGGATCAAATTATCGAGCTTATCTTGAGGGAAGATCACTCCACTCAGCAAGCAATTCTCTCCGAAGTTCCGGTACATATGAAGGATGTGGTTGACTGGCTGCAACTCGTCGGCCAAGCATGTCCCACACATGCTCTATCGGATTCAAGTCAGGTGAGAATGCCGGCCATTCCATACGGGTGATATCCTCAGATTCAAGGCATTAGTTTATAATGTTTGCACGGTGAGGACGAGCGTTGTCATACATAAAACACAAATTCTGAGCCCATGGCACCCCTAAAAAACGTACATGTTAATCCAGAATGATGTCCCGATACATTTGGCCTCTCATGTTTTCGATTTGAACATGTAGATCTGTTCTGAAGCCCAGAATAATTCCGGTATCATATATAATAAATATTCCAAATATAATATTGTAGCGAAACTTATTCACTTCGTCTGAAAATCGTGGTTCAGTTGGTATTGCACCTTACTGCGAATCGGAAGGTACGGAGTTCCAATCCCACTAGAGGCAAGTGGCCTACAAGTAGATTTCATTTTAAAGTTTCCTTTCTGTTTGTGTCTCACTTCTTCAAGAATATACTTATGTTAATTTCTAGAACTTTCGAATTCTCGAATGTTTGATTCATTTTCGGAAAAGGTATAAAATCAGATGTATCACTTAGTTCAAGTGAATAATAAAGTCTCGAGTTGAGATCAGTGATCTTTGTCCTCGCTTGCCTTTTCCAAATATACACGAAGAGGTTAGCTTACCTACAATAAATCTACACGACAATATATAAAAAAAAATCATCGACATGCGTCTTGTGCGCCATAACTATTCGGTTGTGGCACTGAGCGGCTTACAGAACGCTTGCGAACAATTTTACTTTTTTTGCTACCATACCTTATATACACCTCTCTTACACTCTCGTCATTGTGACGTACTATAGGTGTCATCTGATGGCTATCTGTAATTTGGATATTATTCTTTAAGATGTGTACGATAGTTCTACAAGTGAAATTTTTATTTTAGAGTTATTTCCGTGTGATTCTGAATTATCCTTAATTTATGGACACGAGCGTAAGTTGTCCATGCATATATATTGTTTAATATATTGGAGGTAACACTCGACTGTTAAACTGATGTGTTGTCTAAAAAAGTAGTATATCTCTACTATTATAAAATGAAGTGTCTGACTGTCTGCGTGTGTGTATGCGGTGTCCAGACGAATCTATAGGACATATAGTAATAAAATTTGGCACACAGGTAGAAGCAAAGGTGACTCAATAGACTTCGAAGCCCTAATTTTAAAATTTAACCTAGAACAGTTTTTAAATAATTTATAGGCACTTATTTATTATTTGTTTTCCTTAAAATGGCAACAATGTGAAGAGATCACAGATTCTAAATTATTTTTTACCTTTCATTTCCTGAGCACTAACAATTCCAGCGAAGCGAAGCAAAACAAAAATTTTGACTGTCGTTTACTTCTTTTTTATTCTTCAGTCCAAGTTTCTATCTTCGCGCTAAATCGTTAAAATTTTCAACGGGTATAAAATCAACGGAAATTTTTATACCAGATCGAAACCTCAGGTGGCCGGTGTCTCAGTTCGAAAAAAAAAGAGTTGCACTGTTTCCGCAATTCGCTAAGTTTACCGCCTCTTGTATGCTTAAGTCAATTTTAAGTTATAAGTGTTGTAGCAAAATTAAATGCGCCACACCCACTTAGTTTTAATGTGTAGGTCTCGATCGATCTAATTAGCTCTTATGTAGCAAAACATACCGTAGAGCAACAAACCAAACTTGTTTTAACGAGTAAAAATTTAACATCCTTCAGTTGTGCACATTTATAAAATAGTATTACAAAAAGTTCAGTTCAGAATCTTTCAAAATTGTGAATTCATGTATTTTGATGTCCAAGAATATCGAGGTAAAACCGTTCGGAACCTGTAAAAAAGTTGCTTTTTAAAAATATTTAACACCGGCTGAAAATTTGTTTACATGTTATTTGGACTACTTTATGATGTTTTTAGGTATTCAGAGCTGGTAATCTGAGGGAGGGTTACACTTCAGCTTTTCATTTGGTTATGCAAAAAAAACACGTTTTGTAAAAATATTTTATAACGTATGAAAATTTAACATGATATAGTCATTTAGGTTTTAATGAAGAAAAGTTTAGCTGGCTCGGTAGTCGTGGAAAGACCTTCAGCTGAGGCTATGAAGTGGTTGCGTGCTAAATTATATTCGAGCACCGAGCGGTATCTTCAATCATCCAGCCACTACCTAGCCACCTGAATGGGATTTTTAAACTTTATTTTTCATACGATAACATACTCGAGTTTCGTGTGGTGTAAAATAGATTTGATTGGGAAATCATTATTAATCATAGGGAAACTTTCAAAATTTGACGAGTTTTTTTTTTGTTTTATTTCGTTACATCTATTATTTCTATATAAATTATGTGAATTGTTTCAATTTGTGAGGTGATTAATAATGAAGTGGTATCAAATCAAGAAAATCTGTTGCTCCCATCCTATGAAGATTATTTTTCATGTGTACAGTGTCGTTTTCAATTATTTTCCTTAAGATGATCATCTGTTCCGATACGGAGTATCTGATCGTATAATCCGATTATACTGTTGGGAAACATGAGCTTCATTCATCAAAATCTGAACATATCTATGCTAATTGGCACTGTAAATAATTAAAGGTTTCTTGATGTTAATAAATTGTACGAAAACTTGTGACAATAATTGTGTACAAAGCCTTTCATGCTTTTAAGGGGTGTGATTTTAATTTCGCTTACTTCAAGAAAGGGAAGCAAGAGCCACTCATTCATTATTTTAAGAGGAATTCTAAAAACGACACTGAGCATTTTCAGACCTTGGTGAGACAGATTGCAATATAAATGAGCTCTTCGAAATCATTGAAGAATTCATGTGTCGAGTGTACGGATAAAAGACTAAGTAATATAAATGAAACACGTGTAGCAACATTTATGACAAAATGTGATAAATCAATAATAAGAATGACATCCTGAGATAAAAACTTTGAAAACTCGACATTGACATCGTGCCAATCAGAGCTGTATCAATAGTTTCTACAAACAACTTCCATTGCTCAGTTAAGCTACGGTTTCCTAAGAAAGCGGTGCTGTTAACTAGCGGTCGGGATACGTCATGATTCGTCGGGCATAACAAAGCGGCCATTTTAGCGGTAACCAAAGGTGTCAGAATACGACGGAGAATGGAGGATCTATACGTAGCATTATTAGTATATTTGGAAGACGACGAGTCATTGGATGACGAAAATTATCGTTTGGAGGAGAGTGATATGTTTAAAATCGTGCTAGAGTTGCACTTCAATTTTTAGTGCGACGCCATCTGCACTGCAATGATGAAATATTCAGTCAATACTTTCGCTTAACACCTTGTAACGTCGTGGATATAGTTTGCGTGGCGAGTAGCTTGAAGATAATTAAAACGACGTTTAGAATTACAGCACATTTAATTAATTATAGAAGAATACATATAAGTTAAAACTATTTCGAGGCTAATAGATATTGTACAAATTAGGGTTTCAGTCCCGAGGCTTCAATCCGGAGCAGAGTCGTCCTGCGTCCGCTCACGTTTCGGTTTTCCACGATTCTCCTTTTCCTCGAGAGAAGACCCCACACGTTCTTCCGAAGCCGCTATCGCCCAAAGAGAAGGGGATACCCCCATCCGGTCATAAATTCATGGACCACCATGAAAGCTGTGGTCAGAGGGACCCCCTACGGTAACGCTACAACCTGTATTGTTTCACATGAGACTGTATGCTCCAGTACTGAATCACATGAGATGACTTAACCTCAAAACCATATAATAGACACAAAATCCAATATGCCCAGGAGAATAGTTAAGTATACTTGTGAGGTATGTACACTGAGTCACAAACACAATGTAAGGTTTTATAATAATTCAGAATGCGCGAAAAATCCATGACACATTTTAAAATGTAATGTAAAATCAACCAATTCTCACATTAGTGTGCGGTTTTCACTAAATACCTTTACATGGCATCTGTCGTTCTGATTACTCCCTCATATTTGACGAACTTTTCACCATCAGGAAAATCAAGGACTTAAAGTTGTGGAAAGTACCCCCACCCCATGAATGGAATCGGCGGGACAGTCCAGGTGGATCAATTGGCGAATCTTGTGATAGAGCCGACCAGACGGCATTGTCTATATTTGTTAATGGTCATTTGTGGGGGAGGGGCCTGTTCTTGGGTCACTTTGGGGGGGGGGTTATAACCACAGTATTAAGGAGTTTCCGGTGTGCTCTAAATGTGGGGAGGAAAGTGCATCCACAGAGCACATCCTCTCTTGTCTCCAGCTCTTCAGGGAGTTTTTTTGAGGGATCCTTTGCAGGCCCTTGACTTTTGGAGGGTGTTGGGACTCAAGGATGCTGTCTAGCTGCCGCTAGTCAGTGAAAGACTAGTAACAATATGGCATCAAATAATTAAAAAATATATAATTCAATTGTTTGAAGATTTGAAGACACCGAATCACGTAAATAATCAACACTACTCTGCATTACATGTTAGCAAATACGTGGATTGAAACTGAGTATCAGTTAGATGTGACTCGAGCGACAAAGGGTGCCCACATTTAAATATGGTAGCATGTAGTGACAAAAATGTTCTACTAAGTTCTAATATGCATTGTAATTATTTATGTACAATATGTATATTGTTTTTCGGTACAGTGCTATCCATACGTTAAATTACGTTTAAAATTTTTGTTGTTGTAATTTTTATGCCAAAATAAAAACATTGATGCCATTATGTAAAGCAATTCTGTGAAAACCGCACTCTTGTATGACAACTCGTTGATTTTATACTAAATTTCGAAATATTTCCTGCCCTTTTCGCAAACATAGTATATTCATTAAAATTTTCTAGTGTCTGATCTTCACATTATATAAAACTTCAGGATTTCATATAAAATCAATGAAAAGTTTGTCATTTTTGCCGGTCCAAATAGCGGTTGCACTCATTCTTATTCAAAAATGTTAACCATTTCACGAGCAAAAAACGTTTTTCAGCGCTAGTGGAGGTTCCGCTCATTTCAATGCTCTGTAGGAAACAAACGCCATCTGGTTTGTATATACAACGTTTTAATGACGTCATCCACCGCTCATATGCGGCCGCAAGATAACAGCACCGCTTTCTTATTAAACCGGAGCTTTGTGGAGACATGCGCATGAAAAGGAGCCAATCGCTTTAGATCCATTTGGTTATTATTGGGAGATAGTATAGATATCGATACAGTTTCAAATGGGTCGAAGGTGACCAGCTACCTCCATCGGTAGAGAGCATCACTGATGACTAGAATACTGCAGGTATAACTGACGTTCATTTTGTATTTACCACAATTATTTTAAACTAAAAATAATCTTCATTTGATCAGATGGCCCTGAAGCAGAACAGGATGCTGACATTTCACAGGAAATTGATATTGATGAATATTCTGAAGAAAGTGCCCCAGAAGACGATGATCCCGATATTGCCGATGATTTTGATATTGCCAATAATGAGAATATTTAATTTTTCTTCAAATTATTAATGTTATTAATATTTATATATGTCATAATAAATCAGATTTTCCGCTTTTGAGGAATAACGAAATAAAACAACAAAATAACTTGTCAAATTTTGAATGTTTCCCGATGTTTGTTAATGATTTCCCAATCAAATCAATTTTACAAAACACGAAATTTGAGTATGATATCGTATGAAAGGTAAGGTTTAAAAAATCCCATTCAGGTGGCTCGGTAGTGGCTGGATGATTGAAGATACCGCGCGGCGTTCGAATATAATATAGCGCGCAAACACTTCATAGGCTCAGCTGAAGGTCTTTCCACCACTACCGAACCAGCTGAACATTATTTTCTGTATTAATACCTAAATGACTATCTCGTGTTGAATTTTCTTACGGTGCAAAGTATTTTTACAAAACGTGTTTTTTTACATAAACAAACGAAAAGTTGAAGTGTAACCCACCCTCAGAATTCCAGCTGAATACCTAAAAAATTCATAAAGTAGTCAAAGTAACATGTAAACAAATTTTCAGCCGGTGTAAAATATTAAAAAAAATAAACTTTTTTTTGATGTGCCGAATGCCACTCCGCCTACACCCACCCGAACTGGACCAGCTGAATTACGTTTCATAAATTATCTATCCAAGACCTATTACTGGTAAGAAAATCAGACGGTGTAAAATAATCACACTCCAAATGTCGCTGCCTCCCGGACTACTAGGCCAATTGGTAATGCCACGGATTAGCAACCACATGATCGCGAGTTCGAAGTTCGATCCAATCAAAGACCGTTGTGTACGCTGGTGCACGTTAAATTTGTCTTGAACTCACATGTCATCAAGTTGGCCTGGTGGGCACGTTTCGAGAGTAGTGTGCCTGCTCAGCTGTGACATCATCTGACCGTACTTGAAAACTATATGGTGTTGTCCTGTATCTTTCCCTTCGGGGTTAATCCTGGACCGTGGCCAATAACAGTTCTGTTGCTCCAGTGCGACATTAATTCAATTACCTTAGTCTTAAATTTTTTTACAGGTGCTGATAGGTTTAACCCTTACCCCATTATCGGAGGTCCCGCTGCATGAACAAATACCCTTTTTCGTTTTGTTTTGTAAATTGAAATTTGAGTTTAGTTTGGTTCCCCATTAAGTTTTCTGGATATTTTAATACACGTCGGAAGAGCAGCTGTTAATGAGATCTTTCCTCAAAAAAGGTTTTTAATTTTGCTCTTATTTTTTTTATATAGTTTTTTACACAAAATACAAAGTAATGAATTGCTGTTACAAAATGAGGAATAGATTCACATAAATCCTGAAAAACTTGGAATGCCCCAAATGCAGTTTTACCATAAGAAAAAAAACTATGCTGAACTTTTAAATTTGTTTTCTTCTATCTTTTAAATTTCCAAACCACCAACAGCATTTTGAGCCCAATCAAACAAACGTGGTCCAATCAAAGTATCGTGTACAGCTTAGAGCAGAAATACATTTACTGACAAATCGAAAATATTTTATTGTGTACAGCTGATGAATAATTAACTATTAGTTTTAAGGTAAAAAAGTAAGAATTTTAATTATTTTGTAATGTTTTTATCTTCTAAGCATATTGCAATATGAAAATGTATTTCTGACCGATAGTAAAATAAGCATGCATATCCGAAAAGATGTTCGTTTTTGATTTTCTGCTCTAAGTCGACAATATATAAAGGAATAAAAATCTATCTAAAACGTGGGATGGTAGCAAATTCTCAACAACTTTAAACAGGGTGACGTAAAGAAACTATTGAAGAACATGCTCTAAAATAAATATAAAGTACGCATTTAGTTTTCATTTTTGAAACGGTTATTATTTTAATAACATCAAAATTTCACTAATGTCTTCATTTTCTTTATGAATTATCTCTCTCTATACTTAAAAGGATGTGTGTGTATTCTCTATACAGATATACACCGTTTGACCGATCCACACCAAATTTGGTACACTTATACTTTAGAACACTGCGAAAGACATAGTCTTCAGACCAATCTGTAGCAATGAAAATAGGCACATGGGTAGTCCTAAAAGTACCCCCTCGAAGCCTCAATTTTAAAATGTAAAGTTTGTTTTTCTGCAATAAATGGGCATGGATATGGAAACACGTTCTACAGGGTTTGTGTATTTAAAGGGAAATATCGAGGTCATATTTTAGCTGTCGCGGTCATATTTAAAACCCGAGCAACATCGGGTTATTCAGCTAGAAGCCAAATAAAACTGTTCGAGGTACAAGAGAAAATTTCGATGTGAACAAAAAAAGCCATGGAGGACGGAAAGCGAAGATTTGTTTATTTATTTCATAACATGTCTTTCATACATTTGAAGTTTATGCTACAGTAAGAGGGATTGCTTTATTCCTTGTTTGCAAGAAGAAAGCCAATATTTTATTTTCTCTACCCGAATAGCCTTTAGGAGCACATCTCCTTTGAATGTGTAAAAGCTTCACAAACTTGAGGTGCACACTGGTGATTTTTTTCTTTTCAAATGGGAGTTAATATATTTAGAAAATACTAGCAGACGGAGTTGCCCGTGACAGTTCTTAACGTGTCCTAACTGATACTGAAAACATTAAAAAGGCAAAAATAATAATTTTAAGAATGAGTTCCACCTCCACCCGATATGACACGGGTTGTATTTGAAAAATTATTTTTTAAAGGAAATCACATTCAAAGTAACGATATGATGCAAAATGTTCCGCAGATTTCATATCCGTTGACATTTTCACTCTATCTTTAACAATCGCGAAGATAGAAAACCTCAAATAGTCCTTGCACGTGTGATAAAGTCAAAATCACTAGCAAGAAAGTTATGCTAATCAACAATGTGAATCAGAAAACACGCTAGAATAGGAAATCCGTTAAAAAAAAATCCGTGTTTCTCTCTCAATAGGACGAAAAACGCAAAATCCTTTGATTTCTTCAATCGAAGGAGTGTGACGTCAGCTCCGCGAAAGAATGAACGCAGTAGAAAAAGCCAATAAATTAAATAAAAAATGTTCTAGCTAGATTAAATTTTAAAATTTGGGCTGAATATAAAATTCGCATAACCTTTGTACTACCTGTGTGTCAAAAGTTTTTATTGTAAGTGTCAGGACATTGCAGACATACATACATATTGATACATACAAACACTTCCTTTTATAATAGTAGAAAAGAGCGTCGCTTCCAGGATATACAATCGATCTGTTCCTTCTTCCAACAGAATCGAGCTCCATGTCATTCTGCTAAACGTGCACTGGACTGGTTTCCTGAGATGAATTTGCTTGACTGGCCTGCTCAGAGCTCCGATCGCAATCCGATCGAGTGCTTGTGGGACAAACTGGAGCGACGAGTACGACATCGCCACGCACGTCCATCTTCACAACAATCTCTTCTCAAAACCTTGCAAGAGGCATGGAGATCTATTCCTGTCCATACTTACAGAGAACTTGTGGAAAGTATGTCTCGACGTGTTGCAAATGTAATACAAGCAAAAGGAGGGCCGAACCGTTACTGCTACTAATAATAAAGCACTTTGTTGGAAATGTAGCAGTGTCCAAATGCTTTTGTCACATAGTGTATATCAATTAAAATTTTTAATAGGTGATGTATTGAAATAGTATTGCGATAAACAAGTCAATTGATGTTTTGTTCGGAATACATACAGGAAACCCGTTCCCCCCCAGAAATGCTACCGCCCCTTACATTTAGCTTGAAAAAAAGTATATAAAATAAAAGTAAAAGGGAACTGATCTTCATATATATATAATACGAATCGAACATGAATTTGCTTTTACTGCTATATATTAAAGAAAGGCAGATAGATTATTCACAAAACTTCAGAGATATACATTTCAAAGCCATCGATTATTTTTTTACTTTAGTGATTCGTATTGACAATCATTATTAATTTTATCATCCCCTTCCATATGTCACTTGCGATAATGAAACGCTTATCTTGGTTTCTGTCTGATATGAAAGTGAACTAGGGAGATGAAGACAAAAAATATAAGGGAGGGAGTTATTGTGTACGAATCTTTCGAATTAAGTGTTTAAAGGATACGCTGAATCCGTATATATTTAGGATAATTTTTTTACAGGTGAGTCCTACTTTGTTTACTTTTACTGGTATTCTAAAACATAGCATTAGTTGTTAACGGAAGATAAACCTTGATGACGAAATCTAATTTGAATACAGATAAGCTTCAAATGTATTTGTATGTAGTATCTATAACGGAAAATATAATATGACAAAATAGTAATGAATCTGAATCTGTATTTGGGAGACCTACAACACTGTGCCCAATTCTTTGGAAAATATATTTTTTACAATAATCTTGCCAAATTTTTTTTTGTTCTATCTAATGTTAGCCATTATAGATAGAGGCTATGTCCAATCTCTTACACACTAATGAGATCTGCCTCAATTCGTAAAATATATACTATATGGGAAACTTTTGATTTCAATATTCTTTAAGGATAAAAGAGAATTAATTGAAACTATTAAAAGTACAGGTGATTAACATGATGGTGAATTATTTATTGAGGATAAGAAGACGAATAGATGAAGTAATCAAACAAAAAGTTAAACTGTTTTCGAATAAAAAACATGTTCAAGAGTATAGCAGTCAGAATGAACAATTTCAAGAATTACTAATTGTCTTTGGTAAACTGTAGTCCACTTTTACTGCTTTTAGTAAAATTGAATGTAATGTACCTGCACCACAAAGATACATGCAAAAATTTGACACATAATATTGAATTTTTTTTTCTTTCAAAAGTACTGTTAATAAACGCGGAAAAAAAAATCGACGTGCTTTTAGATAACCGTTTAAATAAAATTAGATATGATTGTACATTGGTAACAACTGTAAGTAAAATTAGGTAAAAAAGTATGAAGTAACAATTTTTGAAAATAATCATTCAAGAAAGGTTTTAAAACTATTGGATCTGACCAAAAAACCTAATAAAAACTACATATCCATTTTTAAAGTATTTAACTGTGGTATAAATAAAGGTGTTAAATGAAGGCTTTTTTCATAAAGTTATTTTGAGTAAAACTACACTCATTGCCATAAAAATTTGCGCATTAAGAAAAAGTCATCAAAATGAAACGAAATTTTACACATGTAAGAACTATTTTGATATAATTAAGTGATTCAAAAATAAAAGAAAAAGAATCATTTATTGCAGAAAAAAGTACAAATGAACGGAAGTTTTAGTACTCAGTTTGACCCCCTCTAGCGCGAATGCACGATGCGATACGAGCGGGCATTGAGGCATACAAGTTCTGTGTGATGTCCTGAAACATCTCGTTCCACAGTTGCTGTAAACGCGCCTCTATTTCGACCAAACTCGTAGGGTGTCCAAGTTGTCGTCCCAATTGATCCCATATTTGCTCGATTGGTGACAAATCTGGGGATCGAGCAGGCCAGTTAAGGGTGGTAATGTGGCGGAGGCAGTCTTGTGACATCCTTTCTGTTTGTGGCCGAGCAATGCCTTGTTGAAAAATGGCTCATGGGAGCCCTGCCATGAGTGGCATCACATGTGGCTGAAGGATGTCATGGACATACCTCTGGGCTGTCATTGTGCCATGGATCAATATTAGGGATGACCGTGTATCGTAAGCAATGGCACCCCATACCATCACACCAGTTGTGGGAGCGGTGTATCGCTGTAAAGCGAAGGCAGGATTGAGGCCTTCACCACGGGGTTAACGAATCGTTTAAAAAGAAATGGGGATTTGACCTAGTCCTAGGTTTTGACCTCAAATTGAACCTAGATTCGTCGCTGAAGACGACCTGGCTCCATTCCGTTGCAGTCCAATCCCGTCGTGCGCGACACCACTCCAATCGGAGGCGTCGGTGGGTGGGTGTCACTGGAAGCACACGTAATGGGCACCGCAATATCAGATGACATTCAGCCAGGCGCCTTGCGATGGTTCGGGAAGACACAGGGGCCTGTAGTGAAGGTGCTGCCTGTGTCTGGATAGTGGCCAATGAGGCAGTTGGCTCTACACGTACGTTTCGTATGATGTGACGAGCTTCTCGACGACTGGTCTGTCGAGGGCGTCCTGAGCCTGGTCGACGTGTAAATGAAGTCTCTTCTGTCCACTGGTCTCGACACCTCCTCACAGTAAATTCAGAACGGCCTACTTGACAAGCTACTCGCCGAGCTGACCACCCAGCTTCCATCATACCGATGATTCTTCACCTCTCGAACTCTGACAGCTGCTCATATTGTCTTCGATGGCGGCGTAACGGCATGTCTACCTCAGCGTTTCCTTTGCAAAAGATTAAGTACACTCAAACAAGCTCTGCTTACCTGTTTTATACTCCAAAGAGAACGAAATCAACGCCCTCTAGTGGCATTACGCAATCACGCTGCATTTCTAATCATTTGCATATCTGGCTGACATGTACCTTCATGCCAAGTTTCGTCACGACCCCACAATTATTTCTTGGTGCGCAAATTTTTATGGCAATGAGTGTAAGTGCTTTGTATTAGAGATCTTAGTGAACAAAAATTAGTAGTTTAAATGATGTTGATATTTACAAAAGAATTTTCAAGTGTCTAATTTTATTATAGGAGCACAATAAATAAAGCATTCTTTCAATGGAAAAGGATTCATATGTATTCGAAAATCCACCACCAAGCTATGAAGAAAGTCTAGCAAAAAGTAAGCTTCACAAATTTTTTTAACGATATTATTTTATTATATGTTTAATACTAATGTTACATAAACTATAATTAGTTGTTTAAAAATTAAAAAAGGTTTGTTTCTTCAAAGATTGGCAATTTTAAAACGAACTGTTGACAGTCGGTGCACTATATGTTATTATGTAAATAAAGTATACGTAGTAGCCAGAAAGTAAAACAGATGACAGTTGTCTTTTGTTACAAATCGATATTAATTCTTATTTGAGATGAAAAACAAACATATACTGGTTAAATTATGACCAATTTATATCTATCAGGAATACATTTCATTATTTTAGTTTATATGTACAGTTTATCCAAAATACTAGCCCCTGCCTGGGCAGCACAGCGTTGCCCGTGGCAGTGCTTCTCGTGGGGTCAGATGTGACCACTGCTCGCTAACCTCCGGTGATTTCTACGAATTCCCATTTGGTTTGTATCACAAATCAACACCACTGGCAACGACGTGATGGCCTCGTCATTGTCGAATGCTGCCAAATTCGAATTGCGAAGAGATCCAATCTGCATGACGTCACAATCTCTTGCGAAAATATAAATATTCAATTTAAAAATATCTCTCTATATTAAAAAAAAAGTTACCGCTGTCGGCACTGCTATCGCAGGATTGAAAACTGTTTTTTCAACGATTGAATCTTAGACGGTTTCCCGAGAAAGTACGGATCAGAAAAATACGAAATTAACATAGTTTGCTAAACATTGTATAGGAAACACGATGAAGAAGATTTTTTTTCGATGCGGCTATTAGTTTGAGGTTTATCAAATGTCAAAATCGAAAAAGCAAAATTTCTACAAGAGCAAAGTGAGCAAAAGACGTACAAATTTTCAGTCTTCAGCCATGAGTTTTTTTTTTGCGTTACCATAAACGTAAATTTTTGCAGCTCATTGAGTTTTTTTTAGAATTTTAAATTTGGTTCCTGTTAATATTTTTTTGACATTCTGGAAAAATCGGGACATTTTTGTTACTTTTTTTCTAAAACTGTTATATTTTTATCTTATTACAACTAGGTTAAATACAAGTTACATTTTTGTGACTGACGGGTTTGCCAGATGCCCTTGAAACACGCTGTGAAATCATGCTCATTTTTTGCTCAATTCTCAGACGGTTTGCCGATTAAGTACAGATCAGAAATTTACGAGATTAACATGGTTTATTCAATATTGTACAGGGAACAAGATGGAGATGGTTTTTTTTACTCATGTGGCTTATTTGTTTGGGTGCACTAAGTGTTAAAGTAAAAAGAAAAGCTAAATCACTTGCGAAAGGAGTGTTGGTTTGCGAAGCAAACCAAATGGTATTGCGCAGAAATTCCTGGGGATTTCTGGCGTAGGCGAGTCTTGCTGTCCGCTCCATTATTGTAGGGTAGTGTATGTGGAATATCGTACCATTATAATAGTTCAAAGTGTTTTCAATAGATTGAAATGTTCTTACTCTTCTGGTACTATTAAATATGTGTGCGTGATAACTTAATGTATAGTTCTTCTATATGTACTGTGTATTTTATACTTTTTATCGTGTGTTTAAGGAAATGAAAAAAAAAATCTTTATTAATGTTTTTAACAATGGATAGCAATAATCTGTTCATATAAAAAAACTGATGTGTCGTTGAAAGATTAAAATCTCTTGAAGTCCTTAATTATTGAGTGTAGTATATTCTTATCAGAGTAGTTCTCTGGTGTTATTAACTTATTGTAGTTAAAATGTAGTTAAAATTACTCAAAAGACATTTCTTAAAAAGAGCGAAACTACATAACTTCAATCGAACTTCTAAAGATTGTAACTTCTAAAAGTTTTTGTTTCTTCAAATGAGTTTAATTTCTACATGTGATATCAAGCTTTTAGTTAACGAACAAACGACTGAGAGTTTTCTGTTCTTTTGTAATAAATAATATTTTAGGAATGCTTTCCTTACACAAATGTTCATTTTAACGTGTCGTTCTGAATCATAATTAAGTAAAATGGTGATGTGATTTCTAAAATGTAACACAGGTAATTTCAAACAGTGAAAAATTGAATTGCCATTTTCATACTATAGTATTTTTATAACCTTAAAATTAATAATTGCAAATGTGATCAATGAATTAAAAACAGAAAAGGTTTGGACAAGGACATTATCTATCTTTTTATTGTCCTTAAAGTTAATACTAAGTGTTTTGTATAGTCGGAAATAGCAAGAGTGTTTTTAAATAGTTTTTCTTGGTTCTATGAAACATCTTATTTTTTTTTGGTATGTGCCACGTTCTCTTTTCTGATGGAGACTTAAAATTATTAAACTTAAACCATTCTCCGAACGTGCTATGGTCGAGAAACAAACAAAATCATAGAACCCTGCTCTTCAGAGTATGCCAGTTCTGTGGTTGTGGTGAAAAAGAAAAATGGTGATCATAGAGTTTGTATTGACTACAGACCCTTAAAACGGATTATAGAAAAAGGTCATTACCCAATTCCCAACATAGACGATATTTTAGATAAATTGCAAGAAGATAGTGTTTTCAGTAGTACCATTGATTTCAAAAACGGCTTTTTTCATGTGCCATTAGACGAAAAGAGCAGATCCTACAAATATTTTGTAACAGACAGTGGGCAATACCAATTTCTACTTATGCCTTTTAGATTGTGCAAATCCCCATTTCTTTTTAAACGATTCATTAATTGTGTTTTTCGAGACTTGATTGTCAAAGGCTTTGTTAAACCCTATATGGACGATCTAGTAATAACGGCTAAGGACGAGATTGATGGCATCCAAAAACTGAAACAAGTTTTCGAAGTTGTTCGTGATTATGGGCTTGAAATAAACTTTAAGAAATATCAATTCCTTCAGAAAAAAATCAATCGAATTCCTTGGACACGTCGTTGAAGGAGGTAAATTCTACCCTTTCCCTTCCAAGACAGCTGCAGTTCTCCATTACCCAGAGCCCAAAACTACCAAAGATGTCCAACGTTATCTAGGTTTAACAAAATACTTTCGTAAATTTTTGCCCTCCTTTTCAACCATTGCTAAGCCACTTAGTGATCTTTTGAAAAAAGATATCCTATTTCAGTTTAACAGTAAAGAAAGAAACTCATTTAACCAATTGAAAAATTTACTCTGTCAGTCTCCTGTTTAAGAAATTTATCGTCAAAACGCTGAGATTCAAATTTACACAGACGCCTCTATAGATGGATTCGGTGCAGTACTCTTGCAGAAATCAGTCTCCGATAAGCAATTTTATCCTGTTCACTATATGTCACGAAAAACCTCAGACGCCGAGAGGAAATACTCAAGTTATGAACTAGAAGTTCTAGCAGGTTATAGAAGCTTTTAAAAAATTCCGCGTATATGTGTTAGGGATGCATTTTAAAATTATAACTGATCATAATGCTTTTGCGAAAACAATGACCAAGAAAGACTTAAATACTGGACTTGCTAGATGGGCAATAATGCTCGAAGACTTTTACTATGAGATGGAACACGGATCTGGTTCCCGCATGTCTCATGTAGATGCATTAAGCCGAATATAGGTGCTTAGCCTCAACTCTTCTGATCTGATAATTTTAAAAATCCAAAAAGCTCAAGAACAAGATTCACTAATTGTTGCTGTCAGAGAAATTTTAAAGAGTCAACCTTATCAAGACTTCTGACTTGAAAACGTAATTCTCTACAAATTTGTAGATGGATGTGAACTTCTTGTTGTCCCTGATGAAATGCAGACTGATATTATTAGAAATGCTCCTGAACGTGGTCATTTTGTTGTTACATTTTATTTTAAGAATTATAAAATTGAATGATGATTCACACAATACTTTTTAATTTTCCATTTATTTTATATGTTTAATTTTTAAAATTCATATTTTTTTTTCAATTAGATGATTCTAAATTATTCTTTATGTTTAAGTGTATATTTCCATGTAGTTTATTCATATGTGTCATAAGATTTAAATGTGATTAATTTTTCTGTTATGTTTTGAGCGAGAGCTCCACTTTAACATGCGAAGTCGCAACCATTGCAGGACGGCCGAGTTATAGGATTGGTTCCCCCCAAACCACTCTCGCACAGTAGGAATTCGCTGCTAAAGCGCCCTCTATATAGATAGCTATTCAGATCTCAAGCTGATAAGATTTGTTAAGATGTTTCTAGCTAGATGCATCTCTCAGATGTCTTAAATTAATTGTAAACAAGTCCTATTGAAGGAGGATGTCGATGTTTTCCTATAAGAACTTCATAATTTGCATGATCTTTGCTTGTGCTTGGTTGTTTCTTGCCGTGTTTGTCGCCCTTGCCCTGTAATTTTCGTCTGTTGGTTGTGGTAGATTATGGAGACACGTGAGGGGGCAGTTGAAAACGGTGTGGTTTGGCGTTCCTGTTTGTCCGCAGAGGCAGTTGCTTGATGTTGCTACTTTAAATCTGCTTAGGTAGCTGGGGAAGGGTCCGTGGCCTGTGTGAAAAGACGTGAGGTAGGGTCCACATGGTTCTTTCCTGTGGTTGATCTTTGGAAAAAATGCGGTTCTTCTTCCTGTTTCTCCGGCTTCCCAGCCCTCCTGCCATGTTGTTAGGGCTGCCTTCTTCTTAAGGTTTTTAGCGTGACTCTTTGGTAGTTTGGCGAAGACCGTGAAATTAGTTTCTCCCATTGCTGCTTCCTTGGATAGTTGGTCGGCCATTTCATTTCCAGTAACGCCAATATGGGCTTTAACCCAGTTGATGAACGTGTTATTAAAGTTATCGTTAAGTAGTGTTCTGATTTGTTGCGCAATTGAGTCTTTAGTCTGGAACTTTTGTAAAGTTTTTATTGTCGATTGTCTATCTGTTCGGATATTGCACGTTGTGTAAGTTTGTGTTTTTGTCCATGCAAGTGTGAAGAGGATAGCCAGTTTTTCGGCTTGCTCCACTGTGTTGTTATTAAGTGCTATTTTTTGTGTAAATTTCCATGTTATTTTTGTATGCCATACTTCGCCATGTGTGGTCTTGGACCCGTCCGTGTAAATTATTAGGTCTGTTTCTATTTCGCTTTGTGCGCCTATTGTGTCGAAGTCCGTGCTCGACCGAAGTACGGTTAATCCGAAAGAAGGAGGGTGCAAACAACTGGTTCCACAGGCTGTCGTAGAGCGAATATATCCAAATCGTGGTGCTTCATCCTTCTCCGGAACGGAAGAAAGCATGATGAAAACAATTAATAAATTAATTTTAAAATGTTCTAGATAAAATTGTAAAATTCGGGCCCAAAAAAAATAGCAAAAAATTTAGATTACCTATGTGCCAAGTCTCATTATTGTAAGTACCATAGATTCGTCAAGACAGACCATACACATACAAACTCAGACATACACACAGACACTTCCTTTTATAATAATAAAGATGAGTGATGCTGGTAGTTGTTATCTCAAACATGGTTTATCTATAATTTCTAAAACTGTATTTTTCTTAAATGTGAAAGTTTTCCGAATAGAATTTTTGACTTATCAATAAAGCTGTAGTACTTATAATTTTCCAATATGTCATTGAATTCTAAATTGTGATCAATTTCACAGTTTATTGAAATTGCATATTAAATTAATGTTATTTCAGATAGTTTGAACTTTTTTGTTATCCACAGCTCGAGTGATTCCTTCTGCTCCTAGTATCAATGAAGGATTCGTTCCAGACACAGGTATAAAATTTCTTAAAATCTTAGTCACAGATGAAAATATAAAAAAAAAAAGAAGTTATTAAGAGTTCCTAATAGAAAAAAAATATTTTAATTACTGTTTTATGGAAATAAAAATTCATATATTTCCCATAAAAATCCAATGTTAAACATAATAGACGTTATGAAAAGCATTTTAAGTGTGAACAAACAAACCAGACGAAATGCTAGGATTTTACTTCCGCTACTCAAATACTCTTGCACGATATTTGTACCTTTAAATGCAGTTTGTAGCCGTTTGGAAGATTTTTGCGGTTGAATCAAATCTACGCTGAGAGAGAGAGAAATTTTGGGAAATTTCTTGGGAAAATTTTATTGGCTAAGTGACGAAAACGTATTAAAAAACCAAGGCAAGTGACATTCCATTAGGAATAGGTACAGGATGCACGTACTTCTCGAGATGACTACTAAGGATGCGACATTGATGTCAATGTTTTCAAAACATCGATGTATTTAACATCTATGTATTGGGATCCATGTTTTTGTAACATCGATGTTTATACTTGTCGATGTTTTTACGTTGTCGATGTTTTATTTTTAAATGAAAAAAGTACCGTTATAAAAATTTAAAACATAACCAAGTAGAATAATTTTTATAATCAGCAAACTGAACATACTTTTAGATCAAAGTGACCAAAGTTGAAGGGTCTGAAAAGTAGGGATACGACATCGATGTTTTCAAAACATTGATGTTTTATAATAAAACATCGATGTATTGGAGATGATGTCACATCACTAGTTGCTAAACCAGTTATAAGAAATGGGGTAAAACGTTTAAAAGCATTGAATTTTAAAAAACATCGAAAGTTTGGGGGCGATGCATTATCAACATCGATGTTTTGCTGTCGATGTTGCATCCTTAGTTGCTAAACCAGTTTTAAGAAATGGAGGAAAAAGTTTAAATACATGGAATTTTAAAAACATCGATGTTTTCGGAACGATGTTTTATAAACATTGATGTTTTGCTGTCGATGTCGTATCCCTAATGACTAATGCCACCTACCAGCTTGACATAAAAAAAAACCTTCTTATATAGAGAATCAACGACTGTTTAAATTTTCTTTTAGAAATGATGCCACCTGCCATCATTCTTTTTAAACCAAAAGAGTAAATTGCTATTTTAATTATTTAAAATTGCATGTAGTAATTTATTATGCTGATATCAGATCAACATTATACTAGCTGAATAACCCGGCGTTGCTGGGGTTTCAAGCTAAAACGTGACAGCGCCATTTCCCTGTGTCAATTCATTCACAAACCCTTAGAACGTGTTTCCTCATCCATTTTCAATTATTGCAGAAAAACAAACTTTAGATTTTAAAATTGGGGTTTTGAGAGGCACTTTTAGGACTACCTATTTGTCAATTTTCATGGATACAGATTGATTGGTATAAAGACAGGAAAGAAATAGCCTTTGTTTTCCGCAGTGTTCTGAAGTATAAGTGTACCAAATTTGGTGGAGATTGGTCAAAAGGTGTAGATTTGTACAGAGAATATACAAACATAAACCCATCCGGTGCGGGCAGACATTGCTGTGTTTTCCGAAGAGAGAAACAAAAAATCTATTCTTTCAACCATTAATCCTTAAATAAGTTTAAAAAAGATTTCCAAGATATTTTTGAAAGCTATTAGAATTATTTCAATTTCACCTAAGGTACTTAGTTGTATTTGTTGACTGTCCGGATTAAATCTCGAAAAGAAAGATCCGAGGACAATACCTCGCAATTTTAGAGCACCGTGTGCGAAAAAAGAATATAAATATTTGACAAATTATTTTTTTAGTATTTGCAACTCCCAGTGCAATTTTTCCTCAGCCATCTACAATAAGAAGAGCTCCCCCGCAAAAGTAAGCAATTGTTTTCATAACTCTGTGAGTATTCGTTGTAATAACATATTTTTATAAATTATTTGTTTCATTTTCTACTTTTATTTACTTTTAAAATGGTGTGTGTGTTTGAGGGAGGGGGGTTAAATATAAATCCCTAATGGGATGAAACATATTTGTGCGATATTTCCAGCATGATTCATGCCCAGTCAGAGAAACAAAGTCGCATTCAAAAATACCATTGAAGAAAACGTATTTTGAGCAAAAGGTATCTATATGTACCATCATATCAAAACTTCTTAAGAAATGCAATGCATTATTGACAGTAAAGAATTTTACAACATGAACTTAAGCAGTTACGATACATCAACTGCCCAAATCATAAATAATCTCTAACAATTTTTTAGCTAAAAAAAAGGTGCCCTAAATTACACTAATTATTACCGAAAATAAATAGATTGCCTAAATGTGAAGTGGATCCAACTTTCAAAGGTACTTTTTAATGCGATAAAATTCTCGATATTTTATAATGCGCATCGACGTGGTAAAGCAGAAATCGGAGGCTGGACTTTTCTTTGTTTACCTAAACGTGACTTTCGAAAAGAATTTGGGAGATAAGAAATAAGAGAAAAGGGAGACCAAGATGTGATTTTACCGAAAGGTCAATGTTAACCAAATATAATTATGTAGGATTTTTAGTTTTGCGATGTGAAAGGAAACTGATTAGTCACGTGTTCAATTTACGTTAGTCTGTTAATACTAGATTCAGATTAACTCGGATTTTGTTGCTACGTTGCTAAAGTAATAAATAAAAGCTTGAAACTGAAATTATTTTTAGGCCGGTATTACACTATAAAAGTTCTTTGACAACGATGGTTTCTCGGAATAAAACAATTTTCAATCCAAAGTTCACACATACAAATAAATCGGAATGATATACAGATTGATAAACTCGTCCAATAATATAGTCAGTCAAAGAATATTTTATACGAATAGTTCTGAATAAGAGCACAAATTCTAAAAATCCAAAAAGTTCAACCCATAGAGGTCGATAATGATCCACAACGTTCAACATCAACAGCGAGTGCACCAATTGTGATACATGTATATGCGCAGCGATGAACATTTGATGTGTGATATTAAACCAGTCCTATACTAATTTCTTTCACTCTCAGTCTTTATATGGCCTCACTGACGTATTCTATGCCTTAAACCTAGCGGTCGTGTCCCGACACAGCCCTGTCCGGTTTTTGAATTATTTGATTAAATCCCAAAGTATATACGTAGTCTTTAGTGATTGAAACTGTAGGATAGAAAAGGCATAAACATAAGTTTTTTTTATCAAATAGTGGATGAGGAGGCCAAATTTCAACTAATAAAAGAAACTTTGACAAAACTCGTCTTTATCAAAGTTGACCATTACACTATCATAATTCTTTGTCAAACCAATTTATAAAAGATTTTTGTCAAAGAACTTTTATAGTGTAATATCGGCCTTATTACGATACTTACTATATGTGTTACATCTTTATAAAGCACTATGACTGTGACATTTCCCTATGTTAACTCAAATACACAAACCCTATAGAACATGTTTCCTTGTCCATGTCCATTTATTGTAGGAAAACAAACTTCATATTTTAAAATTGGAGATTCGAGGGGCACTTTTAGGACTACATATGTGCCAATTTTTATAGCTGTAGATTGGTCTGAAGACAGGAAAGAAATAGCTTATGTATTTCGCAGTGTTCTAAAGTATGAGTGTACCAAATTAATTTGGTGGGGATTTGTCAAACGGTGTAGATTTGTATAGAGAATATACACACCCACATCCTTTCTTATATTTAAAGATAAAAAAAAGCTTCATAAATCATATCAAACTGAAATTGTTGTCAGTAAATTATCTAGCTTTCGTGTTACATTTTCCAAAAGCAAAATAAAAGCTTCATAAATCATTTCAAACTGAAGTTATTGAAAGTGAAAAAAAAATCTGCCCTCCGTGTTGTAGTTTCTTAAGAAACAAATATTCATCCATCCAAACCTTTTCAGCTTAGGCCAGTTGAGTGCCGAAGATATCCGAGAAGCATGTTTAGAATACGTGAGCGACCACTGTTGCTATGGTTCCAAATTCGTTAAAGATATGTTTTTGGCTCATATTGAAAACGGTTCTACTTTTCATGTGAGTGTCTTTTGACTTGTTCTAGATCTTACTTGTCTATCGCCTCCATTTTAATATAAATTTAATCTTTCAGTATCAGCTGGAATCCTTTGGGGAGAAAAGACAGTCTGTGGACCGAAGTGAAGGATTCCGCGGTAGGTTCTTTCTCTAGCTTTACGTAATGTACGAATTCCATACAAATTTAATTTAGCCTGAAGAAATTTCAAAAAAAGAAAAGGTTTGATTAGCTACTTCTTCGCAAATAAGGATGACTCTGGTGGATAACATTTTTTTTTTGGCGAATGTTTGCGTTGGAAAGGCGTAGTAACTTCTATAGATATTCTCGGAAGCAAATAAATATTCATGACAAATGTACACTATACGGACAAAAATATTTGGACACATGTTTTCAGAAAAAAAGGCTTTATTATTCTATTTACTCAGCTGTTTGTAAAAAATGTAACACCATGAAGGAATCATCCGAATTAAATGAAATTTGCAGCAAATGTCAATTATAGGATGTTATGCAAAGTAGTAAAGTTTCAGAGCCCCCACGCATGCGTGGTGTGAGCAGCGCCCTCTGAACTGATGCTAAAAGCGTATAAATAGAGGACTGTAGCGGGACGTTGAAAATAGTGCATGGTTATTTTTTAGTGGCAAACATTTAGTGAGACCTAAGTATGCCTCCACGACGAAATAGAGTGAAGTTTCAACAAATTAAAGAGTTTGAACGGTGGAGAATCATCGGCCTTCATGAAGGAGGATTTTTTTATCGCGCAATAGCAGCTCGTGTGCAGCGGAACAGTTCCACAGTAATGCGAGTTTGGAAGCAGTGGACCGACAAGCACCGGACAAATCGAAAAACTGGGAAGGTGCCGTCAGCGCGCGATGCTAGACACCCTGGTCCACATGACCGTACAGCTTCCTCCAGACAGTTGGTAGCACTTTGGTCTACTGCTACAGGTGTACTAATGTCGGTTTCGTCAATTCGCCGACGTCTGCTGCACCGTGGACTGCGTAAAAGGATTACTGTATGCAGGATCCCCCTCACGCCAAACCATCAACGGCTGCGTCTGCAATGGGCTCACGAGCACAGAGCCTGACGGGCTGGTAGGCAACAAGATGTCTTTTCTGACGAATCCCGATTTAATTTGTGGAACCATGATGGCCGCATTCGTGTTAGACGCTATGACGGTGGACGCTGCCTTCCAGAGTGCGTTATTGAACGTCATAGTGGCCGAACACCCGGAGTTATGTTATGGGGTGCGATTTCGTATTATGGGCGATCTCAGCTGCTACGAATAGAGGGTAATCTGAATAGCAACAGGTACGTGCGTGAAGTGCTAGAGCCCGAAGTCGTTCCCTTCCTTCAAGGCATCCCTGTAGCTATCTTTCAACAGGATAATGCACGCCCACATGTTGCAAGGAATGTTCGAGACTTCTTTTCAGCCCAACACATGCAACTTCTTCCTTGGCCTGCTTATTCGCCGGATATGTCGCCTAATGAGCACGTGTGGTATTTGGTCGGTCGACGTCTCGCTCGTGATCTGCATCCTAAAGCTTCAAAAGACGAACTTTATGTGCGCATACAAACAATATGGAATTTTCTTCCACAAGCAGACATTCAACATCTGTTTCAGTCCATGAAGCGTCGTATAGCAGCACTTATTGCAGCCAGTGGTGGCTGCACCAAATACTGATTTCGGACACTTAATACTGTTCTTTTGCTTTGAAAATTTATTCATTAATTTGTACTAATAGAAGCCGTTTGTGTATTAAATTTCATTTAATTCTGATGACTCCTTCATGGTGTTGCATTTTTTACAAACAGCAGTATAGTAACGTGTAGGCCCCCCTTTAACTTGTATTACAGTTGCAACATGTCGAGGAATTCTTTCCACAAATTATCTGTAAGTCTGGGAAGGAATAGCTCGCCATATGCTTCTTGCAAGGCTGTGAGAAGAGAATGTTGTGAAGATGAGCGTGCGGTGGTGCTGTCGTACTAGTCGCCGCAGTTACTCCCACAAGTGTTCGATCGGATTGCTCTGAGCAGGCCAGTCAAGCAAATTCACCTCAGAAAACCAGTCCATTACACGTTTTGCAGTATGACACGGAGCTCGGTCCTGTTGGCAGAAACAACCATCATCGCCGTAGTATTGCCATAGTGTAGGCAAGGCCGAATTATTTAGAACGTCGAGGTACACGTCAGCGTTCATCGTACCAGGTACATATAGCAATGGGTCGAGTTCTAACCATGAAAAAACTACCCCACACTAATATGGATCGTACTCCGAATTTCTGCAGTGTCCATATACTTTTGTCCATATAGTATATTTCCGATTCGTCATTAACCTTCCTGGCGGTTGTCTCGACCATATGTTAGCTGATCTTAATGAACTAAATATCTCGTCATTAGAAGAAAATTGACCAGATAATAAATCTCTCCATCATCACAAATCGACAGTATCTTATCTCATCTTTATCAAAACTGATCAGATCTTGATGGTTGGTTGATTAGAGGTTTAATGGTGCGAAGGTCATATTTGGCTAGACACAATACAGTCGACTCAAGTAAAAAATTTCAAGAACCGGAAGAAAGAGGGATCGGGGGATAGGATAATGGGATGAAGCAGGAAAGGATCGCTTGTATGTCACCGGAGCACGTCACCTGTGCTGACTAAAGACAGTAAATTCCATAGGAGAAGAAAAGATTACTAGCGGTTTTATCGATAACTATTGATTATGAAGATTACTAATGATTATAAAGATTACTTAGTTTCCATGAAGAACTGGCACAACGAAAGCAGATGTGTGCCTGATGGACAAGACATCCGTTTCGTCGAAACCACTTGGAAGTCTTAGTGTTTCAATGTTACAAATTAGAATACATTTGACGGGTTGCGGGCAACATAGTGAAAAGCACCCAAAATATGCTCCTAAAGAAATAAATTAAAAACAAAATATTCAAGAGGATCAGAAACAAATTCTGACCAGTTGAATGAGTGAGTTGACACACGAAAGTTTAAGGTAACACGACGATCGTAATTATTGAATATTGAAAATTGCTTGCCTGAAATATTTGAAAAGTTTGTTGTCATTACATTGTTCGAAGCCCTTCATTTGTTCAAGCTTGGGATAGATAAACTCTTTTATGGCAACATACAGGTGTATACTTTGTGCCAGGAACAGCTCTAGTATCAGACAGACAGTACATCTTCGAATACTTTTGATGTGAACACGTCTTTAAAATCAAACCAGTACTAGCCTGTAATACTGAATTAGTTAATACTGAAAGTTGAGAGTTACGAAAAGATAAGCATCGAGTTCGGTCTAGAATAATTTCTATATCATCAAAGTTAACCGAGCCTACTTAGTTTCATTCGATATCTGAGGGAACAAAGACTTGACCTTGAATCCACGCACCGTTATTAGGGGGGGGGAGGCTGTGCTTTGGGGCCTTTTGCTGCTCCAAGCTAAACGTCACAAACGAAAGTTAACGTTCAGATCCTATCGAATTAAGACATTAGAAGTGAAATCGAGTACAATGTTGACTGTGAAACTTTGCATCGCGGTTACAAAATTTCACAATTTCGGCATATACTTGTCGAATAGCCGAGAAATTTATCGTACGCAGTCTACGTGGAAAAGAAAAGACAGCTTTCGATAAAAACTGAATTGTCTAATGAATTTGTCTTTCACTAACTGCACCCAAATTAATACTAAGCGCATAAGTAAATGCGCATTCACGTAAAATCTTGCCGCTGTGCTCCGACACTGTCTACCCTTTTTTTACTATTAGAGCTTTATATATGCTATTTTGTTGGCTTGTTAAGCAGTTATGTTATGTTGTTGAAGCAGTTATGTTATGTTGTTGAAGCAGTTATGTTATGTTGTTGAAGCAGTTATGTTATGTTGTTGAAGCAGTTATGTTATGTTGTTGAAGCAGTTATGTTATGTTGTTGAAGCAGTTATGTTATGTTGTTGAAGCAGTTATGTTATGTTGTTGAAGCAGTTATGTTATGTTGTTGAAGCAGTTATGTTATGTTGTTGAAGCAGTTATGTTGTGTTGTTGAAGCAGTTATGTTATGTTGTTGAAGCAGTTATGTTATGTTGTTGAAGCAGTTATGTTATGTTGTTGAAGCAGTTATGTTATGTTGTTGAAGCAGTTATGTTATGTTGTTGAAGCAGTTATGTTATGTTGTTGAAGCAGTTATGTTATGTTGTTGAAGCAGTTATGTTATGTTGTTGAAGCAGTTATGTTATGTTGTTGAAGCAGTTATGTTATGTTGTTGAAGCAGTTATGTTATGTTGTTGAAGCAGTTATGTTATGTTGTTGAAGCAGTTATGTTATGTTGTTGAAGCAGTTATGTTATGTTGTTGAAGCAGTTATGTTATGCTGTTGAAGCAGTTATGTTATGTTGTTGAAGCAGTTATGTTATGTTGTTGAAGCAGTTATGTTGTGTTGTTGAAGCAGTTATGTTATGTTGTTGAAGCAGTTATGTTATGTTGTTGAAGCAGTTATGTTATGTTGTTGAAGCAGTTATGTTATGTTGTTGAAGCAGTTATGTTATGTTGTTGAAGCAGTTATGTTATGTTGTTGAAGCAGTTATGTTATGTTGTTGAAGCAGTTATGTTATGTTGTTGAAGCAGTTATGTTATGTTGTTGAAGCAGTTATGTTATGTTGTTGAAGCAGTTATGTTATGTTGTTGAAGCAGTTATGTTATGATATTGAAGTATGTTATTTGTTTGAGATTAATACGTCTTAAAAATCGGAATTAGACTGGGGAGCATGCATGAAAAGTCGAGCGTTACGTTTGCTTTGTCTTAAGAATTTCAGAACTAAAAGATCCAGAAGATAAATATAGCCCCGTGAACACAAATGCTATCCGTACCTGACATGACCTTCAGCCCAAGCACGCAGGTGTCAACATAGCGCGGGAAGGGGGTCAGCATTATGTCCAAACTCTACGATGCTGGGCGAGCTTTGGGCCAGTATAACTTTGGATTGCATGGAGTGTAGACTGTCTGAATGGTGTCATTCGAAAGCTACCAAATTGTTACAATCACAGGCCTTTAGTCAGTAAAATTATCATCCAATATTAATTTCAAGCAGTTCTTTAATCGTTCTAAATATAAATTAGTTGTTTAACACTAACACAATAAACAGTCGTTGAAAATCCCTATCTGCATTCCACAATCCAACATCAGGCTCAAGTATTCACGACAAAAGTATTGTTTGTATCCTTGACACAATCTACCACCATTTTTTAAAACCGTTGTAACCATTCTAATTCACCTGGTACAGAAGAATGTGAATTTCGCTTTGACCGTTGAAAAATAAAGTGCTTTTATCGTTTCAGGTCAAAGGATAGACGGTCCTGATAACGGTCCTGCTCCTGACCCGTGGGATATCGAAGTGTACCAACCCACCAAGTTCACAAACCACAGAACAACGAAGGAGATTCCCCACACGGCCTACGTGAAGCAATGCGGGGAATGTGTTGGAAACGGACGTGTTCGATGCTCTTCTTGTTACGGAGCTGGAGGGGTATTGGAAAATTGCTTAGGCACATGTCTATTGAAAATCTGTCTATAATAGCAACAGAGTCCATTATAGACAGCTATAACGGACCCATCCAGGCCAGTGTATTCCTACTTTCCCTAGCTCGAGCAATAGCACTGACAAACCGGCAAGTTACTATCGATGCTGCAGCGTGTTCTCTGCAGATTAGACGGGCAGAGAAGTGGGGGGAACGGAGCATAAATGGTTCGGCAACCAAGGAAAAACTTTGGAGGTTAAAGTTAATAAGCTAGTTGTTAATAAGGTCCACAATAGGTCCACCATACAGGTTTTATAAACCGCTGGACTCAGTGCATCGAAAAGGAAGACTTGTAACAAATACAGCTGTCTATAACACCTGTATGGAAATTCACTGGTAAGGAAAAACTTGAAGATACCACTAATTTCAAAGGTTGCAACCTCAAAATGAGACAAATCTATATGTGGCCCAATTTGCATAACCGAGGTAATTGGTAATTTTTAGTTAACGTCTTACTAGAGCAACACAATGAGCTATTGACGACGGTCCGGGATCAGTCCCTTAAGGGAAAGATCCGAGGACAGCACTTCTTAATTTTGAACCACGGTCAGATGACGAAGCAACACCTGAGCTGGCAAACCACTCTCCAAACTTCCACACCAACCCAACGTGAATTGCATAACACAGGATATTAAATCTTATTGATAACCGAGGATATTAAATTGCACTATTTAAAATTATTGGGTTTCATTTTCAATTTTTGGAATCTTTCGATCTAATTAAATTTGAAGATCTATCTCGTGGTTTCGTGGAGAGCATGGGAATCCTAATGGAGGACAAATAATTGATTGGTTAAAGTGATTATAAAAAACTCTTGTCTGCGCATCGATAGCCAATTGGCCCCAGTCAGTTCGTAAGCCCAGGTGGTTTACCCTTTTGAAATCTTACGACAGTAACTCCGCCCATATGCTCTGTCTATTTCATTAGAAGGCAGATGCTCCTACAGTAGACAGAGCTCTGACAGGACCGTTGGGCTACTGAAGGAACGTCGTTCCCACCATCAATATCACTAGGCAAACACGATGGATCAGTATACAAATACGATGGAGCGGTATACAAATACTATGGAACAGTATTTGAAGTGCTCATACAGCATACTAAGAACTGCTCTCTCTTTATTAAAGTTTCAACCGTTACTATTCTGTTTCATAGCAGTGAGTGCTGTACCACCTCTACAGTTCGAAGATTTTTTTACTGATCGCTTTATTTTTTTTTATTGTTTTGTGTTTACTCAAGGGTTTGGTATCTTTTTTTTGTCACTGTCCCAAATCCAGGTCACTTCACAGCAAAGTACAATAGAAGACGGAAACCTTACAGTTCCTTAAGTTTTACACGCCAGTGTAGTAAAAACGAGAAGATTTTATTGATTTTGGATAGGTGTGAATTCCCGAAACACTTTTCTTTAACATACTCTATTTCTACTCGCTTTTTCATTTTGCCATCGAGTTCTCAGACAGAATCGTTAATAACTTAATGCCATTGCTTTCCACATTCATAAACTTGTGAATCGACCTTTAAATGGATGATCGTGCTCTTTCCCTCACTCTGTAAGTCGTTTCGAACATACTTCTCGCTGACTTTTCATGGTCCCTGTTAAGAACTCGTAATTCATGTTCGAGATATAATATTCCGAATTTATGTGCTTCCGTTTTCAGTTTTTATGTACCGCATCGTTTTGATATATGTCTCACCCCGTCACTGCACAACACCGTTATAACTATAAAAAAAAATTCTGTTTTTTGTGTAGAAATAAACTGTAAATACATACTTTCACATGCTGCAAAAAAAGAGAGAACTTTAGATTGCAGTAATCGACTTCCCATCTTTAAAATTATTGATACGATAAAAAAATGAGCGTTGAAACCTATATTACTTACGGAGCTTATAAAACATTGTATAAAACGCACCTTCCACATATCGTTCGGCTATTAGTGGGTGAATCTAAAAGTGTCTATAATTTCTACGCTTTTGCAAGTGCATCCAGTGCAAGATAACAATTTTTTTTTTTTTTTTTAATAACACATGCATATTCACTTTAACTAAGCTGTTAAACACTTCAAAACTAAATCTTAGAATACAATTTGATCACGTTCAAGCGAAAATGACGCAGATCTCCGATAAAAATAGGACGCAATGTACAAGAGACCGTGCCTGAACACTGCCACTCCGATAATTATCGGTGAGTATACACTCTAAGGCCCGGTGCACACATCCGATTTTTCAACGTACTGCGCCGCTGCAGCCCCGAAGCCTAACTATGCTCACATAACCGTGAAATGACGCAAGTACTCATTTTGCGCCATTTGCGATACATATTCTATCGAAGAAAACGTGTTTATTTCGCTTACTTGGTGTAAAAAAAGTATATTTTGAAACAAAATAGACGTTACTGGATACAACCATTTATTAATCATTAAAAACACATATTGGACACGTGGGATTAACCTTTGAAACACATTTTGCAATTTTACATATTTGCAATGGTGTGTGCTGTCTATTTTTTTTTTAACTTTTTGCATTTCATTTTGTAGGAAAGGTGTTGGAATTGCAGTGGTACGGGCAAGAAAGAGGAAGACGAGGACTGTACAAGCTGTAACGGAACAGGATACAACACGTTAGTTCCAAGTAGTATCAGTTATATTCTTTAAAAAAGAAAGTGTATTAAAAAGAATTATTTCGCAGAGCATTAATGAGATATACTCTACACTACAATAATGAACCGTACAACAAGATGTGATGGTATCAGGAAAATAATACATGCTTTAATAGGGGGGGGGGTTACCTACGTGCAGCAATTACACTAGCAACCCTTCTGGGCATACTTTCAACAAGGTTTTGATACACAGCTATGGGTATTTGTGTTCATTCCTGCTGCAAGAATGTCACCAGCTAAGCTGTAGATTGCGGACGGGGTTCCCTGGTCCGTAAGCGTCGTTCTAACTCGTCCCACAAATGTTCAATGGGGTTTAGGTCTTGACTCTGGGCAGGCCAGGGAAGACGTTTAACGTCCATATATTGATACCACTGCTTGACAGAGGCTGCAACATGGCACGGAGAGTTGTTGTCCCTGGAAGTAACATTCTCCCATTTCATAAAATTGCCAGAGCACGAGAAGAACCTGATTGTCCAAAATGTTCATGTAAGCGTCGGCTTTCAATGTACCAAGAACAACATGCAAAGGTCCCAGGTCATACCACGAAAAACACCCCTAAACAAGTAGTCGGATTTTATGCAAATCCACTGGCGTCCGGTCCATTATTGTAGGGTAGTGTATTTCTAATAGTGGGAAATGTATGTTATGTTAAGCTAAATATAGACGACCCTTTGTTTTGGCATCATATTTCGTAATTTATGCCGTATATTGACATGTTAGATGAAATTTCAAGATGGCCTTGTAATTAAATACTAACTCTAAACATCGTAGACTGAAAAACTATCACAATAAGTTATTTCTGGGCGGAAATTTTATCCTGAAATCTCCGACAGCTTAATTGTTCACTAACCCTTCGATATAGCTACATTTCATTACATATCTCATTGTAATTGTCCCTCAATTAACTGTTCTGTTGATTTCGATTGCCTATCATGTCGCAAGGGTCATATTTGACTGAGAAGAGAAAAACACAGTACAAACTATATGGTAGGTGATTAGTTGAATTAATTAGCCCGTTGAACCACAAGACTTGCTATCTCGTGACTCGGTATTACCAATCACAAAGCGAATAAACCTGAAAAAGATTGACACATTTTTTTTTATAATAGAAAGATATTGATATTTAAAAATGTTGTACGATCTATTCTGTGTTTAACTTTTAGTTTCACGTAATTTTAAATATAAGACGAATGATTTGATGAAAAATTTAGCACGTATCTTATCTTTTCATTTCTATAGATAGTGAAAAATGGATTTTGTATAGTGCGGCTCCAACAAGTAAGGGAGTCGACTTTGGGCCAGTTGATTTTTGAACAGCCCCCTTTTAAAAGAAGGTCTGCCCTAGTAATAGCATGAATACCTGTGATTGGTTTGTCTCCAATCTAACTCATTATTGCACTGAACAATAAACCAAATATACACTTAAGAGGTCAATGGAATCAATTCCCGTTTACTTTTTAATCTATCAACCTATTGTTGTTGCTGTGTCCATTTCTGATCCAGACGGTAGCCCAGTTCGAATAGTAACGGATTAGCAACCGGAGGGTATCGCATTCGAATCCAACCATACTGTCGTGTATACAAGGGCCTGGTGTAAATAGGTCGTCGCCTCAAATGCTCTCACGTTAGTGTGGTAAGGAAGCTTGGAGAATGGGGTGGCAGTTCAGGTGTGACTTCTTCATATGATCGTAGTTCAAAATTAAGTGATGTCCTCGGATCTTTTCCTTTGGGAGTTGATCCCGAGCCGTCGACAATAGCCAGTAGTGTTACTCCAGTGCGAGGTTAATTGGAATACCTACATACCTATCTGACTCAGATGATGCAGTAAGCAATTTGCACAGCTTTAGCGATGTCGGTTGGCTCGATGAAGAGTCAAATTGATCATCTTATTTAAGGAAATGACTCATTCAAAACCTCGTGACTTGAATGCCTTCAAGAGCAAGACTATATTTTGAAAGAAAATTGGTACGTGTTGTGCCATAAAAATTATAAACTTGAGATAATCTAAATTTTTAATTTCCCTCATACACTTAACAAAGCAAGCTCATATCTTAAATAAACTGATTTTATCTTTAAAAAAAATAATATATATATATATATATATATATATATATATATATATATGTTTTTCTAGATGCTTTAGATGCAATGGATCCGGTCAAGTGGAGTGCTCAGAGTGCAGCGGCTATGGATCATTGAAACACTACAAGTTGCTTATTGTCACGTGGTACGAAAATTAATTTTGATCTAAACTGATTTGTTACTTGAAAATTAATTTGACTTTTTTATACATAATTAGCAGACTAGTGAATGGCATCTGCACTTTACTTTCTATACTGTTCAAATCTTTTAATGACAAAGTTCAGTTACTCACATTTCATACCTTATTTTGGTGCATTTACAATGAATAACGCATCCATACTCCATAAATGAATTTCACAACTCTAAATGACTTAAAATTATATATATATATATATATATATATATATATATATATATATATATATATATATATATATATATATATATATTACATCAGTGATGCTAATGCCTGTAACAGGAAAAAATGGTGTTTAAGTCTTAAAGCCTGGACTATGGAGCAATGAAAGACAAAAATTTGGTTGGAAGAGTCTTGTTTCACACTGTTTCCCATTTCAGGACAAGTTTACGTCTGGCTATCGCCATCCCAAGACTATAATACAGACTGCTTGTTGCCAAGAGTGAAACATGGTTTGGGCAGCCATGTTATGGTTTTTTGTGGGCCCCATGATTACCGTGCAAGGGCACATTAAGGCCAAGGATTATGTGAACATTTTGGTCGATCCAGTCCATCCTATGGTACAAACTTTGTTTTCCATTGGTGATGGTGTCTTCCAAGACGACAAAACCCCTGTTCACACAGCTATCATCGTCCACGACTGGGTTTCTGAGCACGAGGAATATTTGTCACATCTCCACTGGCCACCACAATCATCAGACCTCTCAATATTATAGAATCTGTATATATCTTGTCTACCAGTTCAGATGGAACGTTGCTCTAAATTAATCAGCTCGCTTGAATAATTAGTCCTTGACCTACAGCGTAAAGTGGATTGCGATTATACATGTACGGCCTGCGGTTCAAACCCGTATCCTGTTGAATCGTGGGGTTTTAGGCATTCCACCATCAGGGCCTCATGGCGAGGGAACAGTCACGTCTGAGGAAATAGTTCAGGGAGTTGCAGTTTCGGTTGAGGTGCAAAACCGCAGAGGAATGGAATTCCGTGTCATGCTGATAAAACAGTGGTTTCAGCCACAAGCACAGAACAGAAGAACGTCTTAGGAGCTTTATCAAAAGGGGATTTGTTTGCTTTTGAGTGAAATATCTTCAAATGTTCTGACCTATGATGCTTGAGTCTTTGATCTGTATTTCTTTTCAGGACGAATCATCTGAGTGACTTCATTTCAGAAACTTTAAGTTTACCTAGAGAATTAATCCGCGAGGCTGGTGGAAGGGATGTTTATAGAGAAGAGAACACAAAGGTATACACAACGTTATAAGTTTTGAATACTATTGGTAGGATTAAATGAATTATAAAACCTTTCTTTACCATGATTTTTCGGAATGCTTTTATAAGTAAACATTTTCTATTGTTTAGATTTATCTGATTTTGTTTCCCAATTTCTACATTTTTCAATCATTGATCATCTCAAAATGGGTTTCATGGCAGCATAAAATTTCTCCTCGTAATGTGTGTGTGTGTAAACAACACTAGTCCAATGGAATTAACTATACTATACCAGGATTGTATATATCGGGTTGTAACCCACTAGTATTACTAGCGGGTTACAACCTACTTCTAGTCATCCCCAAAATATTGCCTAGCTTGATTCATTGCACGAACCAAACTAGCTTCTCTCGCTGAGAGGCTGAGAGTTATGACGTATCTAAAAGTAAATCGGTCTATTATGTTTCAAACAGTGTTAAACAAAGTATTAATTCGACTAACACAATTTAAGAAGTAACAAGTTGAGGTGCAATAAGGAATAAATAAAGAAAATTGCCAACACAGGTAATTAGTACTTCAATATAGTTTAATTTTTAATGCCCATCCAATGACCTCCTCTTCACTACAAAGCACGACCTGCTGGCTATGTTAGAGAGTGTACCCAGTGAGTAAGACACAGTTACTGCTAACAAGGACAATCACCAGTATTAGTACTCTTACAAACCCGAGATTCGAATCCAGCATTAACTGGTTGTCAGAAAAACGCTAAGACTATTTTTAGTAAGGCGGCTACAACTTCAAGATACACTTGCAGACTTGAGCAGGTAGTGAATGATTTTAACATATACAGGGTGTTTCAGTGAACCGTTTCAGAACTTCTAAGAGGGGTAGGGTACATCCTGACGAACCAAAATCATATACCAATGGGCAGTCAGAAATGCTTTCCTGACGCGGTAGATGGCGTTGTGCGAAAATCCCGAGCTTTCGTGTAGGGAATTTTCATTTCGCACAAGAACGCCAAGTTAGTAGGATGGATGATTACACGATCGCAGAGTTAGCCGATATGCATTTGGCGTACGGGGCTGCAAATTGTAGTGGGCCAGCCGCACAGCGTTTGTACGCGGAACGATATCCGACGAGGCGTATCCCCAGTCATAATTTCTTTGCAAGACTGCACCAGAGGTTAGCTGAGACAGGTTCATTAGAAAGAGCTGACAGGGACAGGGTAAGAACAGCACGGACTGCAGACGTCGAACAGAATGTGCTGCAGCATATACAGGGGAATCCAAGAACGAGTACACTGGTTGCAAGAATTGCAGTAGCTGCAGGAGAAATTCGAGATATGCCTGGAGTATTGCAGAATGTTCGGATGTCCATGCGTCGGAGATATGAGGCGTGCATTGAAGCCCGTGGAAGAAACTTCGAACACTTACTTTAATCCATGTACCTTTTGCTTCTTTTCATGTATTATTAAAACGATTTCTCACTTACGGTCTCTTTTCTTTACGGAGCTTCTGTGTACAACACCGCTTCAGGAAAGCATTTCCGACCCCACATTGCTATATGATTTCGAGTTGTCTGGATGTACCCTACCCCTCTTAGAAGTTCTGAAACGGTTCACTGAAACACCCTGTATAATACCCGTTACTAAATCCTATCTGTTAAGCCAAATTTTCACAGATCAGGACAATTCAGTCATTTCTGAGATATTTCTTTATTATGGCAGCCTTCCGTGTGAGCTTAGAAAAAATATCTTAATTCCAGTAACAAGGTCTGCAAAGTTCACACAAGCTCCTATACTAACATCTTCATTATGTGTTATGTGGCCCCGAATATTTCCGTTTCATCTTCTAGTTAAATTATTTATGTTCTTTTATTTTCGTATTTTACATCTTTCATCTTCCTTAAGCCAGATTCCAATTTGGTGTGAACGTAGAGGGGCGAAGCAACCAATCAAACGTCTTTCCTCTATTGCCGAGTCTTCAAATTATTGAGTCGACCAAC